>ML996162.1:0-12485 GCA_010093805.1 Polyplosphaeria fusca | reverse complement strand
ACACCCCCCCCCCCCCCCCCCCCCCCCCCCGCGCGGCGAGCAGACGATTCGCATAGTCTCGAATAAGCTTATATCTAGGAAGACGTCCACGCTCAATAAGGTCAAGAATAGTATCCTTAAGCACATCTTCTTATAGTATTGTAAGGTCTATTCTATTGGGTGTAGTATCTTGTCTTGACAGGACTCCGCTAAGTCGTCTTTTTAGCGTAGAGTTTGAGACTCTATAGGCAGTTGCGGCGGCGTAAGGTGTATCGAATTTGCCTTTGCGGTAGGCTTGTTCGGCGAGGAGGAGGCGGCCTTCGCGGGATGGGTTCTTAGGCGTTGGGCGTGCTGGGGGGGCATCCCAGTATGGGTTTTCTATGTGGGTCAGTTCTGGGGGCTAGGCGACGAAAACCCACGCTGAGGCGACAAGGGCGCGTCAGGGGGCCCCCATAATGGGAGGGCAGGTGCTAGAGACTAGACACGTACAGGAATCGCGTTGGAAACTGGGTTCTAGAGCGTGGGTTGACGATAAACGCGTCGAGAGGTGATAGGTGGGCGCGTCAAGGTCTATGCTGGAGAGCTGCGCTGAGGCGCCCAATTTGGGTGGGCCGACGCTGAAAATTGGGGATCTGAAAGTAGATAGGATGAGCTCCACGCTAGAAATTGGGAATTGAGATTGGGCGCTGGTGAACTCAAGTATTTCGCGATGAGTTGAATATTGGTGTTCTCTTGGCGAATCCCGCCACTCGATTGTATTTACCACTCGATTGTGAGGTACGTTATTATTTCTTATATTAAGTAACGCTATATTATAAGATAAGGGATAAGTAGGTCTTATAGTTGGCTTCCAAAATGGAGGGTACCTGTGGTGTAAGATGTACATAGCTGGCGCATCGTAACGGCCCATACCCACAGGGTGCATGGCCATAATAGAACACACACACACACACATGTGTCAAGAGGCGTGCAAATTTGCGCCTAGACGGGAACTCTCGAAGGTCGGGCGGCACCGCCTCAACTAGATGATCAAAACAGTCCCAGTATGCGTAGCGCTGCGACCTAACGAGACGAGCGCATCTACAAAGACGCGTGAAGCAGGATCTGCTGCGGGAGCCAACGCGGACCCTTATTAGTCAGGTACAAGTGCAAAGTAGTGGAGAATGCTCGAAAATGGCAATAGTATATTTCATGGATCCCTCACCAGTTCGAGGGCAATAGAAGGGTGCTCCGATCCAGGTTCAGAACTAAACCCAAATCTTGTTAGCCAGGGAAGACAGCCAAACTTCAAAAATCAAGGCGTTGGTCAATGGAAAATGCGATATCTTGAAATGGCTTTACGACATCTCTGAGAAACGCGAAAACTCCTAGCTGAACAACCGAGTTCGCTCCGAGGGCATGTAATCAGAACGACGCCAAGAATTTTTCCAGGCATCTCTAATACCCAACTGCAATCCCCGGAAACGTTACGGGGTATATCATCTATGAGTCCTTGCGCTTTGCCAGAGAGATGATATATGCATTTGTATGCGCAAAGTCCGCACACAGCCTTGTTCGGTAGAGTGGCCGCGTTAGCGGATCAATGCTCGTTACCAAGAACAAGACTTCTTCTCGATTCGTTCTTGGTTAGAGCCCACAGACCGCCGCCTACGGTCGCAGCACTAGATACATTCGCATCCTTTTCCACGTGCGCCAGACACTGTTGCGGCGGCAGCTTGCCCTGGGACACGTAGAAGAACCTCGATACGTCGAACCGGTGGGTATCACCGGGAGCAGTGCAGATCCACTGGGCCGTGGATGACTGAAGTTCGGGCCAGCACACGTCGCACCAGTGATAGCCCGGGAATTTGGGAGATTTTTTAGCATCGGACAGGCGAATGATGCTTTGGCAGAGCTTGTTGGAGCAGCACAAGGTCGGCTCCAACGCTGGCCAGCGTTCTCGGAATCGATAGTTGCCCGAGGCGGCCATGTCGCGGTCGCTGATGAGCCCAAGCTCGCGACAGACATGATTGCACTGGTGGGAGACGAAGAAGAATTTGAACCCTTCGGTGGACATGTTGAGGTCGTTGAGCTTGAACCGCTCAGGGTCTTTGGTATGGATGACTGGGTCAGTCAGCAGATTGCCGACGCCCTGCAAGTCAACGACCATGAAGTGGCCCCACGAGCGTTCGAAAGTGAAGTGTGAGAAGGCTTGAGCCACTGCATTGACTGGGTGGTCATCGGGCAAGTCCTCGTTCACGTACATGGCGTTGTTGTTGTATTTGACATAGTCGCCTGGGAGGTGGGGTTCGAGTGACAGGCACCCTTCTCGACGTCCGGCAGCAGCATCTGCCTTGGTCTGTAAGCAGGCTGTCACAATGAAATCAATGGATTTCTCCGGCCTCATGAGGCCATTGAACTCAAGCGCAAAAGCTTTGCACAGGGCTTGCGCTCGCATGTCCTCGATCTGATGCTCCATGCCTTTACAGTCGTCGCGGCTAGCAAACGATTTGACGACGAAATGGCTATCTGAGGCTTCTACTCGAGCATAAGAGGCCAGGCGTTGGGCTCCTTGACCAAAGGGCTTAGATCGCGAGTTAAGAGTAAGTTGTGCGAAGCTCAGCTTGATATGGTCATCCGAATGCATCATGTCGGCGAGGGTGCTATTGCTGTACACGACCACCTCAGGACAAAAGCCTTCTAGATCCGCTTTCTTGTCGAACCAAGTTGGCGAACTCCATTGTGGCAGAGCCGTCTCAAGATTCGCAGCCGCAGGCTCATCTCCAGGAATATGGGAGCGGTTGGAGGGACGGATAGCCAAGGTAAGCCGGGTTGACGTGCGAGTGACGGATTCGGTGACGCTCTTCATCACCAAGTGCTTGAGACTAGCCGTGTCGGTGCCCAGGTGCAGCTCCTGGAACAGCCGCCGAGGGCTGTTACTGGCCTGGGCCTTGCTACTGGCACTGGCGCCGCTTGCCCCGCCGTGGTATTTGTTAGAGGGAAGCAGCTTGCTGTCAGCTCCGGCCGCCTGGTATACGCGGGAGAAGGCCGAGAGCATGCGGTCAGTGTGCGGTGCGATATGGAAAAAGGTGTAATCAACGCCGAGCTCGACCAGATTCTGGACTATGGGAGCATAGGTTAGGCCGTGGGGCTCTGTGCCAGGCGTGTAGTAGTAGTCTTCAGACTCATAGAGATCATGCAGTGCACGGCTGTGGCCCGGGGCATCGGCAATGTGGAAGATGCACCGCGTGGGCTGCGTCCACGATGCCGTGGTCGCCTGCCAAAGCCCGCCCAGGACGTCTTCGGGAAAGTCGTCGCCGCCGGCAGCACTCAGCTTGCCCAGAAAGTCACGTGCCTGGCCCAAGGACGAGGTGAAGTCGAGAAACTCGATGTTGGGCGAGTCGCCGTGGTCCTTGTAGCCGACCACGGCGACACGCACCGTCGAGTCGCCGAGGAATGCGGTCTCGATGCCTGAAATGATGGCGTAAACCTGGTCTTTGGCAGCATCAATGTAGGGTTGCATCGAGTAGGTGGTGTCGATGAGGAAGAGCACGTCGGCGGAGCAGTGAGCGCGGAAGACACCCTTGGAGTCTAGCGGGCGGACCGTGGAGCGGGCCTTGGCGACGGAGCTCTCCATCTGGCGCACTCTGCGCCTAGACTCGGCAGTCGACACGGGGGTACGGCCGGGGAGGTCGTACAGCGTCAGGGAATCTACCGGTAAGGGCGCGGCTGGCGCACGGGTGCGGTACGACGGCGGTTCGCCAGCGCTGAATGACGGCGGTTCGCCAGCGCTGTACGACGGCGGCGGGCCTCTGGTCGACGGCATAGGCGCACCACGCAACATCGCGTCTGCTGTCGCCCCGAGGCTCGACCTAGCCGCCTTCGAGCGGGACACTGAAGCCGCAGACGGCGTGGTGCGAGAGACGGATGACGGCAGCCTCGTCCCTGGGCCAGACACGCTGCGAGGCACTGGAGCTCGCAACAGCGCGTCGGCTTTGGCTCCCAGGTCCTTTTTCGATGCCGCCGAGCGCGACACCGAGGCCGATGCCTTGGATACGCTGCGAGGATCCGCCATCGATCCCGAGTCGGGCGTGAATGCAATACTGAGATCGGCGAGGCTGAAGGCTGTCCAGAATGCGTCGCAGACTGGACACGACGAGAGACGACGAGAGAAAGCCCAAGGACGCGAGAAGAGCAAGGAGCAGAGGAATACGGCCCAAGGAAGCGGGGACTGATGCCCTTATGGCCTTGTCGTGGAAGGCTGGCCCCCGCGACGCCACTTTGCACCTCAGGATGTGAAAGGCCAATGGGACGGACGTATCCATCCTCCAACCCCTCTCTCTCCATCTCTCTCCATCTCTCTGTCTCTGCGTTTCCTTCGCTCCGTCCTTCACCCTACGCACACATCGGCTCGCGGGCGAGGCATGGAGCCCGCTTCAACCTTGTCCCCCACCCCCCCTCCGATAACAGCGTCCGCGAAGACCACAGCCTCGTTGCGCAAGGCTGGGCTCGACATACCCCCGGCAGTCTCGTGTCTGGTTCTGCCATCCGCCATCAGTTTCCAGTCCCTCCCTGACCATGCCGACCAAGCTCGTGCGCTCCTCGTCCAGCAGCGCATCACTGACCCAAAGTACCGCCATCCAAATAGACAAGTCCGCGATATATTCAGAGGCTCCGAGAAGAAGCGAGAGATCCGTGATTCGACCTTGTGGACCTTTTCCAAGCATGAGGTCGCCTGCACCTTCAATCAATTGCTCTCGCGCACTCCCCTCGTGCACCCTGGTGTTGCCCAGGCTGTCTTGTCGCACGCGTCTGTCGCTTCTCTGCATGATCTGTGGCCCCATTTAGACAACCCCAAGCTGGAGAAGAAACAAAAAGACCCCTCCAAGGCCCCGACGACCTTTCTAGCGCCCGGGTTCAATTGGCTGGACCATGTCGCTGCCCAGGGCAACCTAGACTATATACGCTTGATGCACCAGGCCGGCCTACTCCAGCCCGCGCTGGACCGAGCATTCGCCATGGCCCTGGAGCGCCACGCAATGGACGTCATGGAGCTGCTCCTCGCATCTGGCGCTGTTGCTTCTGGTTGTCAGGATCGAATCCGCGAGCTGTTTCAAAAGGACGACATTGCTCTTGCCAGCCTCTTGCTGTCAGCCCCCACGCATGCAATGAGCATCAGTGCTTGGCACCACTGTCTCGGTGATAAGATAGCAGAGGGTGCAACGCAGCCGCCATCCCTCCTTCTGCTCTGCCTTGCCAACCGGCCGAGCATAGTCTGTGGACCTTTGTTGCTACGAGCCCTTGATTCGAGAAATTTTCAGGCCGCGGCGGCATTGCTGGCTCTCGCAGACCAGGAGAGCCGTCTCAGCGACGTCGCCCAGTCCGCCTGTGAATTGGCTTCCAAAGTCGAAGATGTTGCGCGCCGGCTCGATTTCTACATGCTGCTGGCTGATTCCGGACTCATAGTCGACAGCGATGTCGCCCGCAAAGAGCTTATGATAGACGTCAAGGGTCGCCACCTCCTGCTTGTGCAATTGCTAGTCGGCGCGGGCGTGGTTCTCGACCTGGAGCCATATAATGCTGTTGCCTATGCTGTCACTCAAATGGATTTCAACCTGCTGGAGTCCCTTAAGAAGGGCAAATTCCATACTACTGCCGCCCTTGCTCTTAATTTCGCTCCCAAGTCAGCAGCAGAGCTGGAGCTACTGCGACTGATAGAAATCTTGGAGCCCCAGGGCCTGCATGGCGAACCGTTGGATACCCTATTGATACGTGCAGCCCGCAAAAAGGAGTCCATTCTCGCCGATAGACTGCTTAACCTCGGAGCGTCAGTAGAGTACCAAAAGGCCTGCGCGATCCGAGCATCTCTTGCAAAAGCCGACTTCTCCATGCTAAAAATCCTACTGCGAGGTCCATGCTCCGCGACTGCCCTTTCCTCTACCCTTCCCGTGGCTTTGAATTTACAGCGGAGACACGACCGACGCAAGGCTTTCGAGGCGCTCATCGAGAAAGGAGTCGTAGAACGAGAACTTGGTGTTTCTTTGCAGAGCCTGATGGCAGAAAGGGGTGATATTGACCTGGACCTTGTTCATTTCCTACTCCAGCGTGGTGCCCCTGCTAACGACGTAACCACCACCCGTGCTGTCATGCAGGCAGCACGGATATGTCACGTCCCAATATTATCGACGCTTTGCGGTACAGGTCCTACAGCCGAAACGCTGTCCAATGCGGTACCCGTTGCCTTTAGAGCAAGGCAAGTCTGCGGATACCAGGCGGCACTAGAAGCAATAACACTGTTGCTAGAGCGGGGTGCTGCAGGTATAGCGGTTCATGAGACGCTCCTAGCTGCGGCAATCGAAGACGACCAATTTGAGATTGTGCGTGTACTGGTCAAGCATGGCGCTGATGCGAATTTTGCCAATGCAACCGCTTTGGAGGTTGCAATTCAATCACCCAGTCTCAAGCTCCTCGAGATCATTTGCTCGGCATGCTCACCTACTCAAAATAGCATCGAATGTGTTATATATACGGCTATCGACCCGGAAAATTACAAACTGGACGGTCTAAATTTGCTCCTGCGCTCTTCCAAGTCTGTTGGACGGGCGCTAGACAGGGCATGGGATACGGCTAGGCTTCGTGAGAACCCGAATTTTACTGCCATCATACCTTGCTTCTTGAAGCATGGTATGAGTGTGGACCTTCACGGCGGACTTTTGCCCTGCTTCGCCATCCGGGAAAGTAATATTCCGCTTCTCCGCAGTATACTTCTCTCGAGGCCGAGCGTGCGCTCACTCGCTACGGCATTCGAATTCGCAACTGGAGTTTCCACAAGAGATGCTGAGCTTGAAACGACGCGTCTGCTCCTTGAAAGTGCCCAGTCGTCAGAAATTGGGCAGTCGAGTGGGTTATTACGGCAGACTCACTTTGCATGCAGGGGAGATTTCGCCGGCCTGAAACTTTTACTACGCCACAAGGCCGATGTAGATTTCGATAACGGAATAGCTGTACGGGTCGCGGCTAGCACAGGCAACTTTAATGCGTTGTATTACCTGCTGGAGTGTGGGCCAGCTGTATCCACCTTGCATCGCGCCTGCCTCGACGCAGCAAAGTCTGACAAGCTGAGCGACAGTCAGAGGCACGCCGTTTTAGAATGCCTCCTCAATGCGAGGGACAGTAAGCTCAGCCCACGCTACAAGGCCATGTCTCCGTCCGAATCCAGTGACTTTTCAGAGAACCTGGACCATGCAGACAGTGGTATCTCTGTAGCCTCATCCTTATGATTGCGCTGACCTTGTAACGCCTTTGTAGGAGAATTGACTGAGGCGAATCACATGTCGCGCTTAATGAACGACTGCATCGCCCAGCTTCCTGAACATACAGAGCTTCCTCTCATGTTGATCGCTCGTGGCGTTAACGTACGGCTCGACACCCTCATGGTTGCAGCGCGGAGCTCACCACGCCAAGTCTTTTTAGAGCTAACACACGGTCAACCTACCAGCGCTGTCACGGAAGTCTTTAAAAAGGTTCGCAGAATATCCATGCACTCTGAAAGAAAAAGTTGGATATATGAAATTCTATTGAAATCCGGCATTTCCGGGGATGAGACCTCGAGGGCGCTGGTAGAGTGCTTGCAGACGGGCCAGCTTGACGATCTGTCCTTCCCCGAGATGCTGCTTCAACACGGCGCTAGGGTTGGCTACAAGAAATGCGCTTCCTTTGGCTCTGCGTTCCGCGCAGACTCCCTCAAGACGGTGCAGCTCTTGAGCACTTATATCCGAGACGACCATACTGCTTGCGTTGCTTTCGACATTGCGCGCACGACAACCACAATCAGCCCGAACTTACGCGCCTGGGCGTACTCAAGCCTCTTAAAATGGAACATCAAGGCTACATCAATCAATAGTGCCCTTCTCAGCTCTCTTGAAGGCCGTCCTGCTGATCTCTCCGTTGTACAGTTGTTAGTCGCCAAAGGTGCAGATCCCAATCAAGATGCCGCTCGCTGCTTCACAGTAGCCGCTAAGCCCGGGAATGAATATATTTTTCGGGTTCTCAGTAAAGTCTCGAGTTTGTCTAAGGTGCTACGAGTTCTCATAGACTTGTTCAGTACTGAACGGGAGGTGCTTGTATGGTTCAACAAATGTCTTGAAGAGCAGCATCACTTGGCCAAAATCGAGGATGATCAGCTGCTTTACCAATGCATGAAGAAGTTTCCAGCTGGGAAAAAGCTTCTGAATGTCATGCTGGATCGTGGAGTTTCTCCCACTGTGCTAGGATGGAGGTTGGTGGCTGAAGACGGCCTCGAGCGCGAAGAGTGCACGCCTCTGATATGGGCGCTTCTCGCCAAGCCAAAGATCTCCAGTGATATCATTCTTACCCTGCTAGATCGCGGAGGTCATGAAGGTCTGTCGAGCCCATTGGATTACCCTTTGTTTAAGTGGAAAAAGAGAACTCTTAAACGATTCTCCCACTCCCTTCTCCCTCGACTCCTCTTCCATGCGAAAGTTTGATGCAGCTGACTGAATAAAACAGCGCGTCCTTTGTACTCCACACCTCGGTCTTGCATCACTGCAGGGTTTGCATGCATCATCGACAAATCTCGCACACCGGTATTGGAGGCCCTTCTGAAACTGGATCCAGACGGAGTGCTCGAGTGTAGCACGCCCATTTCCACATTCCGTCGCTTTAGCATGGGAAAGAAAGAGCTCGTGCCAGATGAGAACGATGGCTTACCAAGCGAGCTTCCGATGCGATCAGCCTGCGTGATGCTAGGCAACTTTGATGCTTACCGTGCCCTCAACTGCGAGGAAATTCCAAATGACGGAAACCTTCATACGGCGGCGCTGATGGCTTTACCGAGCTTTATCAAGTGGCTGCTAAATTTCCACGACCCGAACGAAAAGCTACCAGAGTTCGACCAGATGATACCGCTTGCCCTTGCATGCACACCTAGAACCGTTCCTTGGTGTAGAGTTGCCATGGAAGAGGGTGATCTTGCGACTCGTCGGAATGAGTGCATCAAACTGCTGGCGCCCCGCACTGACACCAAGTGGCGATACCGAAATAAAACCGTTCTGCACATCGCCTTGGAAAATGGTTTGGAAGTGACCAAGACCATGTTGGAGGCGCTTGGCATTCTCCACGACGCGCAGCGGAACGACAGATATATATATCAGGATAAGAGCGGGATCGAGTATTCGCCAGATGAATACGTTCTGAAAATAATGACCGAGATGAGCGATAGAGAAAAAATTACTCTTGTGAAGTGCCTCCGCAAGAATGGGATAACGTCGCATTACTTTAGACGCATCATGCCTCGTGAGGGCGAGCAGCCCGCTGGCTACCATGGTCTACCTATACGATTCGCCAAAGCATGGGAGGATTACGAGAAAAAGAAGGTCAACGACAGCAGGAGGGCCGAGGAGGAAAGAGAGGCCGCTGAGAGAAGAAAGGCAGACGAGGAGAGGGAAGAAATGGAAAGGAAGGTAAGAGAAGAAAGGGAAAGAAGAGCTAGGGAGGAGAGGGAAAGGAAAGCTAGAGAGGAGAGAGCGAGGAAAGCTAGAGAAGAAAGAGAAAGAATAGCTAGGGAGGAGAGGGAAAGGGAGGAGTATGAGGCAAGAGTTTTTTTCCAGGCATATCTTGTAAGGATGGAAAGGGAAAGAATCGCTGCTGAGGAAAGGGAAAGAATTGCTGCGGAGGAAAGAGAGAGGAGGGAATACGAGGAATACCTTGCTAATGAGCGAAGAGAGGACGAGGAGGCAAGGGCGGCGTATGGTAATCTAATGGCTGCAAGGTTGGTATACTCAAACACAGGTTTGACGTGGTTGATAACCATCATGACAGTTTCCTGGCGGGACTCGCGAGTGCACCTAGAACGGATCCGCCGCCAGTATGGGTTCCAGTAGGCCTGCCGCCTCCTCCCGGCTACCACATGTATACTCTATGCAGTCCTTTCTGCACCAAGCTCACCCACGGGTTCTGCCCGGGATGCGGCTGAACCGTCTTTCGCTCTTTGCCATGGTCGCTGGTTCAAGGTCACACATTCCGGAGTCAAGTTCAGACTTTGAGCTGGATAATTCATATTTGTCAACCTAACAATGCCACTTCTTTCAAACGACTTTCCCGGGCTATCTAGTAGTAGCAACACGTCACCGTCTTGGTAGTGGGGATAGGGTACAGATACGGCCTATCTACTGTCCTAGTTATGAGATTGGTTTTGTTCAGTTTCTGAGATGAAATATTATGGGATCAAAATAATTGTGGGCGGAAACGAGTCCCCTACGCCCGTTCCAGTATTATACACTAGTTTTGGATAAAATAGTACGATCATGTGGCACCATATAATCAAAATTATGTAACCGAAGGTGCTGGACACTGGGGTTCGCTCAAGAATTGCCGCTCCCGCCCCATACTGGCTGTCAGTAGCTCCAAAAATTCAATGCTGAGAGTGCTATAGTAAATTTTTTGTGCATTGAGTTTCTACAAAGCAGTACCAAATCTAGATGGCTTTTTCGGATAACGTTAGTAAACTTATTCTTACCTTGAGAACCTCTTCACAATGCCTAAAAGACATTGGAGATATTCTTGAAAGACGTTTTCCTTTCAACACGTTAGAGCAAAGTCCTTGTTACTTGTATACCTCACAATGGCTGAAAGACGATATTAAATACAGAGTTGGATAGAGTATAAATTGTGATTAAATTTGTCAGTTTCAGTCCCCTCATTGTTGGATCTAACTACAGACGCGCTTTAATTCACTGTTGCAATATGGATATTGACAAATATGTGCCGTACCGCCTCGGGACCGCTAAACTGGCACCGCTACCGAACAAGTGGAAGAGTCTCGAAGGCAGTTTGCCTCCTAAAGTTCAGGAAGCACGCGCCATTGCTATTGAATACTTGAAGGACGAGCCAATCGCAATGTTATACATCCGCCACCGTGGCGAGGAGCGTAATACTGTGCTTATTCTGTCCTCATATGCCCCAGCTCTTGAGAACAAGTGGCGCAAAGCGATTGAGAAGCTCTATGAATGCTTCAAACACAAAGAGGGCCTGATTGCCGAGATTGTCGACTATCATGTCTACAATGCTCCTTTGCCAAAGTCAATTACCACGGCAGAGGTTGATCTCCATCAAGTCGTAGCTTTGTTCGACGATCATGAGTGGATGACGGTTGATGTATTGCGCTGGTATTCGCCTGTACGCCAAGAAGACTGGCCTACGGTCGTCATCACTGCTCGAGACGCTGGCAAAGATTCTTGGTGGTCGGAGAAGATCCCAGTGGTCGAACAATTTCTCAAAGACCAAGGGCTGGATCTAGAAGTGGTGCTTTGGTTTCTGGACCAGCTTTTACCCGGGCTTTCCAGCGATGAACAAGACGAGCATAATCTGCGTGCGGCTCATCATCTATACCTTAGCTCTGAGATCGGGGATTCGGTTTGAATTCAAACCATGGACGGCAGTGAAACTCTGGGGTGCGTAGTACTCGTTGAGGATGGGCGCAAATTTGGCGTGACCGCTTGCCGAAACTTCCGGCAAAGACCTGGATCGACTCAAGCAGGACTCATCGGACTCAGTATTCAGAGCCCATCTTCTTATGACAACCGTTTGTTGAAGAAATGGTTATCCGAAGATCTAAAGGCAGAGGATTTCCACATCTCTAATCTCGGCAAGATTTCAACTGTGTCGTCGTCAGGCTCTTGGCTTACTGATTGGTGCCTATTTGAATTGCCGCCCAGGAAATGTATTTTTATGGTACCAGAATCATGGGCTCGGGTAGAAGATGGCAAAACATATCAAGTCAAGAAGCAGGGCCGATCAACAGGTTTGAGGGAAGGAACAATCAGCGCCTCTCCTTCTATCATCAACTCCAAGTATATCAAACATGCTCAGGATGCTGGTACAATAACTTCCGCCCGTTGCATAGTGTCTAAGGACATGCCCTTCTGTCTACCTGGAGATTACGGTGCCTCTGTGCAAGAAAATAACTCGGGCACAATCCTTGGTCTCTGCGTTGCATACAATGAAGCAACCAAAGTCTCGTACATG
Organism: Polyplosphaeria fusca; assembly: GCA_010093805.1. Classification (NCBI taxonomy): domain Eukaryota; kingdom Fungi; phylum Ascomycota; class Dothideomycetes; order Pleosporales; family Tetraplosphaeriaceae; genus Polyplosphaeria; species Polyplosphaeria fusca. The sequence continues at coordinate 482 of ML996162.1, read as the reverse complement.
ACACCAATAGCAACAATTGTTGGTGAAATCAACGATGCCGTCGCTAGCAAGATCAAGGAGCCAAAAGAGACTCAACTTGAGTAAGCTCATTAATGGTTGAGGTCCAGGTAGGTCTGTTTTCGCATTTCATTTGTGGTTTCGCGCAATGCAATGTCCCGTTTCCATCGCTAGCAACATCAACGAGCCGAAAGTGTTAAAAATGGAGAGTTGCACAGAAGAAACTGGAGGATTGATGGGAGGATTGATGGGAGGATTGATGAGAGAATTGGTGGAAGGTCTGGATTGCTACATAGGGATTTGCTATCTTTTTATTTCTCTGGTGGACCAGCTTGATTTCAAATCTAGAAACCGGAAACTAATAGTTCCGTGTTTTAGTTATGCGGAAACTACTGGTTCCAGGTGGAAGCTGCTAGTTCCGTGTTTTAATTATGCAGAAACCACTGGTTCTGGGTGGAAACTACTGGTTCCAGGGCGGAAACTAC
>ML996161.1:0-169500 GCA_010093805.1 Polyplosphaeria fusca | reverse complement strand
TTGAAGCTACTGAGCGCACGGGCCCTCTCTCCAGCGAAAATCTCGCTAAGCGGCTGAATCAGCCATACAAAGGGCACCGTGGATATACTATTGATATCGGAGTTAAGCCACAGTGGCTGGAGGAGCACACTAACCCAAGATCACTTAGGGCTAGTTTGACATCACGAGCAGGTTCAATGTCGATGATGCAGAGCGTCGACAGACCATCTTCGGCATTGGACCAGATTGTCCTTTTCATGTAGAGAAGCTGTACCTCGCTCAACGGATTCAACGGATATGTCCATTAAAACGCCGAGCAATGGCTTTTTAATCAATCATATTGAAATCCTCTTCCCTTCCTCCCTAGTACCCTTACCGTATATGAAGCAGAGTTTGTGACAGGTATTACATTACAGATCTCTTTCATTGCCTGTACGCAGAGAAACTGAAGTGTGGCGCAATCACCGACATGCATATACCGGTAGGCCCCCACACTAGACTTTCAAGCCTCACCAACATTCATAAGGCTTCAAGTTCAGCCTTGTGCACACCATCACGCATCGAATGTCGAGCTCCAATCTATCCCTTGATCTCTCTTGTTCTTTCTTGACGCAGCATAATGGAGACGATGTCTAGGCGGCTACATGCAACGGCGATAGGTGAACCACATGCCAGGATTGGATCCAGCCACAGCCGAGCCTCTTATGGACACTGCCTTGAGGACGTTGAACTGAACCCTGACTCCTTTCTCGTGCACAGTGATTTGAGCAGTAACGATCTGAAGGCTATCAGTCCCAAGCGGAGGTTCAGTTCTAGGTGGAAGCTCAAGTGGAAGTGGAAGTCGCGACCTGACTGGAAGTTCGGCCTGTATGCCGGCCTTTCCGCGTCCACCTTGGTCCTTGTTGGAAACGTAATCGTCATATTCCTGGGCAGCTTCTCCCATGGGGGCTTCGAAGATGGCATTGCAACTATCGCTGTGGGACAGTCAACATACATCCATCGGCTCAGCACTTGGTACCACATTCTGATTAATATCGTCAGCACGATCCTCCTCATTTCTAGTAACTAGGCTATGCAGACGCTGTCTGCGCCTACTAGAGACGAAATAGATCGTGCGCATGAAAGGGGAAAGTGGCTGGAAGTTGGCCTTATGAGTCTACATAATGTTCGGTACATTGCGAAGAAGAGAGTCATACTTTGGGGAATCCTTGCTTTGAGCTCTATACCTCTTCACCTTTTGTACGTCACTCTATCCACGCTCTTGAGCGAATGCCGCGCTAATAGTCATATCTATATAGGTACAACTCGGCCATTTTCCAGGTAACCGTTGGGCAGGACTATAACATCGACGCCGTGAACAAAATCGTTGCAGACCAAAACATCAATCGCTGGACTAGGTTAGAAAATAACAGATGGAGGCGCATCTACAACACGCGCTACGTTCCAGAGTATGGAAATCTGCATTTAGTCGTGTCCAAGGCCGCTCTCGAGGTAAACATGAATGGCAATTTGACTTTGTCTACACGATGGCCGAATACGATGGAAAACTGTACCTGGGAGCCTTGGTATCGCAACTCTTCGTTCTCTATAATGGTTGAAGTCTCCGATGGGAATGTTGATGTTGGGCAACTGAATACCTTCGCAATTACCTCAAACGTTCGCGCCATTTTCGACATTTCCAACGCAAGTCATCCACTGCCGATTAAAGACGGCTACTGGCCACAGTTTGGACTTGTAAACATCATGAAAACCACCTCGGGAGCAGATTTAGTTGGCTTTTGTCACAACTCGTCATGGCTGTCGCAGTACCCGTTTCTGGTGGACTATGCAATGGCAGAACCCAGGGAGAAGACTAGCAAGATCCAGGTTGCTCTGCCTTTCATGATCATTGTAATTGTTGCCAACGCCATGAAAGTTGTTTCAATCTTCTATACTACGAAACTCTGCTCAGCAAGACACATCCTCACGGTTGGAGATGCCATCGAATCGTTTTTGGAACGGCCCGAAATCAGCTCGGTCGGGAGATGCACGCTTCAAAGATCCGACGTCGTTTCCAGGAAACTGGAGACTGAAGAACGACCGTGGAAGTACCAGATAAAACGCTTATTTATGGTTCTAAAAGGGAATCTGTTTGCGTTTGTGGTCATTCCGTGCGTATGAGTCTAACCCCCACCCCCTCCTCTTTGGCTAACCAGTTCAGTATCCCTACGGTGCTCATCAATATAATTCTTCTCGCAGATGCACTCCCTGCGGGTCTTAACCGATGGGGAACCAATTCAAAACTTCTACTTCCTACCTCTACCTCCTTCGACACAAGAGGAATACTGCTGAATGCGTGGCTTGCCAACACTCCTCAGATCCTCCTCTCCCTAGCGTACTTCAGCATCAACCGAGTCGTTACGTCTGCCCACTTTTCTCAGGAATGGGAAGGCTTCTCACGCTCTCGGAAAGGACTTCGAGTCACCAACCCCAAGCGTTCCTCTCAGCGGACCGCACACTTTCTGCAAATTCCATATCGTTGGGCACTACCCTTGGGCTTTCTCTCCGGAATGCTGCACTGGATGTTGTCCCAGGCCTTGTTTCTGGTGCGCCTGGAGATGCGGGACACCGCTGGCGTCCTGTATCCACAGTCGACATGTGCATGTGGCTATTCCCCACTCAGCCTTTTGTGTTTCAGTCTTGTATTTTGGGTCCTTTTGATATCCATTGCATGGATACTGGCATGCAAGGTGAAGCTTCACATGCCAGTCGCGGACCACTGCAGCGCGGTCATTAGCGCTGCTTGTCATCCTCCGCCCGATGACGAAGTTGCCTTCTTGAAGCAGGTCCAGTGGGGGGTTGTGAGGAACCGCTTTGGTGGCACCATTGAACACTGCACCTTCTCGTCCGAACCTGTGACACAACCCGAGGAAGGTCGCTGTTATGCATGAGATGAATACATTACTTCTTCGAGTTGTAATGGTTCGATGATTTATAATTACATAGTTACGTAGCTGATAGTAGCGGGCTTGATAAAGGGTGGGTAACGCATATCTAGATTGGGGCGAATTGAAGTGACTAAGGGAATCAGGTCACGGAAATTTCTTAATTTTTTGGTCCAGAAATTCTCTCGGTTGTTTTGCACTATAACCTTATTTCTATAAAATTTCGGGGCTAAAATTAGTTATATAATTAACTTATTGTGTGATGTCCGTATATCAACCAGATCAGGGATGGGATCGCGCATGTAAGCCGGAAGCTCGGTGGTGCAATCTCCGAGGAAGGAGAAGAGCCAGCTTCCTCCGTCCGATAGCCCTCAAGAGACAACACGATTACACAGAATGCAATAGTTTTGTCCACCACTTCCTACGTACGTACGTGGGACTATCTATCGCGAGATAGTCCATTCAACATGTGATATTATTCGCTGGTACACTACGGATCCCCACATCCTCAACACCTCAACGCCTTAGGATCAGCTTCATGACCTCTTTGTAAAGCCGCCTTAAGTGCGTTGTCGTACTATCCACCCTGCGTGTTGACGTCGGCGCCCTTATCGAGTAGCAGCCTCACCACCATCTTGTGGCCTAGTAATGAAGCCTCTGAATACGTTTAGAAGTTCCTTGCCACCGGTGAACTTCCACGTGAAGTTACTGTATTGTGCGCCCGGTTGACATTGGCCCGTTCGATCCGGCTGAGGGCGCTTGATCCCACGATCGACCGCGCAGCTCAAAGTACAAGTGTACGCAGCCTTGATGGGATGTTGGGTGAGCATAAGCTATGAAGCGAGATCATTTTGGCTCTTTCCTTTGTCTGTATTGATAGACGAATTTCGATTAATCCTTGTCGCCATCTCAATCATTGTCCAACATGTGGCCGACTGTTGATCTCGAGATACCAATTCTCCCTTAGCTACTCATCAAACCTCGATATCCCGGGGAGCATTTTCTTAGGTTCCTTCAATTTAGCCACAACCACCTTCAAGTTACATCACCCGCCTCATATCGAAACTTAATTCCGACAAGGTGTATCCGATATTCAATGACTAACGTTAGTACAAGTTCCATCCATTCCCAATGTCTGTGTCATGGGTCTGTCGCTCTCCTTAACCATTCAAAATGCCTTGACGGCTAAGAAATGTGCATATGACGTGTTCAAACCGCGCTTTTGAGTGCGCCAGCAATTCTTCTCTTGGGCTCTACACTCCCCACGGTCAACGCATCATTGCGCTGCGTTCGCCGCTCACTGGCCCTCAGCCCGAAGAAAGCAACACCCGTGCAAACCAAAAGGATCGCAAACACCACGAGCGACCACCAAAATGGCACATGAGCATCATTAATCTCTTTCAAATTCATTCCGAAGATCCCTGTAAGTACTGACAGTGGAAGATACAGTGTGGCTAGCTGCGTTAGCCATGCTGAACGTTTAGCCTGCTCAGCGCTGAGAAGAGCTTGTTCGTTGCTAAGCTGCGCTTGTTCGATACTGAGTTTGCTGTCGCGGACGCTGATGGAGCTCATCAGGAGCTGGAACGTGTCCATAAGGAAACTTTGGAGAATGTCCGCATCCTTGAGGATGCGTTCAAGATTGCGTATGGGATGGCGCATAGAAGACAACGGACAAAACTTTGGCCAAAGATCGTAGTATTCGAACAGGTTGACTGGAACCCAATTGAGTGTCTCGATGATTGCTGTCCTGAGGGCATCCAGGTCTTCGCGACAGTCGTGCAAGTCGCCGTTGGTGCTGTCTTTCGGGTCACGCAGGTCCCGGAAACTGATGCTTTTGATTCTAGCATCGAGAAAGCGAAGATTCGACTCCCACGTAGAGCTGACCAGCATGTAGAGTAGGGCGTGTGGAGGTATGGCACCATTCGCGTACGGCAAGAGGTATTCAAAGTGCCAGGAATGTCGAAACACGCTTTTGAAAATCTCGAGCAGACTGTACTCAGGCTGCGCAAAGAGTTGCGGCAGAAGCAGACCTCCTCTGTTCCCAGCGATCCTGAATCTTAGCGATGTTTGCGCGCGGAAGTCCTTGCTCTTAGCGCAGCCTTTCAGCTCCAGCGGCGCGTCCACCAAGAAAAGATCTGGAGCCATGATCAGTAGCTGGTGTGCATTCTGTTTGATCGCCATCTGAATCTGCTACTTACACACACTGTCGTATATACGATAGTACGATAGGCGAGTACTCGATTGAATCGGCCACGAGCTCTCCTTGAAGCATTCGCGTTTCGCAAAATTCGGCTCAGTAGTCAGTGCGTCTTCCGATCTCCTTTCTAGGCTGTGGTACTCGAACATGCCGTCGACATGCCGTCGACATGCACGTTTTTATCCGACATATCTATGTAGTCATAGATGTATATCTCTGCATTAGGCTTAGGCGGTTCCCACGTCCACGGGGAGTGCTGTTTCCAGAACTCTTGCTTAGGTTCCGTCTGTGCGAAGTCAGCGAAGAAGCTGTGACCGAGGTCAAGGCCTCGCGAAATCGAGTCGATCAATGCTGCAGAGATGTTCTCAATAACACAAACAGCTCTTCGGGAGGCTTCGCGGTTCACATCGAGCTTGATCTGTTGCACGAGGTTGTCAGTCGAGGTAATGGACTGCTCTCCCTCGTTGTTGTAGTAGAATATCACCGGCCGTATAATGGCGATACCCGCGCCTAGTCGAGACATGAAGGAATTCTATTTGGCGTCACCACAAACTAGTGACGGTGTTTTGGTTATGGCGAAGCAGGTGGGAGTAGGCTGAAGCTTTTATAAACAAGTCGACGCTAGTCAAGGCCAGCTGATACATTGCCGTCCCTTTGGCCCCCAAACGTGCTGGAATCATCGAAAACAAATTTAGCGATAAACCTGAAAACCCTGTTCTCAAAGAAAGTTGGGAATCATCTACTCTCAACAAGGTTGCCCTTTTTAAGGCACTATATCAAGTTTTGATCAACCTGATCGACCTGATCGTCAATGTATTCGAGAATCATGACGAGAGCGCAGAACTACAATCCTAAAGCCGAAGAAATCAGAGTGAGTAAATATCTAAGCAGTAAATGATGTGAAGCGGAAAATGCTGGGGGGAAGCAAGGCTGAGGTATAGTAACTAGAGAAACACGACATAGGTCTTGGCAACTTCGAAGCCCAGAAGCCTGGAAGCCTCAATTTTCCGAGCGCTAAAGAGGAAGGGGCGGGGAAGGTTGTGGGGGCGAATCAGAGGGCGCAGAGAGATGCATAAACCGGCCCCTCCTTCTTTTTTCACTGCAATCTCTAGCGCCGAAGAGCAGACTGCACACGAGAAGACGCCCCCACTTGCCTTGGGCTGTGGGCAAGGCTGTAGCGGTGATAAATACATGCTGCGTCGGATTGAGCGTATGTACATGCTTGGAACTATCTTGGTGATGTACGAGTAGTAAATAAATCTAATATATGCTGATCAAGAGAATGAGATTGGTTTCTGCTGCAAGTATCGGTAATAGAAACTCATCTACACCACGTTTTTCATTCATCAACACCAGCAGCACTATTAAAACAAAGTGAAGAAGTTACATCATAATTCCCCTTTGCATTAATTACATCATCACATAATCATCCACAATAGCTATTTTCAATTATCCCACCCCACACATCCCCTATCTATTAACCAACCGCATCCTTCCCTTTTTAACCTACGAAGATTTCTTCGTAGAGAACACATATTTAGCCTCCAAAACATACGGCTCGTCACCAGGCCCAAAGATCTGCTTCTTCTCGCGCTGCCACTCCGGCTGGTTGATGCCGTCGATGTAGTCCTGGACCTCCAAGACAACGCAGCCAAACTGCTCCACGACCCGCGCACGGCTGTCAAGGCCCTGATTCGACTTGATGGGAAGCAAGCCTGATAACCTCGTCAGCTAAGTTCGCGTCCTGGCCGAGCGTCTACTCACCATTCTGGCCTCCACAGCTGTAGACCTGGAAAGCGTCTTGGTCGGTGAAGATGTCGATCTGGATACCAGACCACGGGCTCGCAATCACAGCTACGGGTCCGTCGTTCGCCCAGTCGTAAGGACCGTTTTGCGCGCGGTTGACGAGGTAGCAGTTGTCGTAGCCCGTGCAGTTGGTTCCGCAGTTGCCGAGGAGATCGGGAGAGGTCCAGTTTGCTCCGATCTGCTTCGGCGAGGACCAAAAGTCGTTGATGGAGTACTTGTGGTTCGGCAGGATTGTGCCATCGGGAATGAGAATGCCGTCGACGCCGACTCGCTGGCCTGAGTAGGGCAGGGAGAGCGTCCAATTCAGGGCTGTGGCCGTATCTGGATTCGCAAACGCGTCGAGATTCCAGTATGTCTGCGGTCTTTAGCACTGGACTTTTTCGAGCAGGATCGACTCACATGAGAACTCAGCATGATTGGAGTCTTCTTGGTAGTCGCGAGCGCCACCATCTTGATGTGCCAAGTGTGCGGCGAGAGCGTGTAGGTGACATAGCTGACAACCTCGCCTGGGAATCCTTCCTTTCCATCCGGATCGACAATGGAGAAAGTGATCGAATCCGAAGTATGGGCAACGACGGTCCAATTGCGCTATGCACGTTAGATACAGCACTAAAAGCAACAAGAGGACATACGAAGTCCCAACCGTCTGGCCCCCCGTGAAGCGTGTCGTTGTTGTTGTTCTCATTCGGCGTGACATGGTACTCTGTGCCATCAATGACGAAGCTGCTGTTCTTGATGCGATTGGCGTAACGGCCTGAAGCGAGATTAACTCGTTTCGTTTCAATTGCGGACAATCTCGACAATCTCACCTGGCACGCCTCCCAGATGCGGATGGAACTTGTCGACCGAGTAGTGGCTCGCGTTGTCGAAGCCGAGGACAATGTCGCGCTCGATGCCGTTGGTGTCGTTGATCCAGAGGTTGGAGACTGACGCGCCGTACGGGATGAAGTGGGCGCGGATACCCTCTGCAGACAGCTCGTATTTGCCGTCTGCGTTGGCGCCACCCGAGTAGCTTTCGGCGGCGGCAGTCGCAGCGAGCGCAGAGACGGCGGCTGCAAGTGTGAAGCTCACCATGGCGGGCAATTGGAGGGAGGCCGAGGTTGAGAGTGGACGGGGCGGGGAGAGAGGACGAGGGAAGCAAAAGAGGAGCTATTGGGAATATGTACCTCACGCCGTCCCCATGACCAGGATGGCGATGGCGCACATGTCATAGAGCTTCGTACCCTGTCCGCGTGCCCCGAGCCGGGTCCCTGAGCAACCAGCGGAGCGTCTGCCCTTTTACCGCAGGCAAAAGTTGAGGAGGTTGATCGTGCAGGAACGGGAGCTATGACGGAATAATGCCTAGCGAGCTTACCCCAACTTCCAGCCTGCCTAATTAGTGCAAAGGCCTCTCTAACCGGCCAATTGATCAATAGCACACACGTACGATGGGAGTACAAGGCCTGCAACCCCTCAATTGCTCTCAATTGCTCAAAGTTCCTTTTGGACAGCTCCAGCTCCAGCTGCAGAGAGCTCCGACCACGCGAGCCGTCAACAGGGAGCTCGTGCAGCTTGCGGGCATGGATGACGCGGGCCATGTGATTGGAGGAAGAACGCGCCCGGCGGGACGATGGCCGCGACGTCGATTTAAAATGTGGAGACGGTGTGGAGAAATAAGGTGCAGCGGAAGGGGCTTGGGCTGATCCTTGCACGACGGCCGTCGTGGAACGCCACGCGGGTACACCATGCAGACATGTCCAAAGCAGGCTCTCGTCCCTTCAGACCCTGAGAATGCAGGTGCTGGGCTAATCAGTAAGATTTGCTTTCAAATAAATGGACACCGGACAAGAGGAAATTAGGTGAAAAGGATCGTTCCAGCGCTGCAAGCGAGTTCTGGATATGGATCGAAAAGTACACTTCACTGGCCGATAAAGTAGAAAGCTGAGGCATGCAGTGTTCATTCGTCGGCCTGATATGCAGACTTCTCGCAGTACCTGAGCCATGAACCATAACGCTGGGGCCCTGATCCACGATCCACTCTCCGCTCATCTACCTAAAATCCCGGCCGTAGAACTGTCCTGGCATTCGGACTCTGGGAGAACGGGCCACGTGCGCCATCAACCTGCTCTCTAGCAACAGGTCTTGTTTTAAATGCGCACGAGATCCCATTCGATACTATCGTGTTTCTACCAAGCTGATGTCTGTGTCGTCATCCTGGATATCGGTTAGCGATGGCTGGCCATCTTGGAGCACATCAACTCAGTAATTGTGACGCACGTGGTCCTCTTCAACCTTCTGTCGTTTCGGGTTCGGACCAGGAGAGTCGGGCAATCCCAGCATCTTGAACTCGCGTTTAGAAACTCCCGAGGTGCGTGGACGATGGGCCCTTGCAGCCGGATCCGTGTTGACGTTGGAGTCATGGTCGGTCGGCTCCTGGTCACCGGATTGCATATGAGGGTTGTGTATTGTAAAGCCTGCACCAGTGTCGGCAGCTACACGTCCATTCTCAGACTCGGGTTCGGCTGCAGGGTTGAACTCGTTGTCATTCGTTTCTTTAAATGCAAAGAGCGGCGGCGGGATCATACGACCATATGCCCCATTACCAGTCATCAAGCTCTGGGTGTCTTCCATATGTAAGCCATGTCGGTCAACGGCGCTGCCGAATGCGCGGCCGGGTTCGGGAGCCGAGGCCTGTGCATCTAGATATGATACTACAGAGTCGTTGCGCCCCTGGGCGATCGGAGCGTCAATCTTCGAGGCGAGATTTACGGCTGTCAAGAGGTGGTCGAGCTTTCCTTGGGATGCCGCAAGAATTTGTGGAGACGACTCATTATTCGCGCCAAAGGGGCGTGGAGAAGTGTTGCGAAGCGAATCCACGACTCTGGAGGGAAGCCCCGACAGAGTTGGAATATTCGGAAGGGTACGCTTTGAGGTCAACATGGGGGCTACTGGGGCTCTGTAGGGTTCGTTGTTCACCTTTGAAGAGCGTTCCGGCTCTTTAGGCACTACCCGCTGAGATTTGTCTTGAGGTTTGTCTTCCTGGCAGGTTGGATGGGCGTCCCTAGTTGATGTTAGCGGGACGATTCATAAACGAATGTGTTCAGTATACCAAGCAATATCCGGTTTTCCACTTTTGAACCAACAACCCCTGCTTGTATTTGGGTCCTCCCTGCCTGAGCCCCAGTGATGCTTCTTCACACCATGTCGAGAACTGAACCCTTTTCCACAGATGGCATGAATGAATGATCCTGTGCCGGCGTGGGCCCTCTTAGTCAAGCGACCAGCTGCAAGTGTCTTGGTAGTCGTGCGATTTGGGGTAAACTCAGCTTCATCGGCGACAGTAGACGGGGTATCTGCCCTTGACAAATTCTGGCCTCGCTTCCTGGGTGGTAGCATCTCCGACTCGAGTGACGAAAGGCCGATTGGTCGCGCAATGGGCTTTCCAAGCACAGAAGGTCCTTGTTCCTCAAAATCGCCGGCGCCTGACTCTAGCTGCGCGGCAGGTTCAGTGGCTGGGGTATATTCACGACAGTTCACGCCCACACGTGTACTCCATCCATCATTCAACGCGGGCTGGTGGAGCGAGGCCGCGCCTTGCATAGGAGAACTCACGTCTGATTCATACCCGTAGTTGCCCGTTTGGCTCGATTGCATTGCGAGCTGGTCAAATCCAGCATAGGATCCGCGCCATTGGGTTGCAGGGGAGGAGGGGGTGGAGCCGTAACTCTCCGAATGGTCGCCGATGAAAGAGTTCTGACCGTGCGCGATGTTTGCATGAGGATAGTATCGCTGGTCGTTGGCGCTAAACTGTCCGGCGGGCTGCTGAGTAGGGACGGTACTGAAGGGAGAAATGACCTGCGATGTGCTCTGACCAAATCCTGGGGTAATAGACGGGCCGCTCATCTGGAAAGGCGCCTGTAAATTGATGTTGTTATCCCATAGATCCGAAAGCGATGGCATGGTAAACTGGGGATGGTGTTGCGGTTGCAGATAGCCAGGTGCAGTCAGCCCGGCCACCTGACCGCTGAAATCGTTCATGTCCCAGCGGGCATCTTGGTGAAAGAGAACGGCGGCCAGCTTGTTCCTAAGATTCGTCTCATTGCCTAACTGGTGGATGATGATGTCAAAGGTATCGCTCTTTCGCTGTTTGCCAGTGTGCCAATCGCCAAGAGCGTTTAGGCAGATGATGTACTCCTTTGACTGTTGTCCAAAGTGGGCCTAGCAAGCTGTCAGTTTGGTAATAACTTGGAACAGAGACAACGTCATACCTTGACTGCATTCAGGAAAGCATTACTGGCAGAGCGCAATGTGTCGGGCGGTGCACCACTCGCTTGATTATCCTCGATGATGGTTGCTGGAGATGCTTGATCCGGTTGTGCGGTAGCTTCGACCACAGCGTCTCGCACTCTGTTATATCGATTAGCGCTGTTGGAATAACATGAGGACGATTTCTTACTGTGCTGGCGACCCTATCGCATCCATTTCCGAGGCGTGGCGAATGGCACCAAGGACCCCGGGCGCGTGTTGTATGTTGGGCGTGGAGAGAATGAGGCGGTGTAGGCTTGCGTGGATTAGGCGACGCTAGGCACGCGTGGGTGAAGGTGAAGGCACGTGAGGCGCAATTAAGCCACGCCACGGCAATGGCCTCGCGTGATGACGTAGATGTCGCATACACGACGATGCCAATTGCGGTCAGTCCGAGAGGGAGCAAGAGGGAGCGTGAACGGGCAGTGTTTATCACAGCGGGCAATGCTGGTGCGAAATAGGGAAGCCGCAGGGCAGGCGGCCAAGACCGGCATGTGTCACAGGCAAACGCTCTCGCGCCAGCCTCACGATGATCCACGCTTTTTCTTTCACCATGAGGCCGTGACCACGCCGTGCCGCACTGTCTGTCTCACGCAGTTGGGGTCGTAGATCACTTCGGCAATGCTCCTCCTGCATCGCCACCCAGACTCTAGCTTGTCAAACAAGACAAAGTCGGCAGGCTCTCCAATTGCAAGTTCCAGCGAGGTTGACTCGCATCCAATGGCCGTCTTAGCTCGTGGCGACACGGTTTCCTGCATGAGGCGTCAGTCATCACTGACAGATCAAGAGGCGGCAACTTGCATATAATAACGCGGTAGCTGCACGGGTCCCAGCCGCATACAGGCCGACTCCAAGCATTGCAATGGCCAGTGGATCAGAACTGCCGTGTGGTGTGAAAGCGTTGCCCACGTTGTTGACTGCTATCGCGGCCTCTAGCGAATGTTTTTCTATCATGTCCACGACTGGGAGCGTGCCACGAAGACCCTCGCCAGTCCGCATCATGAATAGGTCCGACGTTGGTAAACCTACAAATGAGACATGCATACTTCCAATAACGTGTCTCAAACGCTGCCAATCCTCGTCTTTGAACCGGGTCAGCCGAGTGCAGTGACCCAAGGTGACTTGCTTGCTGCTTTGGTCCTCCCAGTTTCTGGCTTTAAGTGTGTCGAGCACAGTCCACACGAGCGGCTGTTTATCCTCTTCGAGAAAGTAGTCAAGGTGCAGGTCGAGGTGTTTTCCACTGGCCAGGCTCATGGCACTTATCCAGCGAATGTTTGTCTTCATTTTATTTTCATCTTGCTCCACATATGGAGTGCTCCCCAGCACATCAACACCATCCCTTGCCGCGGCCTTGGTCATGAGCCATCTGACTTCTTCGCCTCCGTCGCTGCCTGAGAACAGAGGCAGCTGGGCGAACGCGCATATCTGGATCTCGCAGCGGTCTTCGAATTCTTCTTTCAGTCTCAATCCCGCGTCAAGACACTTGAATTGAACACAGCCATCAACTTCTACAAATGCCCTCATGACCGTGACGCCGTGATGGATACTCTCTTCTACAAGCTGCCGGCCTGCATATGCGTCAGTGAGCGACGCTCAAATCCCTGATTGGTATGAGAAGACGTCCAAACCCAGACAGACGTACCTCTCCGCAGCAGATCCTCTTCATCAAACCGCGACTTTGCTTTGCCAGTCATCTCCATGGCTTCCTCAAAATCACCGCTCACGATCTGCAAGTCATTGTATTTCGGATCCTGCAACAGGAAGCACTTGTCCAGATGAATGTGAGCATGGCAAAGAGACGGGGCTAGCAGTCGGCCTGCTCCATGGAGAACACTGGGCGAGTTTTGCTCGCATCGCTTTTCATGTTCCTCTACAGCTGATATTCTTCCATCCTGCACAGAGATATCCCACAGCGTGGACGGGGGCTTAGTAGGGAGGCGAACGCCAGAGATCCTGCTCAGTTGACCAGACGGGTACTCGGCGGAATACTGTGGAGGGGCCCGGGAACGCTGGTGCCGTGTATTTGCAGCGAGTTCGTCGGCCAGCTGTGCCTTTGCTGTCTCTTCGGCCATGTATCCATCGTCGTCTGGAGAGAATAGGGCCGACATGATGGCAGAAGAAACACTTGTTGGGGGGGAGAAGTATCTCGACCCTGTAGACGCATGTGTAGATGGGGTGACGTCCAGATGGCACCCAGGACTCCGTACTCGTCGCGTAGTCGCGTGCGGCCAAGAGGAAGCGCGCAAGCGTGTAAGGCGTCAGTCGGCCACCACGCGCAGCTGCAGTGAGAACAGAGGATCCTCGTCTGCGCGCGATCTGGCCGTGCTCCAGCGGTGAGAGGTGTCGCAGGCGCCCCGCGGGCCCAGCCAGCCGAAGGTGTGGTGGGGTGAAAAGGGGCCAGCCCTGTGGAAACGCGCTCTCAGAGGCACTACTGGACAAACATCACAACGTCGCTTCCATCACCAGCGAGGTGCAGCATCCCCAATCCCCAATCCATTTCGCCGCCGTCGCTGTGAGGAGCCTAAAGAATGCAACCGCAGTTTCGGAGCTATCCGTTGCCCGCGCACCATGCAAGCGCGAATACGCCGTCACGACAAAGAGGGCCGGGTCAGTACCTTCCTCCCCCAATATTCCCAACACCGCAACCATGATCAAGAGAGCTGACTTGGAGCATATGTTCCGCAAACCAGGCCCTGCAATGCAGAACCCTACCCACATGCCGCTGCAGTACGGCGTGCAGAGCCAGCAGCAGGCCCAGCAGCAGCAGCAGGCCGACACGGCCAGACGCGAGAAGATGCGCCGCATCGCCATGAACCCGACCGACAAAAATATCCCCGACGGCGTCGAAGACATTTGCATCGGCGATGGCGTCGCCCGCTATCGCCAGCTGCGTGACATTGAGCGCACTCTCGATGCCACCATGATGCGCAAGAAGCTCGAAATTGCAGACTCGGTGCACCACTCGCGCGCCCGCCGCTACGGCACCATGCGCATCTGGATATCCAACACGGCCGAGAACCAGCCGTGGCAGAGCGGCGGCCTGGACAACGAGTCCTTTTTCGAGAGCGAGTCGAGCGCCACGTACAAGGTCAAGATCCAGGGCCGTCTGATTGAGGAGGGCGATGAGTTGGGCCTGTCAGACGACGAGGACGAGGAAAAGGACCCAGACGCTATGGAAGAAGACGGAGAGCAGAAGGCGAAGCCATCCGCCAAACCAAAGGTCTTCTCGCAATACTTCACCTCCATCACCGTCGACTTTGATCGTGCCAAGAGCCTACAGCCAGACAACTTTACGCAGATTGAGTGGAAGCGGTCCGAAGCCGTGAACCCCAGCCCCAAGGAGTCCAACTTCAGCGAGCTCCACTTTGAGCGCAAGGGCGACGAGAACATCAACGTCACGGTCAACCTGCAGCGGCACCACGTCCCCGAGCGATATCGCCTGAGCAAGCCGCTCGCCGAGCTGCTCGACACCGACGAGGAAGACCGCGCGGGCGTCATGATGGGCATCTGGGAATACGCGCGCTCGCAGCATCTACAGCAAGAAGACGACGAGCGCAAATTCACATGCGACGCCAAGCTCAAAGCCCTCTTCAACAACCAAGATACCTTCTACTTCCCAACACTTCCCCAGCTCGTCAAGCCGCACCTGACGGCCCTTCCGCCCGTCCAACTTGCCTACACGATCCGCGTCGACAAGCCCTACATCTCCCCCTCACCCGACTCCAACACCCCGCCCTCATGCCCCACAATCTACGACGTCCAAGTTGCCCTCGACGACCCCCTCCAACCCCTCGTCTTCGAACTCCTACGCCCAAAAAACAGCGTCGAGACGCTCCAACACATCCACAACATCGACGACCAGCTCGTGCTCCTCATGGGCGCCATCTCTCAATCCAAAGCCAAACACGCCTTCTACACCAGCATGTCCAAAGACCCCGTCGCCTTCCTCAAGCGCTGGCTCTCGTCGCAGAAACGCGATCTCGAAGTCATCATCGGCGAAGCCACGCGCGGCGGCGGCGAGGACGCGTCGGGCGAGGAGTGGAGAAGGGGCGGCGAGGAGAGCGTGTGGGCGGGCGAGACGGCGAGGGAGAGCGTGGCGCTTTGGTTGGCGAGACAGAATACTAAGGCGCATTAGAATTGGGGTGTGCTGATTGCGATGTGTAGGTTGTTTCGCTGGTACTGCTTGCAGAAGTTCCGGTTTCCGGCCGTATGGCATTAAGTGAGCGATACCAGACCCGACGACGAGGAAGGGAAATAACATGGCGTTGTGGGGTTTTGCGCGTGAGGTTTGAGGGGGAAAGGCGCTGGGGGCGTTCGTTTGCGTGGCTATTAGGTATTGGTAGGTAGGGCGTCGTTGATCTGCGCATGCTGCATTCGACGATTGCTCTCCCACGGTGTTTGAGGGTTTAGATTGCAGAGTCCGTCTGCCCCTTTTGCACTCCAATCTTCCCACAGAATCAATCCAATCCACGTCTAATACAATCTCTGGACCTTCTGGTGACTACCTCCCAGACACTCTCTACATAGATCGCACTTTCAATCTCACGCCTACATGTCAGAGGCAGGTATCAAACACAACAACAAACCACCATTAATACAAACACATGCTCTCGCATTTTGAATTAGCGCTCTGTCTACTCTCTTCCTGCGCGTCGGCCCCCCACCACCAACAAATTTCTAAATGCCAATACATCTCCCCCCCAAAAAACCCTACGTACACGAACCTTCACTAACCCTCCCCTCACTCTACACACAACAAACATCACATCCCCCCACCACCAAGAAGAAGAAGAAGGAGAAGACAAAAGTCGAGGTTCGCGCAACCAAAAAGGTAATAGTTATCCTTCCTCCCCCCCCCCCCTCTCTTTGCCCCTAGTAGAAAAGTATAGAAGAAGGCAAGAGCCTCAGCCAGAAAGTATGCAAAGTTTGGACACGAAGTGCACGCTGCCCGATAATGGCCCCCGCTGACAAACGAAAACAAGGGATTGATGATGTGAGTGTCGCCGTGAACGCCAAGCGCTGGATGGATGGTTCTGATGGATGGATGGGGTTGTAAGATATGAGAACCCGAGAAATGATGATGATGATGATGATGATGATGATGCCAGACATAACGTGCTAAGGGATCCGATCCGCCCTGAAAAAAAAAGTAATACTTTCGAAGAAGTTTGGCAAAAGCCGGACGTCATGCGCACCTCAGAGCGCAGTGTACCATATCACCTCGACTTTGTGCGCCCAGCCACAAACGCCTGCGCCTTCGCCACGAGCGGCTTCAAACTGCGCCTGTTCAAAAGTTCGCGAGACCGTTTTTCGAGTGGCGTTTGCTGAAGCGTTTCCTGCCCTTGAGCGAATCAGCATCTCCGCCATCCTTTCTGAGGTGGCGTGCGGTAGGAATATTGACCCCGTCGAGGGCAGAGTCGCCTCCTAACGTACTAGTAGGGCTTGAGAGGGACGAGTTCAGATCATTCAGCGCAGAGTCGCCCGTGTACGAGTTGTGCAGCGATTGCGACATGGCGTAGTCGCGCGCCTGCTCGATGCTGTCGAGCCATTCCTGCGTCGAGTATTTGCTGCCGTCTGGGTCGCTGGTCGTGCTTTTGGGGTCTTCGAATATGTATTGCCGGTCGCGCTATTGGGTGTTAGAAAGGCTGCATGACCACGGTTGGGGGAACTCACTGTTTCTGCAAACCAAGCTGTCAGGCCCTTGGCGTCCTGGAAGCTCCGCAGTTGACAGCCGGGTGCCATTAACGTCACTTCCTCTTTCAGCTTCTTGTCGTTGGTACCTGCAGCACACATCAAAATTCTTGCATTCGACGTAATCATCACCAATCTTTGCTTCTTCTTCACCGTGTTGCCGCTGAAGAATCTCGAGAATTTCTTGGGTGTCTCCGCGGCGGGCTCGTCTCTCCCGCCGACAGGATGCCCTGGAGGGTGTTGCGTCACGAACATGTTGCCAAGCTTTAATATTCGCTCATCTCTCTTGGTCAACACCGGTGACCAGTCGATATCTAGTTGACTTGGGGGCGGTAGTTCGGTTATGAGCCTGGGAGTAGCCCGCAGTGGGCCACCGGCCGACGCACCAGGAGTTGTTGGTCCTGTCACGTGTTAGATTGAGCATTCAGAGCCTGCAATTAGACATACCGTTCAGTCGTATTGTGTCGTGTGGAGGAGGGACATATGCCTTCAGACGTGGTGCCTTTTGCTTCCACAGTCCTTTTCCCCACGTGAGCCCATCGAAGAATTGATGTGACTTGATATGCTCCACAGGTAACCTTTTCTGAGGATCCAGAACCAGCAGTCTCTCAATCAAATCCTTTGCTATCGGAGGGAAGCCATCCGGGAAGGTGTACTCCAAGCCCACAATCTTCTGGAACGTCTGGTATTCATTCGCCGCTTTGAAAGGAGGCCGACCCGCGAGAAGCTGGTAGACGATGCACCCAAACGCCCACAAATCGCTCGCTTTGCACGCATTCTTGTCCGTAAGGAGCTCGGGTGAGACATATTCTGCCGTGCCAACAAAGGACTGTGCTCGATCTGAATCGGCGGCCTCCATGGGATCGCCGGCTATGGAGCCCACTCCGTTCGGTTTCCTTGGATCCAATATCTTTGCTGTGCCAAAGTCTGTGATTTTGACGTGCATCTGGTCGTCCAAGAGCACATTCTCCGGTTTCAAATCTCGGTGTATCACCCCTCGCGAGTGCATGTAATCGATTGCGTCCAAGATCTGCGCGCTGTAGAAGCGGGTGCATTCGACGTCAAAGGTGCCCATCTTTTTCAGGAATCCGAGCAGTTCTCCGCCGGATGCCAGATCGAGCACAAAGTAAAGAGAGCGTTCGTCCTGGAAGGTGTAGTATAGGCGAACTATGCCAGGATGCTCCGTCAACCTGTTCAGCGTGTCCCTTTCGATATTCACGTATTTGACCTTCTTCTCTTTGATGATGTGACGCTTATCGAGAACCTTGATGGCGTACTCTCGTAATGTCTGCCGGTCGGTGGCTGCCAGGACTGTGCTGTATGAACCTTCACCCAGCGTTCGACCAAAATTGAAATCCTTCACGCCCTTCTTAACAGGTCTTGTGACGGGTCGTCCGTTTTGGTCGATTTCTTGCCTTGTCCCCACGGCAGCACCTCTGTCCTTCCACTCTTCGCTGCTCGGCAGGGGACCACCCTCCAGACCGTACGGTGACGACGACAGCTGGCTGGCAGCCGGGGGCGCGCTACTGCTGTGAGGACCGTCGATGGGCATGCGTCGAGAGCTTCTTCGCGGCGGAGCAGGCCCATTTCCAGCCGGTATCTGTGGTGGGGCCGGCGCTCGATATGCTCCCCCACTCCTGCTCGCTTCCCTCGTCGGTATGGCTCCATGCATGCCAGTAGGAGCGACACGAGAGCTGCTCGTCCGCCTTATATCCGCTGTCAGGGATTCATCGTTGTATCTGTACGTGCCGGGTTGCGAGGGGGTGGTCGCTGAGCTCGACGAGAGGTTGGGGTGGTTGTAGATGCTCGACGTGGGCCGATCTCTGAGATTCTGGGGAGGCGGGAGGGTTCGTGGCTGCGAGACGGGGTTCGAGGTGGGATAGGAGGCCTGCTGCTGGGCCTGGTGAGCCAGAGGCATCGACTGCCGGTGGGCGAGGCGCGGCGAGGTAGAGTAGGGGTCCACGGCCAGCGGCGAGCTGTAGCCGGGCGGCGTGGTCGAGACAGCGCTTGTGGTAAAGGTGTTGGGATTGAAGCCTAAGGAGCCGGACGTGGGCTGCGATTCGGGCAGCAAGTGGGAGGGGGGTTGCTGTCGCTGCTGCTCCTTGACGGTGCTCGACGACGACTGGGACGGCGACGGGGGGCGGGCAGCATGCTGGGTAGGGGGCGGCGAGGGCGAGGCGGCATCTTCGTCTGGGTTCGCGATGCGCAGGCCGCCCAGGGACTGCGAGAGGCTCAGGTCGCCATTCATCACGGCGGCGTGGACCAGCCGAGGGGGCGGGAGCGCTGGTGAGAGCAATTAGCAGGAAGCTGTGGGTGCGGTACCGGTGCGATGGCTTGCGGGCCCCAGAGGCCGCGGACAGAGAGGGATGTCGTCGCGGACGGGGACGGCAGAGCCAGCGCCGCTGATGAGATGGAGGTCAAGGTCAAGGTCAGAGCCTCCTCTCGGCGCCGCGCTGACTTCAGGCGCCGCTCCACTAGCACAACC
This sequence comes from Polyplosphaeria fusca, assembly GCA_010093805.1. Classification (NCBI taxonomy): domain Eukaryota; kingdom Fungi; phylum Ascomycota; class Dothideomycetes; order Pleosporales; family Tetraplosphaeriaceae; genus Polyplosphaeria; species Polyplosphaeria fusca. The sequence continues at coordinate 150,134 of ML996161.1, read as the reverse complement.
ACGACGACAACAACAGCCCCGTCATCGTGAACTCAGCCTCGATCGCGACGCCCGCCTCTGCTCAGGCCATGGTACATGTGCCGGACGATTCCCCGGCTTGTGCGACAGGCTGCATGCAATGCCATCATGGCTTTTCGATCTTGTGGCAGGTTACGCACATTCAATATCACACAGAGCCTGCCCACTCCCCGCGAAACAAATTGGACATTGTTTCTTTTCACCAAACCCAATACACGCTTCAGACACTATTTGCTGAGAGCTTGCGTACCGCTCAGCCCGTCTGGGCCCGATCACAGCTATCTTGTCGGTGAACAACATCACAGCCAATGACGCAATACCCGCTTCTGCACCGCGTTTCGTGGTACGCGGTCTGACACTTGTTTGACGTGACAAATACTGTCCATGGTTCTCTCAACTATATTAAGTCATCAGCCCTCCAGCGTCTTCACAAGCCTCTTGATCCCCTCCCGCAACGTCGCCTCGGAACGGGAGAAGACCAGCCTAAAGAATCCAGCCCTCTCCGCCGACTGGCCCCTCCCACCTGTCAGGAACAGCTTATTTCCCAGCATGGCCTTTAGCATCTTATCCTCTCTCTCCCATTCATCTTTACCCTCGAACCTGTCTAGCCACGGGCTCAGATCGACCCACAAGAAGAAGCCTGCATTGGCACCTGAGTTGTACTTGATGCCTGCATCATCCAGAAGTGCCTTGGTAAGTCTGTTGTTTGTAGCCAGACGCATACGACCAGTGTCCAAGAAACCGTCAAGCCAGTCCTCATCCTCGAGGATGACGCTCGCAACCCGTTCGTCCATCTGTCCAGTATGGGAGAAGTCAGTAATCGCGCTGATGGCTCTGGAAAGCTCTGTATTCTTCGTGTATAGCAGTGCAACCCGCAGACCTCCGCACGCAAAGTCCTTGCTCATGCCGTACACGTGGTGAAGGTAGTTCGGATCCATGTACTGCGAATAATCAAGCGACAGTACTGAAGTGAACGGCACTGCCTCCACCCCCGGAACTTCGTACACGGACATGGCGTAGATCTCGTCCGCAATCATGTGGATCTTGTGCTTTTTGCAGAACTTCATGAGCTCGATGATTGTGTCCTCGTGGTAGCATCGTCCCAAAGGATTGTGTGGATTACAGAGTACCAAAGCTCTGATCTTAATTCCTTCCTTCTCCGCTTTTTGCAAGGCCTTTTCGTAACACTCGATCGCTTCTGGACAGAATTGGTCCGTCTCACCAAATGGCACGAAGACGGGCTCCATCTTCGCCGACAGGTTGAAGTCATGTGACAGTGCAACATAACAAGGCTTTGTCAGAAGTATACCGTCCCCTGGGTCCTAGACGAGCCACAGTCAGTGTAGTACTACAGAAGCGGAGTGTAGACACCTCGATGTCTATTTCTTCGGATTCTCAAAATAGTGCAAAGGTACTACTTCTTCATCGAGTTTCGACATGTCAATTGTAGCAGTCCAGCTTACCCCAATGACGGTTCCGAGCATGTGAAACATACCCGTACAACCGTTTGAGCCTTGGAGTTGGTCGGGCTTGACAGGTGTGTGCGGTTTGAAGTATCTTGGACTAGGTTATTATCTAGCTCAAAATTACTGATTGATATCAGACCTGTTCATGAACTTTGCCATTCCATTGCGCAGTCGACTCGATCCCCAAGGACCCTCTCCATAATCGAATGCAGGGCCGTCAAGTTGGAGCTGGAGCCAGGATCAATGCAGGTTCCACTGGCGTGCGGATATTGACTCACGTCTTTGGACTTGACAAAGTCAGCTACATCTTCCAGCGCCAGATACTGTAATTCTCGTTAGCATGGTACGAAAATGCGTTATTTAGCATTGTGATGTTAGGAGCATTCTCACATTCTCTGCTGTGCCAATGTTGAGAATAACGTCAGGATTGGTGACTGGGTCCCATATGCCTCCGAGGATCGCAGAAACGAGATCGCGTTTGTTCCTGCCAGACGCTAAATCTGCGCCCCGTCTGCTGAGTGTAGATTCGTTACTGTCTTGGATGGGTACACTCATCGTGAACAAGTGCCCAAGCTTTTCCCAAACAAATTACCATTCAGTAAGGGGCCAATACACTCAATTGTATCCTAAGTGTACAACTGCGCAGGTTACTTTCGAAGAGATTGAAATTTGTGAAATGGGGATTGTTCCAAATAGCGTTTGCTGCAATCGCGGGAGCAAGGCCTGGAGCCCAAAAGGCGGTGGTGGATATGGATGAGTCAAGCGTAGACGATGTTGCCCGTCTCGTATCCCGCATTCGAGCAAGCGGTTACTCGCACGGGAGTGGTTCCGAACGGTCCAATCGCGCCAAGTCATGCATTCCACCATATTTCACCTCATACGTCATTGCCCAATGGAACCCGAGACACAGATAAACAGTGCTACTTGAAGCAACCAGTCTAGGCAATACCTACGGACAATAACGCCGTGTTGAGCCCCAAAACGACCTGAGCAAGCATGTCGTATTAACTGGAGAATCCGGCCAACGATTCTCCGTATGACTCAATACTGATACCCGCCAATCCCCATCATGGCCTGCCATCTTGGTATCAGACGCAAATAAACTACTGCACCAAACCGTATTCCTATACTCGGTCCAAAGACTCGAATTCCTCTCACAAATGGCTTTCATACCGGCCAATTGGTGGAGGTGTCTCATCCATGACATCCAACTGCTGCTCTTCATTGCCATGTCGCATGCCCACAGTCTGCAGCTCCTCCCTCATCAACGCATCTGTTACATCCCCTGAATTTTCCTGATTGAGTTGGCGAAGTGACATGCGACGCTGTGAATTTCTGAGCCGGTGACGCGCAGCGCCCGCTAGGTGTGGCTCAATCGAGTGTTGTATCTGATCCCTATCATCGTTGCGCTGAGTCGCAAACCCTGGATTGGACAACCTAGCACGTGGAGCTTGCATCGAAAGCCTCCCTGGCAATTGCCTATCGGCGGCAGTGGGTATAGGAGGAGCCGGACGTCGAGAGGGCCGTATCGTATTCAACAATCTACCGGCCCGGCTTCCTGGACTATGGGACTGCGGCGGGGAGACGTGAATCGGGCTGGAAGGCTGTATGGTGTCACTGAAGACATGTCGAGGTGACCGACTTCTTCGTATAGGCGCTACCTGAGGACTGTGCCTGTCGTTTACAGTGAGAACGATCGCCATACCTCTAAGAGTTCCCCCTGCCGTTTGAACTGGGGCCATGATCGCTCTTTGAGGTGGCCCCTGAGGGTGGGCAACGGAGCGACCTTGAGGAGCTAACGCACCAACTGGCGCATTCTCACTGGATGGCTGCCCAATTCGAACTCCAGGTTGAGCTCTGAGAGATAGTTGTTGCCGAGTATCAAACGTTTGTGTAGTTCGGGTTTGACGAGCGGTCCTTGCGCGAGTAGGAGCTGAATCCCCGGAAAACGTGCGTATGCTTGACCCGTCACCGACCAAGGTTGAACCGTCATATTCAGAGGTTGAATGGCGTGATGCGGTGTGCGTTCTTGAGCTTCTTCGCGAACTTTGTACTTGCAATGCAGACTCGATGCGGGTCAAGTACGATGATGCCCGTTGCGCGAGTAAATCGAGAGGGGAGATCAAATCGCGCCGAGCAGCCTCTGTAGCCTCTCGATCTCCCCCGACAAAGTCATTCTTAGTGACTAGACCGCCGGACGGCCGGCTACCCTGCTCACTAGGAGCGCGCGAATAAGGGCTAGCCGGAAGCGGCGACAGACTAGCCGCGTTAAGATGTGAAGTAAGATTCGGAGAAGAGAAGCTTGATACTCGAGCAGGCGGAGGTCGCATTGGACCGCTTAGTGCGGCCTGGACCTGAGAAGGGCGAATCGAGATATATCTTCCATGGCTCGACTGCCTGGATGGGCTCGCTCCGTCGAATTGAGACTGTATGATCCCACTGTCCTGCGAAGGGCTCCCACTGGGGTGCCTCGATGCCGGTAGCTCATAGAACGAGTATGGTAGACTGCCATTTGAAGAAGCTTCACTGACTCTTTCCGACGCACGTGGAGCATACCTTCTGGAGGGAGCTTGGATATCGCTGTTTCTCCCTCGTAGGGAGGGGTCATGGTAGTGGCTCTGGAAAGATTCCGAGGTATTGTGTGTTCTATTCCGAGTCGACTGACTCCGCGAGAGCGGTTCGGCATGTGCATCTTGACTATGGAACTCGGTCGTCCTACGTCGGGCCTGGTCAGAATTATCCGTGCCTCGCGCAGTCCAAAAATCATATTCTGCTGACGACTGTTCGTTTCGACTCGAATGTGGACCAATCTGACCGAGACTAGCATGGGAAGAACTCAGCCGTATGGTTGGTGAAGTGTGTTGAAGGCGTTGCCTGGGTTCTGTATGAGGTAGAACCTGGTATGTTCGACGGTAACGGCTAGGCTGCACGCGAAGGTCTCGTATATTTGTTCTAGGAGTCCAAGTAGCAATTCTGCGTTCCAAATTCCGGCTATTCGAACTATTATCCTGCGCATCCCTCTCGTGGTTCCGATGGAGAGGCGTAGTGGTTTGGTTAATTGATTGACGAGTTGAGCTCAACGTATCCGCGACGCCATCAGTCAAAGGATATGCTTGGTCTCTAGCACCCTCTTGATTGCGATCCTCGGAGGTATTCCCCCTCTCTGGACCAGTATGCGAGTGGCCATACCGGCCTTTTGGGGGAGAAGGAGTGCTCTCCTCATCCGTGTTTTCCTGGGAGGCGGTGCTATTTGCAGCCTCTCGCGCAGTATGTGCTGGGCGAAATGGGAGTTGCAAAGCTTGATTAGGCGTTGAAAAAAGTCCGCCAGTGCCAAGATCATTCTGAGTGGAAGGTGGTAATGCGACTGGAGATGGACTTGTCGTATCCGTTATCGTATGAGTCCTACTATCACGCCGAGTAAGGATTGGAGAAATGTCATCACTGTCTGATTCTGCCGAAGCTAGTACAGCTACTTGCGGTGTCAAAACCGGTATGTTCCCCAATCGAGTAACAGCGGCGTCTCGAGAGCGTGCTGGTCCTGGTTGAAGCCTAGGACCATAGGTAGGAAGCGGAAAACGCGATTCTCTCAACTGTGCTGGTGCTCTGTTGCGGGATGCCATGCGGCGGCGAGTCTCCTCGATATCTGCAGGCGTCAAGGTGATCTCTGAAGGCCGAGGCCGAAGCATGACGGGAAGTGATAAGAAGTAAATGAAGACAGACCAAGAACCAATTGATTCCAAAACCGAGAGCCAAAAAGGACTGGTGAAGACGTGGAGAAGAGAAGTAGAGACATGTCGCCGATTTCCCTACCTTAATTGTTATCTCTCGTTACTTCCATGGCAATCCCCTGTCTGGTCTGGAAGGCGCCAGGAGAAGACAAGCGTTCAAAAGACTAGTGACATGACAGCCGAGCACTGCTCCAGGAAGGAGGACCACTCCAACAGAAGTCGCTCACGATATCGAGGTGCAGTGCTGCGTACAGCTGGAAAGCCAGCCTACTCACCCTAGAGCAGTTATTAAAAATCATTTCGAAGGGTGAGAGCTTCAGGACTCAATCGCAGAGCCTCTGTAATTCAAAATGATGACGGACGGAAAGGGTGCAATGAAGGTTGGGGTGCCCGTGCAAGGCCGGGGGAATGTCGAACCGCACGTGACGTCGGCGAAACGGACAAATCATCCGCCGTAAAGCCAAAGCACCAACACCAACCTGAACCTGTCGCTCTTGCGACATCATGTTCAGCCGTCGCATTCGTTCTCAAGCCAACTGACGCGCCCTCGCTGTTCATCGCCTCTCAGTCTGGTCCATCTATTGGTAACAGCGGCGCTCGCCGCAACCCATTCCCAGCATGGCTTTCCAGGCGCCCGTCGCTGTACAGGTAAGTTTTCGCCACGCTTCTCTTCGCTTCCACACGACATTCACAAATTAACCATCGTGCAGAACGTGATATCTACTACTGCTGAACTGTGGCCGACCATGTCCGCAGTGCTGCAATCCCCGTGGAAGGCACTCGGCCGCCGGGCACCATCCGGTGTTGGAAGCAGCCAGAATCGGATCGCAGGACAGGCAGAGGCCTCCCCAGCCTCGGAGACACTGGTAAGCTCATCGTGAGGAATAGAGCGGCTGGAGGTACATTTCTAACGCGGACTAGCTGCAGTCATCCTTTCTCCTCCCCGAAGCGCTGCGACCCGTCTCGCTGTCCGCCCTACACCCGACACCATCGGCCACGATGAAGTTTGCACCCACTGTTGCTGGCACAGTCGCCGCAGGTCCGTGGATGCGTTCAAAAGTGGGAACGGTTGACTCACACACTGCAGTGCCTCAAAATTCCCTGCGATTCTGCAATCCAATGGCGCGATCTCTGCCCATCAACTCACTAATGGCAAGGCAATACTCGACAATGCCACGGAATGGCCCACTATCACACCTGCGCCCGATACCCCGAGCCGACTCCCTCGGCTTGAACCTCGCGCGACGAACCCTCTTCGGAGGACCGTCGCAAAATACTCTCGCTCGATTGGAGCAGGCCGCAAACAACAACCCGAACAGTGCAACCGCTCAGAGCGTCTTCTACTCGGCACTTCTCCGCGCTGGCATGCCCAACATTGTCGTAGACAGGTACCGATCCGGCCATTTTGCCAGCAACGCCACGATTACAAATTCCTACCACAAGGCCCTCGAGAAATTGGGCAGATCGCATGAAGCTCACTCCGTGCAGCAGGGTCTTACCGGGAACCAGAGGGAAGCCGTTGGGCAGGCAATCGGAGCCCATGTCGGAGGCGGCCAAATGGGAAAGGCACGAGGGGGCTCTGGTGGCAGGAGCGACCCCCTCTACGTCGTCATCGAAGAATCAATGTGGAGCACAGTGTTCAAGTGGATTAGGTGGCTCTTGGGCTTTGGACTCGCTGCTTATGTCGGCCTCATCCTGATTACCCTCTTCGTGGAAACCAGCGGCGTTCTGAAGAAGGTTGGCGGCGGAACGTCCGCCGAGGTGCGCCCTGAACACCAGAACACACGCTTCAGCGACGTCCACGGCTGTGACGAAGCCAAGGAAGAGCTTCAAGACGTGGTTGACTTCCTCAAGAACCCCGATCGATACAACAAGCTTGGAGGTCGGCTTCCAAAGGGTGTACTCCTCATTGGCCCTCCTGGAACCGGCAAGACGCTCCTCGCTCGTGCGGTGGCTGGTGAAGCTGGTGTTCCGTTCTTCTACATGTCCGGCTCCGAATTTGACGAGGTCTACGTTGGTGTGGGTGCCAAGCGCGTCCGCGAACTGTTCAATGCGGCTCGATCCAAAGCCCCGGCCATTGTCTTCATCGACGAGCTCGACGCTGTTGGTGGGAAGCGACAATCTCGGGATGCCAACTACCACCGCCAGACCCTGAACCAGCTTCTCAACGACCTCGATGGCTTCGATCAGAGCACCGGTGTCATCTTCATTGCAGCGACGAATCACCCCGAAATCTTGGACAAGGCCCTGCTTCGACCCGGTCGCTTCGATCGCCATGTCAGTGTAGAGCTTCCGGATGTGCGAGGACGCATGGCCATTCTTAAGCACCATACCAAGAAGATTCGTCTCGCCCCCGAAGCCGACCTCACGAAGATTGCACGCGGCACGCCTGGCTTCTCTGGCGCTGAGTTGGAGAATCTAGCCAACTCTGCTGCGATCCGTGCTTCCAAGCTGCAGAGCAAGTTTGTGACCAATCTTGATCTCGAGTGGGCCAAAGACAAGATCATGATGGGTGCAGAACGTAAGAGCAAGGTGACTCCGCTCAAGGACAGGCTTCATACAGCTTATCACGAGGGCGGACATGCACTTGTTGGCCTGTACACGAAAGGTTCCGGTGATCTGCACAAAGCCACAATTCTTCCCCGCGGCCCGGCTGCTGGCATCACCTTTTTCCTTCCGAACGAAGAAGACCACCGGACGCTAGTGCAGATACTATTCGACATTCAGAAGAGTATGGGAGGGAAAATGGCCGAAGAAATTGTGTACGGAGCGGAAAACGTCAGCACAGGAGCCAGTTCAGACATTTCTAACGCCACATCTCTCGCCTATAACATGATTGCGAGGTTTGGCATGTCGGATCGGTTGGGTAATGTGGATCTACATACCAACTACGATCAGCTTTCTCCCGAAACGAAGAATCTCATCGACAGTGAAGTGCGGCGGGTAGTTGAGGAGGCGAAAGCTTCGGCCAGGACGCTTCTGCAGAAGCACCGCAAGGAGCTGGACCTGCTCGCGCAGGCCTTGGTCCAGTACGAGACGCTCGATAAAGATGAAATTGTCAAGGTTATCAAGGGGGAGAAGTTGCCGGATCGACTCATGGCTATGCCGGATACGCCGATCAAGATCCCTGAGATTCCCAGTCCCATCATCCCTGGGATGGGCTCTGGTGGAAACAACGACCCGCCGGGACCTCCAATTTCGGGCGTACCGTCGTAATCCAGCCTCAAACATTTGGACATAATCTAGCATGCAGGATCAGGCGAATGGCGTCATGTCTCTCGACTTCGCTCGCTCACGGGCTCCTCATTTGAGGTCGGCCTGACCTGACCTACGGTCACTCTTGGTTTCTTAATGTACTTGTACAGTATTCTAGCGAAACATTCAGTCTTGGCGTGGCATTGAACGAATCGAGGGTGGTAGTATGGATAGTTACATAGACTGGTCAAAGCCGAAGATGAGTCAATGCTAAGCTTGCACCCTGGCTGCCTGTGATACGTGAACCAGCTCGGTTCGGCGGGGTTTTGGACCTGCCCCACCACGATCAGACGCTGTTACCCGAGGACTGCTCAAGTGCGAGATGGATTCGTTACTTGGGGGAACAATCATTAGGATGGCAGATCCACGGTGGAAGGAGCTGACAAAGTATTCAGCATGCGATGTACGCTCTGTCTATCGTGACCAGACTCGCAAGACTGATTGTTCAGGTAGCGGATGCCCTGCTGAAGCTCCATGTTTCTGGAGCCGGCTTCCTTTCCGGTATTTGTACGTTCTACAATCGATGTCTTTGCGCTGTTATCAATTGATTATGTAGCACCCATTCCTTGCACGACTGCTCTACCGCAGAGCCATCTTCCCAGAACCGCGTCTCTAGCTTCCACTTTCCTCATGCTCCCAAAAGCATCAGGCTCATTTCCTGGCCCTGCAACCGAGCCGCAAGACATTCCACCTTCAAATGTACAGCCAGGGACACCGTTCGCGGACTACACCGAGGCGGATACCATTGTCGTTATCAGCCAACCAGAAGGCCAGACGTGCGCAGTCGTAGGTGGTATAATGGCAGCTCGGATGAAGATACTGGGTGCCCAAGGTATCATCGTAGATGGCCAAGTACGGGACCTCGTTGCTCTGAACGAGCTGGAGATACCCATCTGGTCGAGGGGGACGAGTATTATCGGCGCGGGCGCGGAGACGAAGTTTCATGCTCGCAACGTTCCCGTGCGAATTGGCAATATCACGGTCGAGCCGGGAGACATTGTGATGGTTGATCCATACGAAAGGGGCACCGTCGTAGTCCCGCGAGGGAAGCTGTATGACGTACTCAAGATGCTGCCAGCGCTGGTGGAGGCGGACGAGAAGGTGGAGCGGGATGTCGAGGAGGGTGTCACGGTTCAGGAGGCTTTCAAGCGGCACCGAGGCAAGTAGGGGCGCGTAATAAGACCATTCCGATAGATGTTTATTACATTAGAGAACATTTGAACAGCATCCTTGGAAAGGTGCCCACCATGTAGGAATACAAGTACGTCCATCAACTGTCTTAAAAGCGCGATGCCTCGCGAGTTTTGAGACATCGGGGTTTGACATATAGCACATGCCTTATCTTAGAAGCTGAGCTGGCGCTGCTTAGTTAGGTGTCTTGAAAAGCGCAACCCTTCACGAGTTATAAGACAATGTCTTAGAAAACGCGACGCTTCGCAAGTTCGGAGACACAACTGTCGAAGGGACCTTGGGTCGTGATGACATAACTCGCCCTAGCGCCTTGGCAGCGATCCAGCTTCCAATTCTTCCCGACAGCTCCTCCGCCGAACCTCAAACCGCACCCACTTCCGCAACCCATTGCACCCGCCCAAGCATCCGAATTGCACAACAACTGTCGCAATGGGTGTCACAGACTTTTTCTCCGCCGTCTACGAGACATTCGCACAGCCCTCCCCCGACGCCGAGGCCCCGTCCGGCGGAGCCTCAACCGACTCCCCGGCCTCCGGCACGGACGAGCAGAGCAAGGAGGAAGCTGCCGTGAACAAGGAGGACGAGAAAAAGGACGACGGCGAGGGCGAGCAGGGACAGAAGCCCAGCGGCGACGACGACGCCGAGGAGGGCGAGGGCGAAGAGGAAGAGGAGGAGGAGGAGGAGGAGACCAAGGATCCAAAGGAGACTTTCGAGGAAGGTGGGTACTCCATTTCCGAAGACGTGTACGGAGCCATGAAGAAGAAGGGCGACCGCATCATCTGGTTCGCCCAGGGCGTTCTAGAGCAAGACCGGACTGGCAAGCGCCTCCCCTTCTACTACATGCGCGACAACAAGAACACGATGATCGCACACATGGGAGACGCCACCATCGCTAACAAGGTCGCCGCAGAGTGCTCGAATTCCAAGGAGTGCGCTGGCCCGAAACACCACTATGAGCAGTGCGTCGATCGCGTCACGGGCCAGATTGAGAACGACGGAAAGGCGTCGGAGGACTGTATTGAGGAGTGTGAGTTTTACAAGCTGCGAAGATTCGTGGGGAATTTGCTAACAGGTCGATATAGTCTTCCACCTCGCACACTGCGCCACCCAATGCGCTGCCCCCAAGGTCTTTGCCGCCCTCAAGTAGGCACGTCCTCGGCAAGCTCTTCTACGTCCCCCATATCTACCTACCACAAACCATACTTCAATATGCTCGGGAAAACGAGAATGTGGTTTGAAGGTATATCTTTTTCCAGCCTCTCCGAATGCTCACTTGACCAGAGCTGGAATCATCAAATGAATCAATCAATCAATGTAAATACTAGCAGGAGAGAGGCGTGTAAGCTTTAGATTCTAGAGTACAACTACTAGCATGCATGCGTCTTCACGAGCTTTCCTACCCATCCAGATCCTATTTGTTTCTGCCGTTCAGTGCTGCATGTCAGACTTGTGAAATGCTCAAATCGTACCTTAACCATTCGGGTTCCTTCTCCTCATTTACACGCCATCTCTTGAAGGGCATGCATATCTCCGACTGCGAGGTGCGTAGTGATATGCTGGCGAGTGAGTAGGCTTATTCAAGTAAGAAGCCCAATCCGTCATCTCTGTGCATGCACAGCAGGAGCCTCTTCTTTCGTACAAGACGATTCCAGTCAAGAGTAGGACAATATGCTCTATAAACATCACACCTCCCCATCCCCATCCCCCTCCCCCTCCCCCAAAACATTCTCCATCAATAGTCAATCCCCCTGCTCCCCTTCCCCAACTCCCTCCCCCCCTTCCCCCCTCTCATCAGCACTCAACCTCCCCTTCACCCTCGCCCCCCCAAGCCCCAACCTCTTCACCCCCAGCGCCAACGGCAACGGCAACACGACCAGCGCAACCACAGCCTGGAACACTAGCGCATCGTACATGTTCCCCGGCGGCCTATCCCCCCCGCCCCGATTCCTCCCCGCCTTCCGCACAGCCTCGAGATCCACGGGCCGAGAATCCTTGAGCGCGTTCATGACGACGATGAAAATGCCTCCGAAAAGCTGGCCGCCGGTCCAGCAAATGGTCGAACCGACTTCCGGTGAGGCTGGGAAGGTGATTTCGACGAGGTACTCGAGGGCGATGGGGAGGAGGGAGAAGCTGCTTGCGCCGAGGAGAGCCGCGAGCACGTAGGGAGCAGCGAGGGCGCGCGTCTGGGGCGCCCAGATGAAGGCTAGGTAGCTGATTGCGATGAGCGGGCAGAGGATCTTGATGCCGAGGAGGTAGGCGTGAGTGCGGTCTAGAATGGGGGAAGTGATTGCGGCAGTGACGAGGCCGATGAGGATGAGGATGGCGCCGCAGATGCCGGCTTCGTCTTCGGAGAAGCCGTAGGGGTAGAGGATTTGGTTGATGAGGGAGGAGAAGGAGTTGAAGGAGCCGACGTAGATGCCAAAGGTGAGGAAGACGATGTAGAAAGAGGGGCGGCGGAGGATGGTGCGGAGGGATGAGAGGATGGGGGTTTTGGAGATGCTGGAGGAGTACGAGGGGGGTGTGGGCGGGGCCGAGGGGATGAAGAAGCTGGGGACAGTGGCGAGGGTGGCTATGATGGACACGTAGAGGACCATGGAAGGGATGCTGCCGAGGAAGGGGTTAATTAGTTGGGCGAGCTGCGTGTATCAGCATGCATCTCGGCACGACTTCAGCTATAACGGGACTTACTGCTCCGCCAAATGGATTCGCCAGTGAGGCGAGTGCTGTTGCGCTTACTCGTCCGCTCTCAGTGAACCAGAGATCAGAGTATCGAGTCGGGGCTGCGAGGACAAAGGGTTGAGCGAGACCTATCAGGATCTGGCCAAACATGACGAGGCCAAAGATGCCTCCATCTGCCTTGGTGCCAGCGTATCGGATCCAATTGCCCAGAAGAAGTAACACCGAGGAGCATACGATGGAGACCTTCGGCCCGCGGTGCAGCGTCCACATGGTGACACTAGAGCTCATCAGCATCTCGACGCCAATCTGACGCACGTGCATCAACTCACGGCGAAATAGCAACGAAGGAGAACAAAAAGGCCGTGGAAAGCCAATTGATAGCCGTCTCCGACACATCAAAATACTCTGCCGCTGTCGTGGAGACTGGCGCAAACGTCAACCACTGCAACCTTGATTAGCTTTCCCACTCCCAACGCATTACAGATAACTCACATCCCAACTGATGACAATGTTCAACAGCACCAGCTGCACCAAGCCAAACCACCGCCTCTTGTACACCCTGAAATGCGCATGGCTGTACGTCTCGCGATGCTGCCCCCGGCCTCTGTGCAACCAACTCCTGCGCGCACCTGCACCCCCATCCTCGACCTCTTCAGCCGGCGCATGCCGCTGCTGCGGCGACGACGACGACGATGACGAACCCATCCCATTCGCGCCCTCGCCAACTGCCTCCACAAACTCCGTCGTGCCCTTTGCTGCGCTGCTTTCCCGCGTTGGCTCGTCCATCCTGATCCACGACGAGCGAGGCATATGAGGGTGCGGTGATGCGAGGTCCGTGGGCCCGAGTGTGCATTTGTAGTTGTATCTGGTCGCGTCGCGTGCACACGGTCGCGGGCGCTTATCTTCCCCCCCTTCGACGATCCTTCGCTCGGATACGTGGACGTCCTTTTTGGGATTGCGGGGATGCGAGTTCACATGCGGTTGCGATGCCGCGAAGCGATGCTCTTAAAGAGAAGGAGGGCCGGCGTGAATGGGGCAAGGGGGTATCGTAGGGCGGCCGACACTAGCGCTGTTTGGGGATCCTGGGCCGCGCTGTGTATGCGAGAAGTTGATGCTCGTATTTGTATCCGCCGTGTGGACAATGTTGAGGGATGGTGTGGTGTTGCTGTGGAGATGCTGCAGAAGCACATGTCCTGGTCTGAGGCATGTGGATGGGGTGTGGTGGGATCTCTTTGTATAAGACTGTAAAGGAGAGGAACCGTGCGACAGTCTCACGCGTTTCGCGCGAGACAGTGGTGGAGATATTCCAGAGATTTGAATGGCCTGGGCTCATATCGACAAATTATTGGTGTTGTTTTGGAGATCTCGTATGTGTGGAGGCTGCGCTTGCAACTGCCTGCTAATGCAAGATATCAGCGTACCTAGCAAAGGTTGAGTGTAAGAGTGATTGAATGATCTGCAGCTGAGGAAGCTACAAAGGTATGTACATATGTGTAGGTAGCTTCCTGATTGGATCGCAGCAAGGCAGGAAACGCGCGATCCAATCAAGAAGGCGCGTGCCGTAGCTGCAGTATGGGCATTTGCAATTCAACACCTACAACATGCTTCAGGACGAGCTGGTATGGCAAGACTCGATTAATAAAGTTCAGTTATACTACAACAGTGCTATCCAAGACCAAGTGTCTCGCTATTAGAACGATGAAGCACCGTTACTCAATCCGCTCTGCGCTCATTAGATCCATCCATCAAACGAGACTTGCTATGCCATGACAGTTTCCCATGCGTAGTGTAGTATACAAGTTAGCGCCTTGCAATGCGGTATCGTGCTTCATGGTAGTAAAAAAAAAATGCAAAGATTGCTTTCCAGGACGAATTCGTGTTTGCTAGAACTTTAATGAGCAACAGATTGTCGCCAGCGGTCGATCACATCTCGTTGTCGAGGGTCAAGTGGCTGTTCCATCGGTTGCTGCATCTGGGCCATGTTCATTTGCGAGGATAGGTTCATCATCGAGGCTGACGGCGTGACTCCCATCCCACCCATTTGCGGGTAAGGGTACGTTGTGGGCTGCATGCCATTCATTTGTGGCATCCCCATCCCCATGCCCATCATCTGCTGGGGCATCATACCACCAGCCTGCATCCCAAAGCCGTTGGGAGCCATTGCCATTCCACCCATGCTATTCATTGCAAATGGCATACCCATGCCCATGCCCATGTTTGGCTGCGGAAAGTAGCTGTCGCGCTGTGCGGGTAAGTTCATCGAAGACATGGACTGCATCATTCCACCCATCGCAGGTGGAGAAAACATCATCGACGAGTTTGTCTGCAGTGGCGCAGTCATGGGCGTCGTTCCTCCATATTTCTGCTTGTATGCTTCAATGTTGGCGGCAATGGCTTGCTCAGGTGCTGCCTTTCCCACGTTCGCGAGGAGTGGCTTGTCAAGGTTCCCATGGCTGGATATCCGCCGATTTGCATCTAAGCGACTGGCCTTTGCGCGGTTCTGTTTGAGCTCGTTCTTGTGGAGGAGGCTACCTTGGGGCAGAGAAGACAGAAGAGCCTCGTCTGATACCTTGCGGGCCTGGTTGGTGTTGTCGACCGGGTGTGCCGCAAGTATGTCTGCCATGCTCATAGAAGTGCGAAGCGGAGGGCGACTACCCATCGGATTCGCATCCCCGCGAGCCGTTGCTTCGGCACGCAGTCGAGCTCGGCGTTGGCCCAATGTCTCTTCTTCGTCGGGCCCAGGAGAGGGCGAGGCTTTGGCCTTGTCTTCCTGCTCGTTGACTCCTAGTTGGCTCATCATTTCAGCGGCAAAGTCACCGCTGACAGTGCTCTTGCGGATATCGTCACCAACGGCGTTGTCGAGTGCTTGACGTGATTTGAGACGTCGAATGCGCTGCGCCAAAGTCTCTCCCTCTTCCTCGCCTTCGGAAGCTGGCTGAGGGGTTGTTGTGGTCGGGATATTCAGATGCGGCTGACTGGGCGACGGTCCCAGTGGCTGTGCCGGGCGTCTGGCGTCTCCACCTAGCAGCCTGTTGCGTCGACGGCTAAGAGGCTCGTTGTCTTCTAGTTCTCTTTTCGCAATGAGCCCAAGCGGGCGGTCCCAATCGTTGGTGTGTTGTGCAGGAGCTCCAGTCCTCTTGTTAGCAAGCCCCTGCCGCTCAGGGTACAAGACCCCAAGTGGGACATCGTCATCGGAAGAGTCGTCTTCAGGATTGGTCATTGGATTGGCCTCCCACGCGAGGTTGACTTTCTGGCGTTGCCTTTTCTTCCTCTCAATCTCGGCTACAGCATCGAGCTCGAGCAACGTTGCGTGCATGCCCTGAGGATAGGCAGTTGCCGCTGTCAAGTTTCGTGTCTTTTGTTGCTGTTTTCGCATCTGTAGCTCTGCAAGAAGGGTAGTAGGCGGACCAAAGTACTGCGGCTCCTCTTCTGCCTCCTGCTCTTCCACTTCATCTGCATGTGAGTGGTGGTCACCATCAACCGAGTGCCCGGTCGGGGTGTGGTCGTCAACTGGCTTCGGACCTCTCGCGTCGTGTTCTGGCTCGTCGAGCTCATCTCCTAGGCTCATTCGATTTTCGTTCGCTCGGACTGTGAGCATGTTCAAGTCTGCGGAGCTGTTGCGCTTCTTCAACTTGTTGAGCATGTCACCACTCGAATTACGCCGCGTATCGAGGAGATTGATGGAGCTGCGGCTTTTCCTGAAATCAGTCTCCTCTTCGAGCGTCTTCGACTTTCGGCGGTGCTCCGGGGCGTAGACCTCGGTGCCCAGATGGCCGGCGAAGGGATGATCGGTAAAGGCTGAGACAGGAGCGTGTGCAGAAGCTTCCAAGATACCGTCCAGAGTGTCTTCGGCAGATTCACCCTTCACCTCGAACTCTTGAGTCGCAGCCACTTGGTCAAAGTAGGCACTCGCTCGCAGCTGAGGGGGCAGATTGGCCAAGCTCTGCCTGCTCTTACGAGGGTCCATGCTCTTCCGGGGGTTGGAAGGCTCTGGCTCGGTGTCATTCGACAGCCACGGTGCCGACTTCCTGTTCTCTGTTTGCATCGACTCCAAGAGCTGTGTTCGGCGACGAGCTTGCACATTGACGGCTGGGACTTTGGACAAGCGCTTCGGAAGATTCAACGTCTTTGGAACAGGCGCGGGATAGAAGACCATGTCATCGTCGGGTGGGGGTGCGCCTTGAGGCGGGAGTTGTGGAGGCGACCTCAGCATGGACGAATGGCGGCTGCTCCTGCCTTGAGAACGCGGGCTCTCCTCTTCCGGGACCGTGTCAGGGCAGTGCACGCCATCAAAATCTTGCCACAGGACTCGTGCCTGGTGAGACGTGTCGGTCGAGGCGGCCGTGGGGGGTCGGTCGGGAAGGTCATGCTGCATTTGATGGTGACTGTCGTCAAAGTGCCCTTGGCTTCTGCGCTGCGATTGAATGGTTCCATCTGAGCCGTGGTGAAATTCGTCCTGTATCTCCTGCGCAATCTGGTCATACTGCCGGGTGAAGGAGGACACGGAGCGACGGCCGGGAGGAGGGGAAGTGTCTCGAGGGATGGGGCGAGGTACAGCGCGGTGCGACTGTGGTGACTCGGGCTGCATTTCCTGGTCCAGCTCGCGCGGATGCACCACCTGGCCCAGACGAGAGGCGCGCGATGCAGACCGTTGTCGAGGGGGCTGCGAGAATGAGCCCGACCGCAGCGAGCCAACAGGTGAAGTCACGTAGCCCCCTGGCGAGTAGCCTCCCCATCTCGCATTGCCGTTGACGTCGACAATCGAGTTTGAAAAGGAGCTCGTCGAAGCATTCCGGCTCCGGTTGCCGTACTGCGACGGCTCGTCTGCAAATGCGGAGCGCAGCGACGAGCGGCGGCTGTCGGACAACTTCTGCTCGAGGTGTAGCTTGCGAATCTCCTCTCCAATGTCGGAGCCGGCAGAGCTCATTCGCTCAGCGTGGTCCTCGAGACGCTCAATGTTGCCCACATAGGCCCCTTGCAGCGACTGCAGATCGGGTGTCGGATGGCGGAGGTCGACGGCGGCAGGCGGAGCGTGGAGGGGCATTGGGTGCGACGGGGCGGTCGGCGAGGTTGTCATGGTGTGAGAGAGAGAGCCCGCCAGCGCAGACGGAGCGGGCGGTCGAGGGAAAGGGGGATGTCTGCGATTGTTTTCTGCGGACCAGATAGCGGCGTGATAGAGGGCCATCCCAATAATAGAGCGCGACCCTGGACGTGGCACGTGCCCCATCTGCCGCCTACTGCACCTTTTCGCCGGCGCTGCAACACACACCGAACCACGGCCGCCGCTACCACGCTGCACCACCGGTATTGCCATTTTCATTTTCTTCGCCATCTCACCTCACCATTCTGGCTGTACATTGAACTTGGACCTAGCACACACCTTACCAGCACTGGGACGAACATTCTCAACCCCCGACATGAGTTTCAAACGGAAACGCGGCCAGGATGGCGACGAGCCGGCCCCGAAGCCAAAGGGCCTCTCCTTTGCGCAGCGCATGATGCAAAAGATGGGCCACAAAGAAGGCGAGGGTCTTGGGCGGGAGGGTCAGGGAATGACGGCGCCCATCGATGTGGTCATGAGAGAAAAAAACGCCGGTTTGGGAAGCGCGCCAGAGAAATCTCGACAGGCAAAAGAGGAGGAGCGTCGCCAGAAGAAGATGAGGGGCGAGGAGTTTTCGGATTCGGAAGAGGAGTCGCGGAAGAAGCACAAAAAGCGCCAGGGCAAGCCGTCGGCCAGCAGTACGCCCCGGCCGAGGAAACCGCGATACCAGACCATCGACGACATCGAAAGCACGGGCTTGAAGCTCCCAGAAACTCTTGTGACCCTGGACATGACTGGAGGCAAGCTCTTGACAAACTCATTGTCGCAAGAGGATAAATTGGCGGGGCGCATACGCGCTGAACTTGGGAGCTTTGCTGAGGCATCCCATGCTTTGCAAAACGACAGGCTGGAGCTCGACCAGCGCGAGTCAGAGCTCCAATTCGAGCTACAGAATCTGGAGCTCCACATCACCAAATCCAAGGACTTCCGTGCGGAGCTGCAAACGCTGTGTGAAATTGGGGACTTGGTTGAGCTGATCGACAAGCTGCAGGATCTCAATGACGAATACAGCAGCAGGCTCAACGAGAGCATCATGGTCGCTGCGATCAAAGGCCACGTGGAGAGCGCTGAAGACCTTGCCGACCTGCTTGTGCAGCTCAAGAGGCTCCCGACGTATCAAGGCCAGCGCTCTACGAGAAAAACGAGTCCTCTCGGAAGCCTTATACATTCGAGCGTACTTCCAAAACTGCAGCGCATGATAACCTCGTGGGATGTGGAGGAACCCTTTGAAATGGCCCACTTGATGTCTCTAGCATCCGCCGTCTTTCCCCCGTTTGCAGAAGAGCAGTCAAAACGACTCGTCGCCATGAAGATCCAGACTGCACTCAAAGGCTTGTCTTATAGAGCTTTTGGGAAAGAAAAGGTGGCATCGTGGATTGTTCCGTGGCTTGATATTCTTCCGCCCGTTGTGTGCACGGAAATTTTATCGACAGTCAAGTCAAATTTGCGACTTCTTCTCAGCAAGCAAGACCTCGCCAAAGGACCTCCCGCTTCGCTGGAACTGTGGCGTCGTCATCTGGACATTGACAGCCTCCTGCTAAGCAACACCGTGCCGCGCATTGCGCAACTACTTCGCGAGACCTTTGTCATCGATCCGAGCGATCAGCAGATGGACGAATGGCTCGTGGCGCAGAAGTGGGCACCGCTCATTGGTCCACGCGTATTTACTGAGCTGTTGTCGACCGTCTTCATGCCAAAGTTCCTGGACACGCTTCGAGTCTGGCTCTCGGCGGACCCAGACTACTCGGAGATTAGTGGATGGTACCAGTTCTGGGAAGAGCAGATTTCATCCACTGGCGTTGATACGTCCACTGTGCTTGCTCCTGCCTTGACCTATATCGACAGGGCTTCGGATGGAAACGGACAAGCTCCTCCGGACGTTGAGGACTTTATGGCCCAGCCGCGAGAAGCAAATATGGAGGAAGCGGCGCCAGGGCCCACGACGGCCGACGAACCAACTTTCCGAGACATCATCGAGGCTTGGTGCGCAGAGGAGGATTTGCTGCTCGTAGCGCTCCGTGAAGCTCATCAGGCAACGGGCCTCCCGTTGTTCAGGATCACGGCGAGTGCGAGCGGCAAAGGAGGCGTGGCTGTGTACCTAAAGGGGGACTTGATATACGCTCAGGACAAGAAGAATAAGAATGTGTGGGAGCCAGTCGCGCTGGATGACAGCCTGATTCAGAGGGCCGCGGGCAAGTAGGGGTGGGGTCTGACGCCTACTTGGATTGAATCGAGAAAGCACGGCAACGCTCTGGATATGGCTGATGGACAGTCACTAGCAACGGTACGGTACCCTTCTATCTTCCGGGCAGATATGCGTTACTAGCTTTCGCTAATCTAGCATGAAATGGGGGTTAGGAAGTCCTACTTTTCGAACGGATGGTGCTCTACGATGCGGAAGCCGACGGATGGGGTCTTGTTTCGTTCTCGATCGGCATCAGACGTTAGGGATGGTCGTGTACCTACATGAACCCCGGGGGCTCTCGAACGCCTCGTCCCACCGTCACTCCACGGGGTCCACCGCAGGGTCCATGATATTCAGGAGGATGCACATGCGAAGGGGAAGGAACAAGCACGAAGACTATCTAGCAGCAAAATCAATTGATATCACGCCGTCGGCGGTAATGGAGTTGAAAGGACCACTCGGAGCTGCGCTGACGGAGAGGATGCATGAAAACGATGCTTTTCACAATGTGACCGACGGTCGCACATTGACTTTAGCTATGGTGGACTGGACGCCTCAAGGGCGATGTCGAGCAGTCAGCGTGCCTTGTGGCTTGTGACGGATAGAGTGGGCTGGGGCGGCATTGGTGGCAGACGTCTTGGCCGGCGCTTAGGAAACACGGGGCTAAATCATGGCGAGAAACGAATCACAGCGGAGAAACAAAAATGGGCGAAACTGCAGGGACAATATTCATGCATGAGAAGGCGTGTTCTGCGGGGCCGCCGTCTGCGCTGGTCTACCCTTGAATGCTAGAGTCCATCCATCACACACAGGGCCAGCGGGCGTCGGCCATCACATCACTCGACCGTGGGGCACACGCAGCGCATGATTCAGAGACGACGAGCAGCACAGCAGCCCCGGAGCGGATTCGCCCGCATAACAGTCGACCCCGCCCGGGCGGCTACAAGATGCACGTCCCTGGGCGGCGTGGAAACAGTGGCTCCAATCAACGGCCGCCATGGGCTCGCGCATCCATCACACCCGCAGCTCGCTGCCCTCTGCCGTCGGCCCAGGTAGATATACAGACAGCCGCCCGTCCTCTGCCACCATGTCGCCAGCTGTTACACTTAGCACTTCATCCGGCTCCTTGCTGTGTCGCATCTTGAGCAGCGACGTCAATGATGCTAGCTGGGCTCACCGCGACGCTCTCGCTGCTGCTACCACTCCTCCTCGTCGCCCCCGGCGCATCTGCCGCACCATACAACTTCCTTGACAATTACAGGAACCCGGCCCCGTCCCCTGAAGACGGCCCTCCCGCCTCATATCACGCCGACCGAAACAAAGCCCACCTCCCCTACCAAATTTGTGGCATCGTCGGCGCCTACGTTGGCACAGTACTTATCTTTGGCGTCTTGCTCCTCACCGTCGGAAGAAGGATGAGACGAAAGACAGAAACCTCGCCCAAGACGCTCGAGATTGAGCTCGCCAACGCTCGCAATCCCAACCCTCTCGCCTCGCCCCAGTCGGCTCGCTCGGCTACGTCGTGGAAGAACAAGCTATTCAAGAGGAAGGAGCCCACCGACTCTGCCATTGGGAGCCCACACAGTCCCGTCGTCCACTCGCCCAACTCTTTCGACCAGAAAGTCCTCGATTCCGATCGCGAGCGCAACCAGGTCGAGATGGAACGGTTATACGCCGCCGTCATGGACCACGACGCGAAGAAGTCGTACTCTCAAATCAGCACACACGAACAGGAAGAGGTGGACCCGAGCGGAAGGAGGCCTTCCAACACCCATTCCAACCCTAGCTCTCCAGTCAAGGCCATCTACCCTCCTGGATACCACAGCGGTCCCCCAACTGCACCACTCCCACGAGACCGCATGCAGGACCAGCCACCGGCAAGCCCTCGCAGCATTCTGTCCAAGAAGTCGCAGACCTCAGTGCACTCGAGCGCCAGCAAGACCCGCTTCAATCTCAAGAATCTGCGCATCTCAGGCCCGATCCAAAAGTACCCGGGGGAGTCGTCCAACGACGAAGCACGCACACCTCTTTCTCCCCGCTTCTACAACCCGGGAGCGCCACCATCCCCACCAACCCAGCAGAACTCGCCAACAACGCCTGCCGACCTCGAAGAAGCGTACGAAGACATTGACGAGGTCCAGCCGCTTCCTCGGCCCGCACCACAGCGCGCTGGTTCTTCCTCTCAGACACCCACCAGCGCCACAGCTCCCAGGTCCGCAGCCTCCAGCACCACCACCCTCCCCCTCCGAGGCTTCCAGGAGCCGCTCAAGTCTCCCGACCTCCGGACCACCGTCCTCGATCGCCGCATGGACAAGCTCTCCATGACCACCCCCAAGACAGGCGTGCCCTACACTCCCTACTCACCCTACATGCCCTTCACGCCCGTCACGCCAGTGACACCTCACCTCATCACCAAAAAAGAGCGCAAAGAAATCAAAAAATACAACGGGAGAAAACTCCAGAATAGAGATGATATGGTGCAGTCTCCAAAGGAGATATTTGGAGATGCTTATTAGAGCTGCTGCTTTTTTTGCATATTGCATAGTACCACACTCATGACTAGGTTTAACATTCTTACATCTGTCTTAGCCCTTTGATTTAGGTGGGGGGGTTTGGAGCATTAGCGTGTGATTTTTGGAGCGGCGATTGGGTGATGAAGGGAAGAAAGATATTATACCACGTTTTCTCATACATAGTTTTCGGGGCTTCGCGGCTACTTTTTTGTATACCTCGATGTTGGTGTTTGGGGGGGGCGGGGCGTAGGCGTAGACGTAGCGATGAATGTTGTTGGAGATGGAATATATCCGTCTGGTCTACAATCACTCCGATCAAAGACGAGAATAAAGGCATCGCAATGGTATGATCTCTGTATACTGAAAAGGGACCCTGAATTCCAGAATCATGGGCCTCGACAACTCCAGTCCCTCCTCGCTTACACCCGCGCCCGCACTGCACCGCACCGAGATCCAGATCGTTCCCTCCCAACACAGCAAACCCTTCCCTTCCCTTCCCGCCACACGTGACCCTCCCTTACCTCGGTCCCCTCAGCTCCCCCCTCTCTCTCCCGAAACACGAGCAGCCCCAACCTGGCCCAATATTATGTATTATGGCGCTATTGACATATCCAGCTCCGTCGACGCCACAAAAACGCCACGATACGACATGAACGACGTGTTGGGGGGATGTGATTGGAGGGCTGGATTCCTGGAAGCGCTGTGGGTGGGGGTCAAGGGGGTCTGGAAGGGGCTGGGTGGATGGATTAGTGGAGGGTTTTGGTCAGGCGAGGGGTGGGTTGGGATTCCGGATGGAGTAGAGTAGAGTAGGGTGGTGATGCAGAGGGTAGAGAGGAAAGTGTTTTGTGTTTCAGAACGCTCATTAGAATTTAGCTAGGTACTCATTAGAAATTTTAGCTAAAGAGGGAGGTTGGTTTCTTCGATCGAGCGGCAGTGGTGATATCTATACAAAAGATCGCGACGCGTGAAAAATGGATAGGGGTCCGTTAGACAGCCCGACGCATTCTCAAAAAGCAGTGCATAACAGCACTATAGATGAAACCCCGGGATCTTGATATCAGTTCCTCCCCGTGGTATCCCCCCGGTTCCAGTCACGCAAGAAACGCGACTCAACGTGTCGTAGCGAAAGAAAAGCAGATGCGAGACGAGGCGAAGGACTCGATTTCTCGACTCGAGTGCGTCGTGAACAAACTTGGCTCAACGATGCGGCACATCGGCCGGCGCCTCGTAGATGTTCGATGGAGGCGGCGCATGCGGGCTTCCCTGAGGCTGCTGTCCAGGCTGCTGCTGAACAGGCATTCCTCCCGCCTCTGCGATGCCAAAGGGGACGGGCTGGACGGGTGCGGGGCCCGAGTACTGCGGCGCTGGGCTCGTGGGCGGGCTGTAGGGATTCATTTCCTGGCCGGGGACGCCCATCTGCTGGAAGCCAGGCTTGGTCTCGTTGCCAAAGTAGCCGGCTGCCGTGGGAGGCTGGGGAGAGCCTGGGTACTGCGGACTCGGGGATGGGTAGCTGGTGGTGACGTTTGGCTGCGGCTTGTACTCTGTGACGCCTGGAGCGGGACCTCCGCCGACCATGGGTTGGTGGGCGCCGACGTTGGCGTTGGCGGCGTTTTGCTTGTCCTTCTTCTTGCGGAGAATGAGGAAGACGATGCCAAAGGCGAGAGCACCGAGAACGACGAGGCCGCCGACGACACCTCCGACAATGGCGCCAATGTTGGTCTTCTTCTTCGGCTCGGTTTCCACTGTTGTCGTGGTCGCGGTCGGAGAGGCGGTTTGTGACTGAATGTCGGCAGTATCGGTTGGGTCGGTTGTGGTGCTAGACTCGCCAGCCGTGACGGTGACTTGAACAGTCTTCTCCGAGACGGGGACTTCAGAGGGAATGTCGCTGAAGCTCGTGTCTCCGTCACTGTATGTTCGCAAGACCGAGATGGTAAAGGCCGAGGCAGCACAACCGTGTTCCGTCATGACGGTTTGCGAAGAGTAGACGTATCGCCATTCGTAGCAGTATGGCTCAGAAGAGTCGGTACATTTGGCGATGAAGTCGTTGGTCGAGCAGTCTCCTGTGCAGCTAGCAGCGAGCGCAGTGCTTTCGATACAAGTGGTAGGCAAGCTGCAATCAGCGATGCTGGAGGGATCGCAACAGCCGTGCGCGCCGTAGTAAGAGTTGGTAGCGCAAATGTAGCTTGGGTTGTTGCAAGTCAATGATCGAGCTTCGTCACGTTAGCTTAATCTTCCATAGGACACACGTTTGCCTTACTCGACTCGCCAGAGATGTAACCACAGGTATCGTCACCAATCGTCTGGCGCTTGAACAACTCAATGCCTCCCATGTATTCTGGGGCCTCGGTGGGAGCGGGAGTCCATTCATCTCCTGCTGGAATCACAAACGTTGGCTCTGGTCCTGCCCATGGGAAGGCGGCGGCCGACACCAGGGCTGGTGCCAGGAAGGCACATATCGAGTATTGAAGCATTATGTATAGTCAATATCAAACGAATGTACACTGGTCGATGGTGGACTTGACAGGACCAGGAGAAGTGAGACGAAAACTCAACGACTATCAGGTCCAGGCGACGCGCTGTTTGGGTTGGAGGCCTTGACAAACAGCCAAGCTTGGGGCCGCCTTCATGAAATACTCGCTCCATGGCTGAGCTGCCTATGGCGAAGCTTCAGGCTAGACGGCAGCCCGTGCACCTGGACAAACGCCGCACCTCGCTGGCGTGGTGGTGGCATGGAAGACCCAGGTCTAGAGAGCTCGAACAGGCAAGGTGCGGTAGAATGGCTTCCGCCACGGGAAACAGTCGGCGAATGATCTGATTGTTTACCAGCCCTGCAGATGTTAGACGAGCCATCTGGGCCGCAGCCAGGGGTGACTGCCCACTCATCGAGGTGGATGGGGAGATGAGTTGTTTTCCCGCCAAGGTGCGGCTGAGCCCATTCGGAACCGTGAACTGCATCTGGCGGCCTGGCCAGCGTCGAGCGGTGCACTTTGGTTCTGGAACTTATTTTTAGCCCCCAACCTCGTCGAGTGCGCAAAACATGGGCTGGGCGTCGGCGAGTTATCTGCACTGGCAGCTGCTGTACCTATGGACATGGTAGCGTCGTGTTGGCTAAATCATGTGTATGAGTATGATACCGGGGCATTTTTTGCGGATACTCATTGACATGAGGTTTGCAAAGTCGACATCGATCCCTCGGAGGAATGCCGGGGTTTGCTGACGATCATGGCGAGATCGGGTGCTGACCAGCAATTCCCGGGCAATGTTGACCCCCGCATCGCAAGCACGAGGCTCTCCTGCACACCCACCGAGGTACGATCCGTTCTCGGCTCTCGGTTTAAACCTGGTCTCTTTCGCATTCAGATTGGAGGTCTTGCGGTTCTTCCACCACGTTTGTATCTCCGCGAGCAACTCATCCTTGGCACAAACACATCCTTATATGTACCGGCCTCGGCTCCTTTTGATGTTTCCCTTCTTCAAGACTTCCCATTTCAAGACTGCTGATCGGCTCAAATTTGAGGCCTTAAGCTTTTCCTCAAACGAGTCTAAGCTTGGTGGCCTTGCCAAACGAGCCGACCAATCCACGAAGGATCCCACCCTAAAACCCTTAAGCTTTAGCGCACGCGCTTTTCAAGCCAGGGGAAGCGACAGTAAGTTACACAGTACTTGTCGTCAGTGATACGATCAATAGTGCGTCCATGTCGCTCGGAAAAGGTAGGCGTCTTCAACGATTGTAAAGTCTTCACCGGTCGAAAGAAGGCACCAAAGTCACATGCACCACCGAGGAACTCGTTGCGGTTGTGCACGGGTCCTGGCGCGTAGATTGAAAAGGTTCTCGATAGGCCAGTGGGAGTCAACGGAACGATCTTACAAAGTAGTCGTGAGTTGTTTGGGCGCAGCACCAACAGGGGCTGTCTCGTGCGAAAGCAGTTCTGTCCAGCTATCAAGAAGTCTAGAGATTGCCGAGGGAGTCGGCATAACTGCAATACCAGTGTCTGTCCATTGTATGCAGGTGTTGTTTCGATTCCAAACGCCTTTCTTATGCCTATAAGCCAGAATAACTCCTCCTGTGCTAGGTATTGAAGACAACATGCAACAGTATTCCTTCTCGTACATATTTTACAGTGGATATGGTTTTCCCGAGTGGCTCTGGATCAATCGCGTTTGTGGGGTCCTTTCATCTTTGGGTACATGCGCGATAGGTGGTAATTGATGTTGTTCTTCGCGTTGGATGCAGGTCTCTGTAAGAGAGTTAGCTCTCGTTCCAGCTCTAGCCATTGTCAAGCACATACGGGCGAGTCCATGCAATGCCTCAGCTTCTGCTCGAGTTGTGCGCATCCTTGAATACTGTAACCAGATGATGCCCAGCAGCCTGTTCAACCTCCGTCAGCCTGATTCTCGGATGAATTTCCTCCCGACCAGGACATGTAATGGATTGGAGCATCAATCCACTTTTTGTCCACGTCTCCAGGTACAACTGTTTCCCGCGAGGACGCCAGATGACCCTACAGCAGCGACATACCCAGTACTGAAGACATTACACCCATACACGGATTCGTCTCTGGTTTGTTCGGCCGTCGAACTCGGAGCTTTGGCATAGGAGGTAGGGCGCGATGAGTGACAGATTTGGTGGCCGACGAGCCCTGCGGCTTGGGCACCATTTTGGATGGAGAGTGATGGAGAGACGCGGTTCGGCGTAATCTGCAATTGTGTTCTTGAATGCGCCGTGTGTGCGTGCGCTCTTGGAGATGGTTGTGGTCGATGTCGAAAATGTCGAACGGGAAGCTCCGCCGTCGCGGTCGCTTGGCAACTCGGTCACGTGCGGCCTAGGTAAACAACAAACAATCCGATGTGATGTCTGCCTAAGCGCACATCCACCATTCGACCCGCCCCAGACGTCGCTGCTATTTTCAGGGGGAATGCATTTCGAGTAGCAATTGGTATCTCAACTCAGCATTCTAGCCATTATTCGCCCAAATGGCGCCCTCACCACGCCAAAACGCGCCGCCGTCGTTCCAGCAAGCATGGCACGAGACCGACACCGTTGCCTTTGATCCCTCCGCCCTACCGCTTTCGAAAGCACCGCGTGCATGGGAGCGCAAAGCAGAGACGAAAACAGCACGCGACGGCAAGCAGAAGAAAATTTGGCGACGGTACCCGCTCCGGTCGCAGCCAGGGTCCGCATCCTCAAAGACAATGAAGGAGACTCCAGACACCGAATCGCGCAGTAGAGCTGTAAAGAAACTACGTGTGAGGTCGGATGGGACGGAAGACATTGGTTCAACAGCCAATGTCAAAACACGCGCTGCTAGAGGCACGCGCTGGGATCGAAGGAAAAGCGTGCTCCCACGTACGTGACCCATGGCCTGTCTCCTTGCACGTAGTTAACATGTTTCCAGGAAAGAAGAACGGCGCACAAGCCGTCAGTCTCGACCCCGAAGGAGGTGATAACGCCGTTGCCAACGAGAGCACAACAAAGGACGAGCCAAGCGACGAAGGGCTTATGGATCAGGCAACAACTCAGGAGGCCAGCTCCGCATCCGAAATTCCCTCTACAGTAGAGAGCAGCAGGAGGACCTCTTTGTTCACGTTCACAGTCGACAATCCACGCATTTCGGACCCAGTCGATCCCAAAACAACGGAAACCAACGATCGCTCCGAAGGCCAGCCTTTCTTGACACCTAGTGAAGCTGCCTCACCAAACAATCACTCCTGCAACGATGATCAGCCTATGCACTTGTTGGATACGCCGCGCCGACATACTCTTGAGTTGGAACATGTGCACGTCTCAAGCCACAAGAGAAAATCAGAATTTGATGAGAACACGCCCATGACAGACACTCTATCTGTGGTTGAAGAGCCATCATCAGAGCACGAGCAGAATAGTCCCATTTTGGGCGAAGGCTTCTTCTTCGACCAAGCCGACGAGATCAGTGACGTGCTAGAAGCAACTTCATATGGGGCTGAAGCTGAATCCGAAGCACTAGATCAAGACGGTAGTGCGACACAAAGTGTACCACTTTGTGAGGAGGCTGGTCCTGGTACTGAAGCAATTGTAGAAGCCGAACTCGAAGAGGTGGAGGTGGCTGATAGTGGTCTCGATCTCACTTTATCCCCTCAAAAGGTCAACGATACAGCTGAAACAGACGCAACCGAGGAGCTCATGGAAGAATTCACTGAAACATCGCTCCAACTTCACCTCCAACGCAGCGTGGACGTTTCCACTCCTGAAGAAACCACAGCTACACCGGCAGTGGAGGAAGAGCAAGGCGATATCACTAGTGAACTAGATACAAGCAGCTCCAACCACGCGGAAGATTTAGATGAAGGTGCTGCAAGTCCAGCAGCTGAACCTCAAGAAAACATCACCAACGAAGTCACTACCGAAATGGCCATGTTGGATGACATCGCCGACGGCTTGACCCTTGGCTCGACAATTTCCCTACCCGCACTATCCTCGATGGCCAGTGCCACATCGCCAGAGCCATCCAGAATGGAGAATGACCCTGAGGAAGTCACTACAGCCATGCCACTCGACGACGACACGGCTCTTCTTAAGGATTTCCTTAGTCGTGCGGCTCAAAGTAGGGCCAGCAAAGCTACCAACATAACTCGCCGTGAGTCCTTGCAGAATCGTCGAGACTCGGATGCTGTTCGCCATGCCCTCGCATCGCCGCGAAAGATCTTGGAAGACAAAGATCCCAATTCACCTTCGAAATACGACAATGACACCACCCTGGATCTTTCCCAGACCCTGACGCTCAACATGGATCAAGCACCGTTCTCGCCGACTCCAAATCAGGCCAATAAAGAGAGCGTAGCTGATGAGCAATCAAAGACTTCAAGGCGCTCATCACGGACTCGCAAGTCTCGGCTTCCTGCTCCTGCATCCCTCCAGCAGCCAGCACAGGGCCTGAAAAATATCCGAGTTGGGCGTGCAGATGGCACTGAGCCCATTACACTCAAACGTACAGAGGCTCAGGAGATTGGCAATCTTACCAGAAACAACACGCGCAAGAACAAGCAAGGTGCCGCTGCCGTTAGTCTGCGGTTGCTGAGACTGAAGATTGAAACCCTAGCCGCTTCTGAGGACGCGACAGACTCGGTACAACAGCCAGTTTTGGGGAAGAAGAACGTGCAGTGGGATGAGACTTTAACTTACTATCAAGAAGAGCCAGAGGCCATGAATAGGGTGATGAGTGACGCAGACAGGCGAAGCTTGGAAACTCCAGATGAGCTCAGTCTTCCTGATGCAACACCATCGGCCAAACCAAAGTCCAAGGGACCAAAAGACAAGAATTCTACGCCGAAGATGCGCAGGGTGCGTGGCCTGGGTGCGTCCAACGGTACTCCAGGGAAGGGCCTTCTGGCCTCTGCCTCGTCCTTTTTGCCCGATGAGATCCAAGACGAGATGGAAAATACCCAACCTCAGCGGTTGCCGAAACCCTCCAAAGTCAAGAAGATGCGCGTAGCCGCGGCTACCGACTCTGCTATTGTTGCAGCACCGGAGGTTCAGCTCCAGCCGCTCCCTGTAGCTCCTGTAGGCATTGAGCCCACGAAGCAGCCGGCAGAACCGGCGAGCTCCAAGGATCGTAAAAGTCGTCTCGCGACTCCAAGGAAGGTCAGACTACCGAAGCCCATGGCGGCCGCGCCAAGCCTGCCGGCTGACGGGAAGGAAAACCAGCAGACAGTGAGTTTGCTTCTATCGCCTCCTAAGAAGGGCCGACCAGTGCCTTCAATTACTGCACCTGCTGCGCCAGTGGTGGAGAGTGGGCTTCCGAGACGGAGGCCGACGAGGAGATTGTAAGCGTGTAGACGTATAGACGCATGCATGGTGTGGCTCTTCTATCTTCTGCATCGCCTGTCGGGTATATGGCTTGCAGCCAATTTTAGCGGTGGTGTTCAGGTGTATGTGTCATGGCGTTCGCATATGGGTGCATGCGCACTGTCTCTTCAATCACTGATTACGGATTCGGACGGGACTGCGCCATCGAGGGCAAGAATGCATACTTTCTAATATATGAAATCTTTTTCAAATTGGTCATGTCTTTTGCTATTCACAAATGGGGAACCTTCAAGCTAGCCAAGACAAGGTTGAAGATACTAAACAGGCCTTCTCCAAGGATCAGTCCACTCGCGAGTACAATAATGGGAGTCTCGGATCTGCCTTTCCACCGTCGCCACCAGAGACTGATGAGGCCGCCTATCGTACGTGCGAGCGTGAATGACGGCGTATTATACATGCCTAACAAAGTCAGTTCTCGCCTCAGAGCGTTTTGACATGCAAACAACTCACCAACAGCAACCGCAATGCCACCCGGCACAAAGTCAATCCACCACCCACTCAGCCCCCTCAGCTTCCTCGCATTCCCCCAAACCCTAATCGCGGTACCAACCGCGAAGATGACGGCCGCAGCCGACGCCCACTCCTTCACCATGGGCGGCAGCCCCTTCCCCGTGACCAATCTCGCAGTAAAGATCCACACATACCCCGTCGGCACCTCAAACAAGCCCCCCGGAATCGTATACACATGCGTATACAACTTGTACACAAGCGCCGAGACCACAGCCCCAACCCCACTCCCAATCATCTGGCCCCAGAACTGCGCGTTCGGGGCCGCGCCCAGCAAATGCCCGCACTTGAGGTCCTGCAACAAATCCCCCGCCTGCAGTGCCGCGGACTCTGAGATAGCGCCGGCGAGCAGGTTGATGATGACGCCGTTCTTTGCGGCGGGGCCCGAGGTGGGTGTTACGAGGGCGAAGACGAGTTGGGTGAGTTTGGAGATGCCGGAGACGGGGTTGAGGTCGGTTTCGCCGAGGGCGCGGACGCCCATTATGGAGAGGAGGAGGGCGAGGAGTAGGGCGAGGAGCGTGAGGGGGAGGGGGATGGTGTGGGGGAAGGAGAGGTGGATGCCGAGGATGCAGAGGCCGAGGGTGAGGATGAGGCCGATGATGGTGGTGCGGGAGGAGATGAGGTGTTCCGGGGGGGCGTCGGGTTCGTTGTCGGAGGCGAGGCGCTGTTTGAGGGCTTCGAGGGGGTTGGACGGCGTCGACGGGTCGTTGTTGAGAGGGGAGTAGTTGGATCTGATGTTGAGGGTCATAATGTCGGTCCAGGTATGTTGGCGGATAGCTTCGCGGACGGTGGGATAGTAGATTTGAGTGAGATGGATCAACGGGCGGAGAACGAGCCAGCCGAGGCTGATGAGTGAGTCGGCAAGCATGATGGCCAATGAAACCCATACTATCCAGCCTTTGCTTCCTTCCGTCCAGTCTGAC
Source organism: Polyplosphaeria fusca (assembly GCA_010093805.1). NCBI lineage: Eukaryota > Fungi > Ascomycota > Dothideomycetes > Pleosporales > Tetraplosphaeriaceae > Polyplosphaeria > Polyplosphaeria fusca. The sequence continues at coordinate 118,725 of ML996161.1, read as the reverse complement.
ACAGGTCCTGGAGCCCAGCCTTTGTTCTTTGCAAGTGGGGAGAGGATTCCCCAACCTATAATGGCTCCAAGGAGCATGTGAAGAGTAGTTGCTGGGCCCATGATGATGCCTTGTCCGACGTACGCGGGAGAGGGATTCAATGTCCAGAGCCAGTTGTTGGCCAATGTGAGGCCGAAGACGGGAATGTCGTGCAGATGTGGGATGAAGTATGACACGATGGTATATAACGCTGATCCAGCAAATGATATCACAAGCAATCGTATCTTTGCTTTCCAGTCGCCATCCTGCGCCAACTCTTGCTCTTGAACTCTGTATTCGTCTGCATCATTCGAGGATGTTAGGGGATGTTCTTCCGACTGTTCTGACTGCAACAGGCCTTGTCGTTCCTCCTCCTCTTCTGTGGCAGAGTCTCCTGCTCGCGATGAAGTAGCTTTCGACTTATCATCGCCATGTAGAACTCGTATCATCAGGGCTGTAGCAGTTCCGCTTGGAAACTTCAACTTCTCTCGAATGATCACTTCTCGCCGTAGAGGGACCGCAAATACGACACCGAAGAAGCAGATACCGACCGACCATATCACGAGTCGCCAAGTACTAATGTCGAGCGGCCCATTCTCTTCCGGCTTCAGGAGATAGTTCAATGCTGGAATGACGCCGACAAATCCACAGCCCAAGGGCATTGTGCCCACAGAGCCAGCAACCGACTGAACAAGGACATTTTCAACTGGTGTAAAGGGAAGCTTGAGCGCCCGCGAAACAGTCTTAAAGTATGCAAAGCCGATCAGGGCGGACGGCATTGCCATGCCACTGACCCATCCAGTCTGAAGACCAAAGTACATGTTGGAGAAACAGATGACGACTCCGATCACGAGACCAACCAAAACTCCGCGGACTGTGAAGTTTTGAGGTTGGGAAGCTCTCTCGGCCAGATATTTCTTCGTCCCAGTCTCCCGTGACACGTTTCGAATGATGGGAGCGTCATCCGTCTCTTGCAGCTCATGGTTCCCCTCGTGGTCTGAGCCGCTTGGCGAGCCGCCCCGATCCGGAGCCATATCTAGGACTTGTTGCGGACGATAAGTCCAAAGGTCTTAAGAAAGAGTGTAGAAGGGAAGGCCAGATTATACATTACAGATCTGTTACGACAACATATTGGAAGCTTGGCGTGGGTGGAAGAGGCTAATGTCGATGACCAATTGAGGAGCCGATGTTTCCGCCGAGGTTGAATTGATCTTAGATGAATCAGCACGTGACTTCGCACTGCCGCTTTCGTGCCATCTATTTGTCAGCCACAACCGCCTACGTCTCGCGAACTGCTGTGACTGCGGGACCGCCTCCTTTGCAGTGTTTCGTGCAGCGTTCTCAGCTACCCAGCGTTTGTTTATTGCATTGAATACCAGCTTGTGTAGCTACAGGTCTCTACCTCCCACTATGCTCCTTTCCACGGTCCTCCTTCCCCTCCTCGCAGGAGGCGCCCTCGCCGAGCACACCTCGAATTGGGCCGTCCTCGTCTCAACTTCACGCTTCTGGTTCAACTATCGTCACCTCGCAAATGTGCTCTCCCTGTACCGGACCGTGAAGCGCCTCGGCATCCCCGACTCTCAGATCATACTCATGCTTCCCGACGACATGGCATGCAATCCGCGCAACGCCTTCCCGGGCACTGTCTACAACAACGCCGACCGCGCCCTCGATCTGTATGGAGATAACATCGAGGTGGACTATAGGGGATACGAGGTTACGGTGGAGAACTTTATCCGCTTGATGACGGACCGAGTCTCCGAGGATATGCCCAGGAGCAAGCGGTTGTTGACCGACGACCGGAGCAACATTCTAGTCTACATGACGGGTCATGGCGGAAACGAGTTCCTCAAATTTCAGGATGCAGAGGAGATCAGCGCTTTCGATCTTGCGGATGCCTTTGAGCAGATGTGGGAGAAGAAGCGTTATCATGAAATGCTGTTCATGATCGACACATGTCAGGCCAACACCATGTACTCCAAGTTCTACTCGCCCAACATCCTCGCGACCGGCTCCTCTGAAATCGATCAGTCGTCCTACTCGCATCACGCAGACAACGATGTAGGCGTTGCCGTCATCGACCGCTACACATACTACAACCTGGACTTCCTCGAGACGCAAGTCCGCGAACCGACGTCGAAACTCACAATGGGCGATCTTTTCGACAGCTATGACGACGAGAAGATACACTCGCACCCCGGCATTCGATATGATCTCTTCCACGGCGGTGAGGCAGCCGCACGATCAAGACTGGTTATGGATTTCTTCGGCAATGTGCAAAACGTCGAGGTAGAAGGGCAAGCGCGGAGGAACGAGACGGAGTGGGAGGAGGATCTGCTTGCGATTGAGAAGATGATTGCTGAAGCGAAGAGGAGGCACAATGAGAGCTTGAACACGCAGCCGCTACCGTCACATCTTGTTGAGGAAGCAGACGCACAAGATACGAAGCAGACTGTGAGGAAAGAAGGCGCTTTTCGCGTTGATGAGGATGCTGGCTGGGCTAAGCAAATCATTGGGGCTGTGGCGCTTTTGGGATGTGTTGGGATTTGGGCTGCTGGCTCTTGGCTCGATGTGTGAAAATCTCGTGATTTTGCGCATTCATTCCGAACATTCGGCCGATGAGCTTGCTATCGGCCTACCACTGCAGACTATGCCTGCGTACAAGCGCCGTGCCGCGGAAGCAGTACCCTGAGCAGGCGAAGAACTGGGAGGCGGACTAGCTCGAAGGGAAGGTCTATGCTGTGACAGGGAAGGAGGAAGAGCAGTATGCTCGGAAACCATAGTATTCGAAGAGGCAGATTCGTGCATAGCAGTATACAGCCAATCTGAACGTTATCGATAGGGTTGCCCTAATCACACACCCACTTTTCCTGTAGTCTCTCACACGAGGCCTGCGTCTTTTTCTCTCTGCACATGCTCGCGTGTCCATCGCTGTGGATGCGCGACCCTCTTGAAGCCAAACCACGGAGAATTGACCGGACTATCCCCAGTGTAGATGAAGAGGTCATACAGAAAGCCTCCAAATACGCATCCGCAGAACGGTGCCACCATCGGAATCTGTGTGGTTGGAGTCAGTTCGGGTCTGTCTTCAGTCTTGCTGTGAAAGGGCAGACTACAAGGAAAGAGGCAGCTCACCCAGAAATAATACCCTCCTGCAGACCATACCTCATGCGGATATCCAACTGCATAGGACATCAGACGAGGGCCGAAATCTCGGACAAGGTTGATGGCATAGCCTGTCTCCCAACCAAAGCAAGCTCCTATTCCAAACACGAGGAAGAACAATGCGAGAGGAAACCACTTGTCGCTCTTTCCGACTCCGTTATTACTCGGATCCTTGAGCGCGAAAATCATAAACATAAGAAGCGAGCTTGCAATAAACTCCGAGAAGAACTGGCTCGCTTTCGTGACGAATGGTTGTGGGTATGTGCAGAATATGCCAGCTGTTGCGCGAGGCGCGGGCGGAACTGTGCGGATGCCATGCCCGCCCTCATACCAGTCTATCGCGGAAATGTAGTTTGCGTAGACGACTCCAGATCCGACGAAGCCGCCGAGCAGCTGGGCCATAAAGTACGCGGGAAATCGTCGCCATGGGAGCTTGCGGAAGAGGCAGTTTGTAAAGGTCACTGCGGGATTGAGGTAGGCGCCTGAATCGCCGGCGACGTAAATGCCCATCATGAGGCCGATGCCCCAGCTGTATGATGGTGAGAACAATCGAGAGTATGCCCTTCGGTGCTATTCACGTACCCCCATGATATGCTTTGATATGCACCGAAACCGTTTCCGCCTGGTGCTGTCGTCTGTCCTGTCGAAAGGAGGACTTGAGCGACAGAGCCGTCACCAAACATAACCTAGCACAAGTCAGTCTCCATTTCATCTTTCCCAATCTTACATGTACTTTACCAGTATAAAAGTGCCCCAAAATTCCGCCAGCGGCTCGCGTAGTACAATCTTGGTCTTTGGCCACCACAAATTCTGGTAGTTCTCGACATCGTGATCTGGATGAATAGGTGCTGATGGATGGAGCCCCAGTGATGAGCGCGTCTGCTGAAGTGTAGCCGACTTTCTGCGTCCAATGGGCCTTGCTGCTCCAGCATCCGCGGAGGATTCGGTGGGGATTTTCGTTATATCCTCGTTGAATATCGTTTCGGGCTCATCGTTGGCAAAATCTTTCGACCTAGGTGCTTCTACTTGTGCACGTGGGCTCGACATGAGCAAGGTAATGTTTTGACGCGAGCAATCGGTAGAATCGAGGCTACAATGTGAATTTGTATCAATAATGACAGATGTAGAACGACGTAAGAAGTCCTCTAAAGCAGTCGTGGCACAATTATATGTCCGCGCGCACTTCATATACTACGTCACTACCTCTGCAAGGAGTGCATATACCCCAGGGTGGAAAGGACGAGGGTGAACTCATAGGAACCGGCAAATCCGCATCGCCTCAGACCCGTCGATGATGCCCAAGAAGGCATGTAGAGACGAACTGATGGGTCGGCAAGGGCCATGTAGAGTTAGATTTCCCCGCGTCAGCCCCTTCGATGCAACGTCAAATGACGCACGCTGAGAACGGCATCTGGTCTGGGATCCGCAATGGGGGTTGGGCGGGAATAAACGCGGGTTCTGAGAATATCATGATTTGCGTTCCCGTGGGATGAACAATGAATGTTGAATGCACATGTAGCCGATGTCGATGGTGTTCTCTAGCCAAAAGGTTGTGGCGTGGCCGATGAAGTTAATCGGAGCGAATGTGGGAATCCGGGGTGCATGAGGCGCCTTTCCTGTTTCGTCTCAACCGAACAACCGCACTTCAACCCGCCGATGCTAATTTTCAGTATCGTCCACGACTTCGCGAACATGGCAACGCCAGATCTTGATAACCTTTTAGATGCGAAAGCGCCAGTCAATCTCACTAATGCTCATGACTAGCCTCTCCAAGCTGATGGGCTTGGGCCGCGGTCAGGCAGTGATGGTCTGACAGACACGCGCGCCTTCGACGACGTATAGCCAGCTAGGGCTTCTATTTTCCCTTCCAGAGCACTCTTCCCTTACAAGCCTTCTCTTATACCACGACGACCCTCATTTCTACCCAACGATCGCTCAACTAACGCATTAGTTGATCAACTCACAAACAGGCCTACTAAGTTCTATCACCCCGTATGCTACCTTTCTAACTGCCAAATGCAGATGGAATCTGGCACAAAGAACGTTTGCTTCGCATATTTCGCTAAGCAGCGCCTTCTTCCGTGCACAGAAACACGTCACCGCCTTATTCATGCTTGCCTAGGCATCACATCGATCGTTCCTTTTTATATCCCGCCACTCTGTTTGCTCTTTAGCCTTCCCCTCTTCTCTTATCCTCTAGCCACAGATTCCACTAGCAGATTCACCTCAATAAACTTCTAGGTTATATTACTAGGCTATCTCGTAACCCCACTTCCGCATAGGCTAGCCAGATATAACTTGTCTTTCCTCACCCCACTACTCTCTTACCTTCCAGTTACTTCCTTACCTTTACCTTTACTTGTAATACTTTATCGCCTTATCGCGACTTGTTAAAGATTGCATCTCTTCTTGTAATCGCCCGACAACCCAAGTCCCCCGGGTCCTCCATTATCCTCTCTCCCCCTACAACAAGCCCACAACCCAAGGCGATTATCAGCCGTTTTTTGCATAGCCCTCGCTAACTTGTTGGGTAGAATCGAAAGCTTCGTCGACGATGGCTTATAATGGCAAGCTACGACATAACTCACCTTACTCTAATGGCAGTAGTAGGCCATATAGAGCAGGCCATAGCGAGCATACAATCGTGAGTGCTTCCAAGTGGCCCATCGCTGTATGCTGACTTGCTCACGAGATACTACCGGACGCCAGTTGATGGTTGCACATCTGAGAGATGCGAAGACAAGAGTTGGAAGAACGTCGAACACATCGCACAAAAGCGGGCTCCGTCAGAGTCTTGACCGGCTTGCACACATTCAAAAGGCATACAAAACGAACAGGAAGGCTTTGTTGCATGTTTCGAAAGCTTTCCAGCAGAGAAGCTGAAATAGAGCCAACTACGTGAAAAAGTTGGGTTGAAAAATCCAGCCGTCGCAGCTTTCACCACCGCCCACTTTCACCTCAGCAACGAAGCACCTGCTGCCGCCCGCCCTCGCCCAAAAACCGCGCTAGCCCTTTCCGCCGCCCATAGCAACGCAACGCGCACAATGGCCGTCTCCCAGCACGTCATATTTGACGTACCTCTTTTATTTGGGTCTACAAATATTTAGAGAATTCGAATACCTGATACCCGTGATCCCTCTCCACAAAAGTAGACAGTACTAGTGTTTCGCACTATGGCTCAGTCGGTCAAAGACCGACACTTCCCATGAGTCCTGCCATTCGCTACCTGAGCTGCACCCAGACCTGCGTTATTCAACATAACTGCCTGTCGTGTACTGGGCCTACGGGTTGGGAGGGGGACACCACGGGCCCAAGGGGTTTTTTTTTGGTGGGGGGCGCGGGTTCGAGTCGGGGGGGTGGAAGTGGGGAGATGGGATGACAATGTTTTTTCTCTTTTTCTTTTTGGCTTTCACTTTTTGAATGGAGGAGGCATGGCAACGAGAGAGACTGGGCAACCATTCCACACACACACATACATACATACACCATTTCTACTATGCGCGCTCTTTATCTACCTTCCCTTCGCGGTGCCACTAGAGAATGCGATGCACACAGTGCATGATGATGCTAGACTGTCATCCCGACGACATAATCGGGGCAGAAGTCGCCTATGGAGGGCGCTTCTCTATCCACAGGTTCCGCACAACCACGATCCAACTCATCTGCTCGGAACGATAGACACCACTTCCAGCTCAATTGCATTCAATATGCGTATGGAATATGCATAACCCATTACAAGGTAAGCCGTGGCATTTTTGCAGGGGATGATTCATTGAGTATTCTACATTCACGAGTTCCTTCGCGCAATGACAGTGCTATTCTGCCAGCATCTAGTTACGATGCCCTCGATCCATTACAAGTATACTCAACGTCACAGTCATGCGTCTACTGGAAGCGCTTCTCGGCTGCTTTCCAGTTGACAACGTTCCAGATCGCCTTGAAGTACTCCGCCTTGCGATTCTGGTAGTCGAGGCTATGCATATTAGCAAACGAAAACCGAGGCACATCATCAACGTACTAGTATGCGTGCTCCCATGCATCGATACCGAGGATCGGACGGAATTGGCCGACGACGGGGTCTTGGTTCTGCATGGCCGTTAGTAAGTCTCGCAAGAAGGAGATACATTGTTGCATACAGCATATGTCTTGATCTGGATGGAGCCAGTCTGTGTGTCCTGGACGAGCCATGCCCAGCCGCTGCCCTGGATGCCGGCCAAGGCGGCATTGAACTTCTCCTTCATGGCGTCCAAGCTGCCGTAGCTGTCGTTGATGGACTGAGACAGCTTTCCGGTTGGGGGCTCGCCGCCGCCTTGGGATTGGGGGGCGAGGTTCTCCCAGAAGAGGGTGTGGTTGATGTGGCCGCCTAGCATGTTCCGTTAGCAGGCGAAGACAGTCGAGCATGGCTGCATTGTCCAGCACAGACGCACCTCCGTGGAAGTTGATCATGGGTTGCAGCGCAATCTGAGCCTTGACGTCGTCCTTTTGCTTCGCCTCGGCCATTTGTTCGGAGAAGTTGTTCAGCGAGGTTACGTATGTCTGGTGGTGCTTGTCGTGGTGCAGCTCCATGATCTTGCCGGAGATGGAGGGCTCGAGCGCGCCATAGTCATCTGTGTATTGCCATTAGCCACTGACTTGAGATGGTATTGGGTTGCTTACACGGCAGGTCAGGCAGCGTTGCCTTTCCACGAACGAAGGTGCTTCCAGCGAGTCCGGCGCGAGCGACCTTGGTGGGAGAGGTGCGCAGTGCAGCGCGCACGGCAGAGGATCGCAGCAGAGTAGAAGACATGGTTGCAATTGATGCTTTCGGGTCAATTGGTGTTGTCTTTGAGATGGAAGAGGCGGAAAGCAGCTTGAAACGACGTCGCTGCAGCTCCAACAAACCTTCGTCATAGCGAACGCCCGAGCTCCGAAGTCAAGCTCCCCTCGCACCCCGTCAGCCAATGAGCGCCATCGACCAAGTCCAGAACGCTCAAATGACAAAAAGTCGAAGAAAACCAAGACGACGAGCTATTCTGTCTAGTCCTATCCCGACTGAAAACGGCGTCTGGTCTGGTGTTCACCTTGGCGTGAACTGCCCGTTTTCTGTGGCGTCATGTGGCGATGCAGGGCGGGACCGGCCACTATCGGAGGCGGCTTCCCAACACTGGGGTGACGTTTGTTGGCCGTCTATCCTCCCCGTGTTGGGATGCGCACTGGTACCTGACAAGTCGCTCACACGACATCTCACGGTACCTTGTATTTCACGCCGTGAAAAATAAGCGCTGATGTGCATTTAATCAGGAGCTTCCACACATCTTTCCACTGCCCCACTACCCCACCATCATGGCACCCTCAATTGTGCACCTCCCCAATGGCCAAAACCTTACCGTCTCCCCAGTCTTTGGGGGTCTATTCTTCAAATCCAATGATCTCTCCAGCCATCATTCCCCCTTCTCCCCCGGGTGGACAATTGTGCTCAATTCCGAAGACGAGCCAGACCCCGAGCAGGCACAAGAGGAAGACACATCCTCTGACGACCTCAGACCCATCCGGAAGCATGCGGTACACAGATACAAGAAGCCCACGCTACATAACGATCATTTGTACATCTCCTCGATATCGAACCCGAACAGCAATGACTTCAAGCCCGCCAGCTCCCCTACCAGACAGATTGCCATGATGCTGTGGGCCACGCTGTATTGGTACTTCCACCAGCCTGAACCCGCACGACAAGTTACATCGCACGCCTCGAAGAAAACCCCAGATTCTGGCAAGCCCGAGGGAGAATGGAGGATAACAATCAATCGAGAAGGTATATTCAAGGGCAAAGTTGTCCTTCCTAAACTGGAGCGCATGGGCTTGATAGCAAGCGAAGAGTCAATGGTAGGCACGGCGCAGGACGAGGGATCAACCGAAGGCTGGACGAGCATGTTTGTCAGCCGCAAGTCCTTCTGGCAGCTCGACCCACGGATATATCTTTTCACCCTATCTCCAATGGCCCAGTCGCCCTTTCCGTCCGGCTCGCCCTACGCGTCAAGGCCAGGTTCTCCAGAACGGGGCGCTGCCGGAAAGGAGATCCAGCTGGAACAAGTCTCTCAAGGTCTCTGGTCTCCCACCGCACCCGGACCTTTCTATTCCACTAGTCACCTCCCAACGTATTACCCTCCACCTCCCCCGCAATACGTCTTCACGAATAACATCCGACACCCCGTCCGTCCAAAGCCGCCTCGACAGGGTGAGATCTTCTACACGCGCTACATCCCCTCAGTCGGCCAGTACCTCTCCTTCCGCGTCGCCTCTATATCCTCGAAACCACTGCGACATCGCGGACCCGTAGCTTCGCACACGCCCACGCCGCATCGTCACTCGCCACTTCCAGTTTCAGACTCGGTAGTCCCCACAGTCGCGTCACTTAATCTTGGCATGTCAGACCCGGAATACCTACACAAGTGGATGAACGACCCGCGCGTGTCCTACTTCTGGGGGGAGTCGGGACCGCAGTCACACCAGGAGGAGTTTTTACGAAAGGCGCTGAGCTCGAAGCACTCGTTCCCGGTCATTGGGTGCTGGGACGGCAAACCGTTTGGCTTCTTTGAGATATACTGGGTCAAAGAAGACGGGGTCGCCAAGTACCTACCGTACGTTGGAGACTATGACAGAGGTTTCCATTGCCTGGTCGGGGAGCAAGAGTTCCGAGGCGAGCACAGGGTGCAGATTTGGCTGAGTGCCCTGGTGCATTGGATGTGGTTGACGGACCTGAGGACCGACACCATCCTGCTGGAGCCGAGAGTTGATAACGAAAAGTGAGTAGCAAGATGACATTGGCCTTGCTTGAGGACGATGTACTGACTATACACAGGCTGGCGCAGTACCTCATGGACGCAGGCTTCTACAAGGAGCGCGAGATAGCCTTTCCGCACAAGCAGGCGAATATCATGAAGATCAAGCGAGATGCCTGGGACGGGCCGGCGTTGTAGACGGTGTGGAGAGACAGGGTTGATTTCCATAGTTGAAGGTTACGTCGCTAGGATACCTTGGTTTGAAGCGTTTGGTGCGGTTGTATTCCAATTGCAACGGGCAGATAGCTCTAATGGAACAGGAATGAGTACATTCTGAACATGAAATATTCGAAGCCACGTCCTAGCCAAATAGCAATCCTCACAGAGGTATTGCTGAGTGAGCTGATGAAGTGTGAAAGCGGATGGCTGGCGACCGAGGATCGGACGGAAAGCGCGAGATGCGCTAGCGAGGTTTGGGGTTAGTGTTCCAACGCGTCGTCCACCGACCATAAACCCGTCGCGGCGCCTTGCAAGCTCCCGCCAGCACGCATAACAATTGACCTTGTCTATGCACTTTATTCTTCGATTCGCTTCTATTCTTTTGCTGTGCAACGTCTACCAGAGCATGACAGCTCTGACACACGAAGAGCCCGCCTAACAGCTCCCAACGCGTCCCCGCCGCGCGCGTCCCTCGACCTGGAGCCCCCCATTGCCCACCAACATGTACCTCCCACGCAACCTGATCGCACACCTGTACCAGAATCTTGTCAAACGGAATCATGCCGCACTACCCCCCGTCCTGCTGCTGGTAGCCCTCGAACCAGACGCGCTTTGTGCATGTCGCATTCTTACCGCATTACTAAAACGCGACTATATCCCTCACAAGATACAACCGATTGCTGGATATGGAGACCTTGCACGCGCATCAGAGGAGCTGGTTCGGCCTATGCGGACATCAAAAGGCGGAAGTGGAGGCGTCGTCGTGTGCTTGGGTGTTGGTGGCATGGTGGACATGGAAGAGATGCTTGGACTGGACGATGACGAAGGCCCTGGCGAGGTTGAAGTCTGGATAATGGATGCACGGAGGCCCTGGAATCTTACAAACGCGTTCGGCACGCCCGTTACTCCTGATCCAATAACTGGTGAGATGGGGCGGAAGCAGCCCGGGGTCGACAAGGGCCAGTTGCAACCGTCATACCAGTCTGGCAGAGGAGGTGTCATTGTATTCGACGATGGCGATATCGAAGACGAACTCCAGGCCGAGCGAGAAGCCTATGTCGCGCTAGAGGAAATGCCAGAGGTGGGGGAACACGAAGACTCGGGGGACGACGATTCCGACGACGATGCCCCACCAGAATCTGCACAGGCTCCGAGGAAGAGAAAGTCGTGGGGCATGGACATGGATTCAGAAGCAGAGGATTCGAGTGACGAGCGCCCTAGTCAGAGGCGGAGAAGCAACTCTGTGAGTATAACCGGCCGCTTGCCCAAACACACCTGACAATGCGCAGGGAGGTTCAATACCTTCATCACCAGAGAGAAGACCAGAGAGAAGAGGGCTCATCAGCACCTCCAATGGCGTAGGAGGCTCCTCCGACTTTTCAAGATCAGACTCTGTGGGCAGCCGCTCCGTCTCGCCTTCAATAGCCCAGCCGCAGGAGAACTCAGTAAAGAGCTTACGGAAGCAATTGATGACTATGCGCAACAAGTACAACAGCGTTCTCGATAAGTACTACGACTTGGGGGCCTCGTACTCGGAGCCGGTATCATCCCTTGTCTATTCGTTGGCATCTGAACTTGGTCGAGAAGACAACGACCTCCTCTGGAACGCCATTGTCGGCGTCAGCAGTCTTGAGCTTTACGGCCGAACTGGGAGTGGAGTAGGGCTGAATCCTCTATCGGCAGCAGGAGGATCTGCAGGTTGGAATGGCGATAGAGGAGAGATGACCCGCTCCGTCCTCCGCGATGAAGTTCGACGACTGAACCCGACCGATTTGAGAGATGTGGCCCGAGAAACCAGCATGGGCGACGCAAGCGGTGTCATCCCAACCAGTGCACGATCAGCCACGGACAAGTCAATACGGCTCTCGCCGGAGCCACGCTTTCTACTACTACGGCATTGGAGTCTATACGATAGTATGCTCCACTCGCCATATCTTTCAGCCAGATTACATATCTGGAGCGATGCCGGTCGACGAAGATTGGACAAACTACTTGCCAAAATGGGTGTAAGCCTGACCCAGTGCAAGCAAAACTACACGCACATGGACATGGAACTAAAACGCGGGCTCCGAGAGCGACTTTTAAAATTCGCGCCAGTATATGGCCTTGACGGCTTGGTCCCACCGCCACCCAGGAACGGAGACATGAAGGACGGATGGGGCTTCGTTCGCTGCTGGGGCTGGAAAGCATGTCTCAGCGCAATCGACGTAGGCGTCATCCTCGGTGCCATTCTCGAAGTCGGCGACGCCAAAAGCCTCAACAAGTCCAGCTTTGACTCCTCCAACTTCGTCAGCACCCAGCAACACTCTGAAATGGCCGAGACCCCCTCCCAACACGCTACCGCGATCCGCGACGCCCAGGAACACATCACAGCGCGCTTCTGGACCGCCTACGACTCCCTCACCTCGATCGATCAACTCGTCGACGGCATCCACACCGCCCAGCACCTACACCGCGCCATCCTACGCACCGGCACCGCCCTCATCGAAAAGAAACAAATCCGCCATCTGCGCTCCTTTCGCATGGCCGTAGTAAAAGAAGGCCCCGACGTTTCGCTCTTCACGCACCCAGGCGCCCTCACAAAACTCGCTCTCTGGATCGCCGAAGCAATCGTCGAGCTCAACGGCACAAAGGGCAAAAATAAGGGCAGCGAACTCGTCATGGCGGGCCTGGACGACAGCCGCGGGCTGTACGTTGTCGTGGGCCTGGGCGGCGGCGGCGCGACGGAATCAGCGAAGGAGAGGGCAGCGAAGAGGGAGGCGCGGATCGCGGCGAGGAAGGTTAGGAAGGAGGATAAGGCGCGGGAGCGCGAGAAGAGGAGGAGGGAGAGGGAGAGGCAGAGGGTGGCGGCGGGATTGGAGGAGGATGAGGTGGGGGATGAGACGGAGGAGGAAGAAGAGGAAGAGGAAAGTGAGGGAGAGGAAGAGGAGGATAGGGATAGGGGGTTCGGGAAGAATCGGTTTGGAAATGCGTTTCAGGAGGTGGTGAGGGAGACGGGGGCGAGGGTGAGGATGGATAGTTTTGAGGCGTGTGTTATTGAGATTCGGAAGGAGGATTTGAGTGGGTTTTTGGAGCAGTTGAGTATGAAGACTGTGGTTGGGTAGGGGGGAGGGGGGGCTGCGTGTGTTAAAGGTTGGTGCATGTGGGTTGGCTCTTTTTAGCATTTGGTGTTGGGCGCATGTTTGATATACATACAACACAGTGTTGGATGGGGAGCAGGCGAGCATTTTCACGCAGCATTTTTCCAATTGGCAAAGTCAAATTATTTTTCTCATTCTTCTTCTCTACAGATCAAAAACGTCGATTATCAATTTGTGCGTTCCCATGTTATACATCCATACACCCTCCCCCCTTCCCAACCCCCCTCCCACCCACTCCCTCCCTACTCAAGCCTCACACCCCCCGGCACCGCAAAAACCTGCTCATCCCTCTCCACCCCCCTCCCCCTCACACTCGCCTTCCGCACCTCATCATCCCCCCCACCATCCTCACTCAACGACCCCCCACTCCCCCCACTAACAAGATTCCCACTAACCCCATACCTCCACACCTGACTCTTACCCTCAGCCTTCTTCCTCTCCAACGTAACCTTCCCCCCCGCATTCGCAGTCAGATACCGCTCCGGCGCCGACAGAGGACTGTACCTCCCCTTGCCATCCACAACCCACACCTGCTCGTCCGACCCCTCGCACGCAGCGAAGCGTACGCCGCCGCTGTAGTGCCCGGACGAGCCGGCCGTGAGGCAGTTCATGGAGAAGGTGTTGAAGACCTGGCCTGTGGGTGTCACGGGGATAGGTGTGCGGGAGAGGGATGAGAAGCGGAATATCGCGGTCTGGCGTTTGCGCAGCGTGACTGTGATTTGTTCCGTCACGTTGTGCGATTTTTTGCTCCAGAGGTCTTTTGCGGTGTACGTTGCGTCGGGGTCGATGCCTAGGCGCTCCAGGGGGATGCTGAGGGTTGTGGTGGCGTTGCCTTTGTTGAGGACGGTGAGCAGGCGGTCGCCGTTGGCGAGGTTCTTGGTCAGGGTGTCGATGGCTTCGTTTTCGTTTTGCGAGACGAGGGTGGCTTGTTCGCAGAGGGCGTCTTGGTCCACGGCGAGGATGTCGGGGTCGGTGAGGTAGGATATGTCTGAGGGGGTCAGGGCGGGGATGTAGGCGCTGAGGATCAGGGGCGCGGAGAAGCTGCTCCAGAGGGTGAAGTGGGTTTTCTTCTCGTCCATGCTGAGGTCGGGCCAGTCGACGATGAGGAAGTCGGGGTCGTTGTAGAAGCCGCAGGATTGGTAGCGCGAGAGGCGCACTTCCATGCCGTAGTTGTTCATCATGCTCTCCCAGTGGCCGCCTGGTTCAAACGTGTTGTTGTCGTTATTGCCATAGACCTTGATGTCGTCCGAGTGTCGCGCGAGCTCTCCTGACGAGCGAATGTAGTCCATTGTCCGATACCAGTCCGTGTTGTTCAAATCGAGGTGGAAATTCGGGCTAAAGTATGCCGGTGCGGACTGTGAGAAGATGAAGGGCTTCTTGAGTTTGGTCGTCATGACTTCGTGCCATAGCTTGTATCTGTACTCGAACTCTTCGTAATATGAGCGCCCTTTTTGGAGGTCCATGTGGCACCCATCGACTTTGAGGTAGTCAACGCCCCACTTTTCGAACGTCTTCGCGTCAATCTCTTCGTGATCTTGAGAGCCCGGGTACCATCCACAAGTCATGTTCCCTGCGTTCGTATATATGCCAAAGCTAAAGCCGCGTTCGTGGAAGTAGTCTCCAAGCCATTTCAATCCATGCGGGAACAGCTTTGGGTCCCATTGAAGCTCACTCGCATTGTTTCTTTCCTTGAGCGGCCAGCAATCATCGAGGTTTATGTGGTTGTACCCTGCGGCAAGCAAGCCCTTCTCTAGCATAGCGTCTGCTGTTTCCACGAACAACGTCTCGTTCAGATTGCACATGAAGCGCGCCCAGTTGTTGAATCCCATCGGCGGACGAGGAGAGACTGCGGGGTTTTGGACGGTGGCGGACACGGCCGCCGACCAAGCGGCTAGGATTAGGGATACTTTGAGAGCCATTTCGCGGACTTGCTCACGAATGAGTCCAACTAGATTGAGGATGAATGCTTCAATAGATAGAAGAATGGTCTTGTACAGCAATTGAGGCCTCAGAAAGACGTCCTCCAAAGAAAAGCTCCCCAATTGATCAAAGGAAGTCGCCTTGTAGGAGCTGAGAAGAGCCTGGACGATCAGAGAGGAGACGAGAGCTGCGAGCAAATACTTTGTATATAGCCACAACCCCGCCATCATAGCACTGCGCCGAGCTGCGATGCTGCCGCGAATGGACAATGACAAGTCGATCAAATTAGCCGGGACCGGGGCACGAAGAGACGTATCCGATGGTCAAGGCTAGCGGTGTGCGGATGTGAAGTTGCAATGGAACGTGAAGGCCGCTGTAACCATGCAATCTAGGGAGCTCGGGCATCGTGCAGACGCCTTGCAGGGAGATTTCCCGGTTCGCGCAAATAGATTGACGAGCGCGAGGATGTGCGTGCGGGCGTGCGTAGGCTTCACGCGATCATGTGCAGGCTAGAGTCCAAGATCGTATGCAATATAGGGACTGCAAGAAGGGTGCTCGAGACGGAAACATGGCGCTCTGAGGTTCCAGTGCTTCACCTTGGCGGAGGGGACGTGGTTCAGTCGTCAGAAAGCGTAGCATCGCGTAGAGCAACAGCTCGAGTTTGTGCAGAGGCGAGATTACATCATCTAGAGATTGACGGGACGAATGGCAATTCTCGATTGATATAAGGAAAGTGGATGGTGGATCGAGTGTGACGGTTCACCATCGGCTGACTCATGCAATGTGTGGCTGGTTGCACGTGCCGGTGGCGTCACAATGCCCCGCCGAGACACTTTGTCGCTGGAGCCTATCCTAGACATTGTCGTTATACAACGTCCGTTTGTCGATATTGTCGTTGCGCAACGGCTCTTTGTCGCGACATCTACTACTTGTCCGTCGCTCACCTGGAGTCACTGTAGTAACCCATACGAAATTCTCATCAACACTCTATCAACGCACACCTTCTCAAGATGCCTCCCAAGAAGGGCGAAAACTCCAAGAAGGCCGCCGGACAGACTCGCAAAGCCGACGCCGCCGCCTCCAAACAAGCCGCCAAAGACCGACAAGCCGAAGAAGAAGAATCCTCCAAATGGTCCAAGGGCGCAAAATCCAACGCAAAAGCCGAAGCCGCCGCCGCAAAAGCCGCCGAAGCCGCGCGCAAGAAGGCCGAAAAAGACGCCCTCCTCCGCGAAGAAGAAGCCTCGCTGCCCTCCAAACCAAAAGGCAACGCCAAAAAAGCCGAAAAGAAGACCAACAACCGCGGCATCGACTCAGCCTTTTCCTCTCTCGACGCCCCCACCCCCTCCTCCGCCCTCAACGCAACCGGCATCGACAACGCCCTCGACGCCCTCAGCCTGACCAGCGCCTCCACCGACAAAGTCGACCGGCACCCCGAGCGGCGCTTCAAAGCGGCGTACGCCGTCTTCGAAGAGCGCCGGCTCGACGAGCTAAAGGACGAAAAGGGCCTGCGGCGCCAGCAGAAGATCGACATGATCCGCAAGGAATTCGAGAAGCATCCGGACAATCCGTTTAACCAGGTGTCGGCTGCGTATAATTCGACGCGCGCGGATATAGCGGGGATTAGGGAGGGGGAGAAGGTGAGGAAGGAGGCGAATTTGGGGAAGTGAGGGGTTGTGGGGGAGGACGATAATACTTTGGAGTGGAATGAGGGGGGAGCAAGCGTGGGGAGGTTGAGGAGTTGGGTATAGAAGGATAGAAGAGGCGCGCTAGAGGGGATGAGGAGAATACTCCGTAATCATCTTCTAGAGGAAGTACAGACCTGGCGACGCAAAGTACCTTGAATAGACGCATAGAATTGCGAAACACTGGTAGAAACCGGCGTCGTACGATTCGGTCCTTTATGTATTCGTCCAGCGCATTTCACTCGGTCCGCAGTTGCTATCGCGCTGGTGGCACAGCATAGTTTCACGAGCTCTCGCTCTCGCTCTTGTCAGCCGTATCTTGCATATTCTAGCGACACAGTCGAGGTGCCTGTCGCAAAGTCTCTCAAACATGTGCTCAAAGCGCTGAAGCGGCGTTTGGGCCCCGAACATGCTTGTTCTCCCAACCATGCATGCTTCATGCACCTTCACATCATAATGCAAAACCATAGTCTAATAAGAAACCTCCATTGAGTGGTATCATTGAATCAATAAGTAAAAATCACAAATGCGACCCAAAACACCGTGCTTTGACATACATCACTCTGCCGCCCCACGCCCCACTCCCCCTTCACCTCTCCTTCTTCGTCATAGTCAAGCTCTCGCTGAATTCGCTCCGCGGCGTAGAAGCGCCACTGCCAGCATCGCTCGATGCCTCCCACCCATCCGCCCCGCTGCTCCGCCTCCTCCCGCGGTCGCGCATGGCGCCGCGAATCTTCTTGCTGACCTCGTCGAGACTGTCCTTGCCGTCCAGCGTGCTGAAAGCCTTAAGCTGAAAGCCGCCGAGCGAACCATTCCTACTCCTGCTCTTCTTAGGCGTCGAGGGCCGCGTGGAGAAGAAGTCCTGGTTTGTGAGATCCTTGAACGACTCGTTGCGCGGGAGTTGGCTTGGGAACTGGTCGTGGATGGGGCTGATGGGATACACGGGCTCCTTGGGTCGGCCGCCCGGAGTGCGGGGCGGAGAATGTGTGAATGGGTCTTTGATGATGCGTTTGGTGTCAAAGTCCTCAAACATTTCCGGTCCGAGCTCGTTGATTAGCTCGGTCACGCGCTCGGAGAGGTTCTCGCGCCTCTTTCGTATCTTTACAAACTCGTTCGATCTCGTTGGGAGGAGGATTGCGATCAGAGGCCCGAGAGACTTGATAATGTCCATGCCAACTTCACCGAAGCGCAGAGCTGCGTAAGTGATGGTCGGATATACGACGGCCTGAGCAAGGATGAGGGCTTTGAGTGGTATGCCTGGTCGCACGTAGCCCCAGAAGTTGTTGTAGGAATACAGCCATGTAAAGATTACGATCCAGAAAGCGTAGGTCAGGGGCGCAACCACGAGGGCTACCAGGAGCTTCCATGTAGCTATGACGTCTTTTGCTTCTACCTTGACGTTCGATGCAGCGAGGGCTTCCTTTGACTTTTTGATGGAAATGAGCTTGCCGGATATAAACACAAGGCTGAACAGAAGCAGGCCAGGGACGACGAAGATGGCGAGTATGCAAAGTTTGGCGAGCCTGTACCAAAAGAGGAACAGGGCGACGAAATAGCTCATCTTCGCATATTCGACCTGATGGTCGCGGATCCTTAGTGCGAGTAGGCGTTTGTTATATGCCAGGACTTCGCCTTTTAATTGGACGATGCGAGGATCATTCTTGTAGCGATCGTAACCCTGGCACAAGCGGCGATTCAACTCGACGACCGTAGGAAGAGGGAGCTTCTTTCCTTTGGGGTTGTAAAGGCGGCGGACCGCTTGGATCAGCTAAGAAAGGTCAGAATGTAGCTTGCTTTTGCACGGGAGCAGCTTACCATGAGCACTTCGTAATCTGGTGCCTGGACTGTCACCGACACGAGGGCTTGCCGAACTGTCTCTAAGATGGTACCAATCGCTTCACGTCGGCCCTCTCCTGCGAACTTTTGAGCCAGCTCGGGTGGAACATCAATTGGGGTGCCAAACTCGATGACTGCCCTGGAGCGAAACCTGTGAGCATGAAAGTAGTTCATGCCTACTGGTACAATCTTGAGGTTACAGTCAGGCTTGGCTTCGACGGTGCCCAGGGCCATGATAGCAATGCCAGCTGAGAACGTTAGCGGGGTAGAATCAAGGCAAAGTGCAAGTTACCTTTGAGGGGGAGCAGCTCGGTGCGGTCATGACTTCCACCTTCCGGGAAGATTCCAATGCTTCCTCCTCGATGAAGGACTTCGTGAACCGCATCATAGACCTCGGTCTGGTTCATTTTGGGAGCGACCTTGAAATCAGTCCCCTCAAATCCGTCGGCCGGGCCTTTCTTGGCTTGCGCACCATCCACAAAACGACCGTCTTCAGTCATGTCGTTACGACCCGTCAGTTGTTGCATGGCAATTCCTCCCTTAAAAGGTCGCTTCAGACGGAGTTCTTCAGGCCCCTTGATCTCAGCCATTTCTGCACTGGCGGCGCTATGGTTTACGTTCACTTGAGGGAGATAAAGCGTCCCACCGGTCTCAAAGGCCTTGCTCTCAAAGTCGGTGCCGACGCCACGGATGAGGCAGGGATCATTGACTGGGTCCGGGAGGTATAGCTTTCCTTGAGCTGTCTTTGTGGCATCCATCGCCCGCCCTACAGGTACAGCCCCTGTCAGCCCTGCCATTGCCCCTATGAATTTCCTCTTCATGGACTTCTCTGCGATGAGAACGTGTATCCGCCGTTCCGTTGATTTCCTGACAACGCGCATCAGAATGAGGGGGTCGACGAACTGATCCATGTTAGCCTAGAAATAGAGGACTGGCTCCGACAAGTACCTGATTCGCATGTGGAGCGCACACGAAGATGACCGGTCCAGTCTCTGGAACTTTCCACGAGCCTCGGGGGTGTATCTCCCGGAAGAACAGGTCCACCAGGATGGAGAAAACCCACAGAAAGGCATCATAGACATATTTGTTCATATGCCCAATCTCCTTCTTCGCCATGGTGTTAGGTGCCCACGCGTGGGAGGGTGTACGGAAGAATGACGGTGGAGGGTCTGTCGGCGGGGAGTTGGTTGAGGGAGCGTGCTACGGCCTCCGGTCCGCAGGGAGCTGGTCGGGGTCGTCGCGAATGTTTAGGATATGGTGATCCTGCAAACTCGTCAGCTACTGACACGGAGACACAAATGCCTGGAGTGAATGTAGACGTACGCGTTTTGAATAACAGCCAACTCTCTTATATGGTGTTCGCTGCACGGAGCCGGGTCATGATATGAACAGCTTGCAGGCCACCACGGTGAATGCGCGGGCGCAAGCAGGACGATAGCCGAGAGCCGGGGGCGAGCGGGTTGGAGAGGCGGCTTGAAGCGTGAAGCGCGTTTTGAGGCGCTATCGACAATCGTTGAGCCCGGGTCTGTGGAGGTCAAATCGGCCGGCGGGTGACGGCGCATTTGAAGATGGTTGAGCAATGGACGAAACGACTGGGTGGCGCCGCCTTAGCGGGGCTGGAGGCGACTGGCCACCCAGGAGAGACATGGACGTCAGACAGCTCCAAATCGAACGGACTGCTCACGGCGCACATGCTCTCACCTGTATGTGATGGATTTTGTAACCTCTGGCTCCTGGTTCGAGCAGACTCGCCGACTTGGTTTGCATCAGACACACGCTGCAATCTTGAGCTGGAAAATGGGCATTCTATGCTATCTATCTCCAATCTTCACACATTCCAATCTAAAGGTTCATGCAGAGATGCTAAATTGACGCCATGCCGTATATACATGGATCGGCTGCGAAGCCTCAATGTGCGGTCGTTTGTAAAAGGTAAATATATGTACATGGAAGAGAATGCCTGTTGAACCAGGGACGAAGATATGGCCGACTGAGGATGACGTCAACCAGGCTAGAAGAAAGTGCAAGCTGCAATTACTAGTGCGCATGGCAGATACCAGTCCGCCTTGAATGCGGTAGCGGCCCCGGTGAATTGAGCGGGCGCAGAAGTAGTAGCATTGGCAGGCGGGTTGACAGGCACCGTACCATTCGGAGGCATAGGTGCCGACGGTTCAGGCACGACAGCAGTCGCCGTTGGTGGAACATAGATGGTAACTGTGGAGCTTGGCGTGCACGTGCACTGAGTCCCATCCAGAGGGGCAAATTCACCAGGCACACCTGAGGGAACTGCGCTTGAGGTTGCAGATGCCACAGGAGAACCAGATGAGGGACCGGGGGCACCACTTGCTAGGTTCGGCGAGGCAGTAGGGGTGATGCTCGTTGCGAGTGAGGTGGAACTGCCCGACAACTCGACGCTCGTTGTGGGGGCTGCCTGGGAGGAAGTTGCAGGCGCACTGGAGGCTGCTGTCGAGGTATCCGTGGCAGTCGAGGTTGGAGGTGGTCCTCCGTCGCCCTTTGTAGCCGGGACAATGTTCTTCTTTAGCATGAGGAGGGCTTGGGTCACCTCCAGGGCGGACAGCTGCTGGCCAACACCCGAAGTTCCATCCCAACCACCAGTATACCACTTGCTGCCGCAGGCATCGTCAGGACCGGAGCACGACTTGGCCGCAGCGATCGCAGATGTACGAAGATACGTTGTTGCCTTTTCTCGAGTGAAAGGAGCCAGAATGGCTGTCTTTGCCATGAAGCGCGCGAGATATGCTTTGAAGCTCTGTTGATCGAGATTGCAATGTCGTCCAGTCTCGCCAGTCTCGCACGCCGCCTCGTACATGATGTTGGTCGCGTTGTCGTAAGGCTTGAAAAACGCCGAGGCATGGTCGAACAGACCGGCAGTGTGCGTTTTCCAAGTTCCATCGCTGGTGAGATTGTACATGGCTGCAGCTCCATGCAGATACACACCCACGTTATAGCTCCACTCGGTATGGTCCCTGTCTGTGCAGTTCGTCTTGTCGTTGGTCCCGTCGAAGACTTCATATTTGTCGCTAACGAGACCAACAGCCTTGGACCAGTCGAAGATCTTAGCTGCCCAGTCTGCATACGTCTGGTTGCCCGTGTATTGAGCCAAGCGAGCACCCAACGCGAAGACAGCTCCATTGGAGATGGAGTTTTTGTAGTTGTAACCACCCACGTTCGCATTGTCGGGATAGATCTGCCACTTCAAGCCTCCATTGCACGATTCCGTATCCCACCGCGACACCAAGTTGTTGAAGCTGTTCTCGACGACCTGGAGATAGGTGACTGCGGCGTCCTCTTTGGGATCGGGGAATTTGTATTCGAGAGCAGACATGAGCGCGAAAGCCCAGAAGGCTTGATCATCATTTCCCTATGCCAGATTAGTCAAGTATTCAAACTGCCATAGCCCTGGACGCCTCACCTCTTCGTCCCTTCGCCACGGCAGAATGATGTCGTTCTTGGGACCATAGTTGGCGACCAATGCTTGCGTGAGGGTGTCGACATGAGATTCGTCTCCGGTGAACATGGAATATTCGATTAGGCCGCCCCAGGCCGCCCCGGCCTCCCACCAGTAATGAGGCTTCGGAAAGACGCCAATTTCCTCCTTGGGGAGATTGGTTGCGTTGTTCTTGTAGTAGGACATCACTCCAAAAGCATAATTGGAGGTGACGCTAAGAATTGAAGACTCATCGTCAGGCTTGAACTCCAGGCCGCTGACGAGAGATGCGAGAGGAAGGAGCGCAGCTCCAAGAGAAAAAAACCGCGTCATGGCGGAAGAAAAGAGAATTGGAAGAGGAAGATAGAGGAAAAACGGGGGAAAGAGTGTGGTTGCTGTAGGAAGCAAAAGAACGAAGTGCAGGTGGAGAGGCCATGGCGATGGTCGGGGCCACGAACAATAAGTAGGATCGGTGTTTGTCAGTCATGCTTGCTTCACCGGCAACAGTCATGAGTGGAGGTGAATGCAGACGCGGGGAGTCGGCTTGCGCGCGGCACCCTGTCAAAGGAGCCTAGCGCGTTTCGAAACGCAGGGACGAGAAACTCACAGCCAACCAGTGCTGTGCAGCGCTGTTTCAGACGCGCCGGCCTTCTATTTCAACGTGTCCGTCGTCGACTCCTCTAATCTTCGCGCATCAGCCTCACCCTCAGGGGCTCCAATCGCTGCGGAAGGGGCCGTCGCGCACAGGAGATCGGCCATGGCACGATTGGGAAGGAGCACGTCTGGCCAAACCGCGGCGCTCCACCACCCTACCCGCTTCGCATCTTCAGTGATACCATGCTCTGTCAATTGGAGCAGACTGAACCATTTCTCTCTATTCACCAACATCGCGATCGTCGAAGAAATGAGGTAGCGAGATACAGACCGCAACTTCAGAGCAGTAATCGGCACAACGGCAATTCTTTCGTTTTCCCTTGTGTTCTTTGTGAAATCATTAGAGACCAGAAAAAAAATGAAAAGACTCAGCTTGTCTACGCGAGTAGTCTTATTTCACGCTGCGAACATCTTCTCATAGTGACTCTGAGCCCACATGATTGGTGGACGTGTACGTATGCTCCAAGTCTGTCATAAAACTCGAGACCTCATATCACGCCACTGATGCTTTTTATTGCTCTCATGCCTCGAGTTGAATTTCACTTACCCGTGTAATTGGGAGTCTTGACTACCTACTAAAAGAGAATGCATGTAAACGTATCCCCAAGCTAGAGTGCCCGGCTAGTAGAATACCCATTGACGCTAGGAGAATGGAAATGTAGGGCATCAGGGAACACATTAAGCCCAATAGGCATCACGAGCCATTCTCCTTCTTTGAATTGCTTGCCTTCCTCGTCACCCCACTTCACCAATCCAGGGGTTAGGTGCGCAAACCTTAATCCGTTTCGTTGAGGTTCGACAACAAACGGCTGTCCCATAACCTGTATGCGACTTCGGTGCAAGGACATTGCGATTGCCAGAGTGAGCGCCCGTTCAACCATGCGCAAGATTTCTGCGGATAAAGTCACGGGGTATGGTGACATACAGAACCCTGTGAGTGTCTCGGTGATTTTTATGTGGATAAAAACCTTATACTCGGAAATAAGAGAGAGGCGTCTAGTCTCGATCTCACTCCTGGTTGTAGCAGGCTCAGTCTTTTGAAGAAGCTGTTCCGCCGTAAAGCATCGCCATCTCTCGCACAGCTCGGTGGGTTTGGGCCAACCGTCAAGGTGATCCTGATGAGGCGTCAGCGTAGTCTAATGAATCGTAGCGCGGTATCAGCTTACAACTCCGTACAAGTGTTTCCATGTTGCCATTGTCAGTTCAGAGAATGGTTCACCAAACGAGAACGGCGAACGGAAGCACGTCTTCCTCAACCAAAACCAGATCAGGCCTTCGACGAGATCTTCATTGTCCTCGGGGAACTTCAACATGGTGCTGTATGTGACGTTGTTGATCACAGCTGGCCGCTTTTGCGGGTCGATATAAGGTTGGATTCGTCGACTGACGGACTTGACGTGGTTGACTAACTCATGGAAATTGGGTTCAAATTGGTGGTCCATGCGCCGTAGTCCCGTGAGTGGCGTGTAGATAGCCTCTCTGCCGCTAATCTGATCTGCGTTCCGGCTGAGCAAGTGTTTTCCTCTCACGACTGCATCGAGTTGTTTAATGGCGTTGGTAGACTTACTTCCCATATCGTAGTAGTTGATTGGAGTGGTCGACTGCATACTGCGGAAGGGAGGTTGGTTCAGTCCGATCGGAACACGTTTTTTATTCCCAATTCGTATGAATAGCTGAAGCTGATGTGATGTACTGTCGGTTGATGTTATGTCGGTTGATGTTATGTCGGTTGATGTTATGTCGGTTGATGTTATGTCGGTTGATGTTATGTCTGTTGTCGTGTCTGCTGGCGGAGGGATACTTGGATTGTGTACTGTTTTGATGTTGGGGAGTTGTTGGCTTTTGTTGTTCTCTGGTCTTGCCATAGAACAGTGATCGCAGGTTCCGAATTAGTTTTTGAAATAAGTGCTTTCCTCTTTCGGACTAATCCGCTCGAGGTTTACATTTGTTCGTGTCAATGGCGTCCCTTTCCCGGTTTGCGCTACTGGAAGATTTATGGTACTCTGAATAGAGCTCTACGAAAAAATATTTGCGTTGGAGAAGCCCGATTGGAACTTTGCCTTGGATGATGCGGGCCGCTAAATGGCATCTCGCCCATGAGACCGCGCACACTGGCGGGGACCATGGATATGGGGTGCTTTAATGACGAAAACGACTTTCTAATAGTTCCGATACCATACTCCATACATCCTATTACACAGAAGGCGTCTGACCTGCCGCAATATCGCACTGCGAGGTTATAACAAAAGTTGGAGCCCAGGTCTTGCAAGTTGCAACCAACAAGTTTCTCAATAGACGCAATACCATCGCGTGCCTTGACGCTTCATCGGCATGTGTTGATCGGATACTTGAAAAGTACTAATCCGTGCACTGCTCTATCTATCGGATCGAAATCTCAAGTTCCCCACGCGCCGTGTCAGCGATCAAGAGGAACTAATCCAGGCGCAAGTGCCAGCATTTGAACTTTCCCTGATCAAGACCTCCATAACAACATACCTAGAAGATGGCATCTCGATCGCCGCAACATCGTTTCTCCGCCCCCACCCAACCCAGTCCCGCCCACACGACAGGCGAATCCGGCCCGAAACCCCTCAAACAACATCACCCATCGCCTACGCTACGCACACACGGCACAACACACAATCCACAAAATTTGGCCCTTCCTCTCCTCGTTCCTTCCTTTCCTTTCCTCCCACTCCTCCTTCTCCCTTCCACCAATCCCCCCCTCGTTTCCCACCTCGCCAAGCCCAGCCCCCAACGCCACAATCACATGACCCTCACCTCATGCACGACATACTCTCACACCCCGGCCCCTATCTCTCCGACTCGTCCCGCATGGTGGCGCAACCCGGCGCCCCGCCCCACAAAAACTCTAATGTGAGCGCCAGCGCCGAGTTGCCCTTTTTGTCTCTGCACGCTTGCACTTGTCTGCACGCCGTGCACGGCATGATGGCACACATATACATTAACGCGCGCGGGAGGGTGCGCGGGGGGCACGGTCCGTAGACCACATCGGCCAACCAGGTGAGGAGTCGGGGTTTTGGGGGTTGGGGCGTCGGGGACTAAGGTTTGTGCGAAGCGCGCGTTTTTCTGGGTTTTTTAGCATGTGAAGAGTGATGTGCAGTTTTTTTGTTTTGGTGATTATGGTGCATGTGCGGTGGGGGACATTGTTTTTGTCCAGTGCGCTGGGACGCGAGGATGTTGGTGGTTGGCTGTGTTGATCGGAGTGGTCGTCGATGAGTAGCACATGCTCGTCCAGCACGGAACAGAGTGTGATGCTTGAGGGGAGCCTGGGCATTGAGCATGTTTCCTCACTAGTCTCAAACATTGCCATGTGATCGGACGATGCACTGCTTGCGCTCACCTGGTTACCTGTTGAACACCAACCGGTGATATGAACACAATCAAGTATTGTAGAACCAGGCAAATGAAGAGACGAGTACGTGATGGCTCAAACACCGAGCCAAAGTGATTGTATTGACGGTTGGTCAGCCTATAGACCATCCCTGTATCTATCTATTTTCTTCTGTATCGTACAAGAGTTAGAAGCCTATCGTCTAGGAATACGAATCCCTTGGTGTCATGTACGGCGTCTGCCCCACGTAGTACCGCTGTGCGGGTAGTGCTCCTGAATAGAGAACCGCGGGCGAGTTTGATGTCGACTGTGAATTGCTGTTGTCGAATGGGTACCCAGAAACGCCAATGCCTGCGGGGAGAGAGGAGCCCACGGAGAAAGAAGAGCCCATGGAGAGAGAGGAGCCTGGGTGGAGAGAGGATCCCATGGAAAGAGAGGATCCTGGGTGGAGAGAGGATCCCATGGAAAGAGAGGAGCCTGGATGGAGAGAGGATCCCATGGAAAGAGAGGAGCCTGGATGGAGAGAGGAGCCAGTGGGGAGAGTGGAGCCTGTGGGAAGAGAGGAGGGTGGATACATCTGCTCGGCCCTGAAGTCGTCAGAATTATCGATGCGCACACGCTTGTTTTGCTCGGGTTGGTTGTTGGCGTATGGATATCCACGCTTGTTCTGCTCGTTTTGGTCCACGGTGTAGGTATATTGACTCTTATCCTGCTCGTTCTGGTCCACGACGTACCCTCCATATTGCCTCTTGTGGCCCCTAGAGCTAGTTAGTAACGCGCTACGTCTTCAGGTCTCGGACGTACATCATTGCCCTTGGTTCCTTACGGAGCCGAAGACGGACACCTTGATCTGAGAAGGCTCGGGATAGATACGTCGACTCGTCCATTCCCTTGAAGTCCTTGGGTAGAAGCACTAGGCTCAAGTCAGTATTTGCTAGAAGGCGCATGTCGAACTGAACACCGAATACAAGGTACTGGAGGATTTTGCTCCATCTCTGTGTAGGAGGCTCTCCGATCCATGTTTTCCAGCACCTTATTTCGGATGTTCGTTTGCCAGGAGAGAACCAGTGCGGTCGGCGTACCTTTGAATGGTTCCGATGTGATGTTACCCAGGTATTGGACGCTGCCCAGCTCCCTAGGTCTTGTGAGCGCAGTGAGGAGCAAATCAGTGATCAAAACGTACTTTCTGAGCTCGAAGAGGCTGAAATGCAGGCGAAACGACCCTTGCATCCGTATCGAAATGTCACCGAAGACGAAGAAGCCGCCATCTGTTCCTAGCAATTCAGCGTTATTGTGTCAATGGGGAAGTTACAAGAGGAGAAGTTGCAGGGACGTACCCTTGTTGGTGACATCTTTCAAGCGATGTAAAGACGATACAAGGGATCCGGCCAGGGCCTTGTTTGATGCAGATCCATCCAAAGTTTCATCCTTGTCGAGTTTGTATAGACTGACGCACATGAACAGGTATGGGCTTTGGAGGAAGTGTCTGGATCGCGTCAGGAATTGCATCATAGCTAGCGCTGGAATCGTCCTACTGGTTGGGATCTACATTATGGTGTACCGTAAGCTGAATGATCGGTGGCGGGTCGACTGGCTTTCGCACTGGTACTCGTCAATCTTGTCCAGCCAAGCAAGTTGGAGGCTGACTTACTTTTCTCTTTGCCTTGAGCCGTCACCAGCGCCTCTTTCGGTTGCTGACGAAGATGGAGGGTAATGTCCGAGCTGAAATAATCACCGTTAGCTGATGCCTCGAGGGGGGAGGGTAGTGATGGTTGGCTCTCGCGTCAAATGGAGCATCAGAGACAAGGCGCTGGAAAGCACAGCCCATCTTTTTCTGCAGCCAAAGTATCCCAATGCTCATCTTGACACGACCGCCCGTATTGCAGTGAAATCCCCTCGTACCTTCGCAGCGCACCGGGAGACGATGATGCCCTAGACGCGGATGCCCCATGGTCTTGATAGAGAGGTGATGCCCTAGACGCGGATGCCCCATGGTCTTGATAGAGAGGTGGTGCCCTAGACGCGGATGCCCCATGGTCTTGATAGAGAGGCTGTGGTGGTTGGTGGAAATTGAACATGAAGTCGACCGGCGGGAGTTCCGGGTACCCAGCCAGCGTTAGAGATAAAATCCGTGATACTCTCACGTCTTCGTGAGGTCGAACCGTAGCAGCAGACCGTGGTTTCCTGAAGTGCTGTGCGAGAAGGCAAAGGGAGACGACGGGAGGAGCCCAGAGCGATGCGGCTCGATGCGGTGGTTGAAGGGCTACCCCGCGGGTGCTGCTTGTAATACGAGCGTTTTCGATGGAAAGTAGATGAAATAGAGAAGGAGTCTGTGGAAGTTTGTGCGAGAAAGATTGCTTCAGACACCGTGCTAACCGGAGGACCGGTGGCTCATGAGATACAGCAGCGAGAATGTTATACTATGGGCCTGGGCTGCGGGATGAAGCATTGGGCCGTTGACTGTGGGGCGTAGGTAGCGAGCGAAGTGAGCGAGGTGTTCGTTCCAAGAAGCAACAGAGCAGAAGCAGGCAAGCGCGCACCCAGGACGGCAAGGGCGAGTGGAAGGCGAGTGGAAGGAGCACGTGTGAAGAAGGATCCACGGAAGAGCTGGTGCTGAGGCCTTCTCAATCGTCGTCGGCTGAACCCTTGTTGTCGTAATGTCTTCTGCGTGAACGGCTGGGGTAACTGCAGAGAAACGCTCCGCGCTCAACCACGGCTACCAGGCGGGCACCAGGCTCGATGCACTCCACTGTTGGGCAGATTTTCCTCTATCGGTCACCCTTGACCACTCGAGACTGCTTGCTTTCAAATTCGCCCCGAGCACATAGCACCCCGACGCTCAAAATTGAGCCTGTGTCGTCCGCTACTGGCCAGATGGGGGACGGAACCGTGGTCGATGTCGGACCAGTGGACAAAGAGACTGTGGTAGATGGCAGTCTTGTTGGGCCGGCCAGTGAGTCCGAGGATATATTTGGGCCAGTGAAGGCACCAAAAGCGTAGCGACGAGGTCAAAAGGGGGCTGCAGTCGATGGCCAGCTGCGCGAGAAGGGACAGGGGACGTTAAGAGAAGCAGAAGCAGAAGCGACAGTAGCCGTCAACCAGGACAGTGATATCAGGGTTAGTGGCCTTCTGAGGCACCTCCTCTCCGCAGTGCGCTTGTGGCCTTGACTCCCGCTACTGCCACCCGCCGCGCCAGACGGTCGTCCTGACTCCAGTCAGAGTCCAACGGGCGCAGATCTGGTTCGACGCCACGCCCGGCCTCGACGTCTCGATGGCTCCACTGGAGGTGCGTCGCTTCTGCAACGGGCGTCGTCGGTCGTCAACGGCGGCTGTGATTACAGAAAATAAATCCCTAGTCCAGCCAGTCGGCGTCGAGCTACCCTTGAATTCTCTCAGCACCAGCTGCCACTTGCTTTCCGGCCACCTTGTCGTGCGTGGGCGTGGGACGTCGTCTGTCTCTCTGCACCTCGTGCTTCGCCTGGGCAGGCGTCGTCGTGTCGCGCCGGGCTTTGGTGGGAAACGACAGGACGCTATGTGCTCGACGAGCGCAATGCCGGGGGCGCGGTCGAGTAGGGAAGCTTGTCCAGCCCGCTGACGTACATCCGGGGGTGGAAGTTGCTGCACGGCGGGGCGGAGGGCAGGGAACGGGTTGAAACGGGAGAAGAGTCCGAAACACAGCGCTGCTGAGCCTTCTATATGTCGACGTGTCCGTGGCCAGAGGAGCCTTCACCAGCCAAGGCGTGTTTTGGAGTCGATGGGGACAATAAACTGCCTGTCACATTCTACCCCAGCGAGGGGGACCCATGCAGCCCAGGAGCAGCGTGCTCTGCTGCACGGCGCGGAATCGGCGGCGGCAGCATGGGTGGGCAGAAGGCTCCAGTCGTGATCGATTCAACGGCAATCCCAGGTTCGAGAGGGTGGTATGGGCGCTGTCCAGGGCATTGAACGGGGGACCCGGGTTGCATGCAACGTGCAGCAGTGGCAGAGCCACAGGCCTGAGAACACCCAGACAGCACCTACAATTTAGCCATTGAGACTACTTTACTTGAGAGGCTGTATATAACTATCCGTTGGCGCCCAATATCTTAGGGGCCCTCCTCGACGCCTGGCTCTCTGTTACATGTTCCTCTGACCCGTAGCCTCGAGGCACAACAAGGAGAGGGGGGAAGGGGGGAAGGGGGGAAGATGGGGGCACTTGGTCCATCCGGCCCACCGTGGTACGGGACACGTCTTGCACATGGCGGCTGGCATGCGCGTTGGGGGAGCACCTCGAGACTCGATGCATCGAAAAGCGACAGAACGCTGCGAGCTAAGGGCGCTGGCTGCATCACCGGTGCATGCTGAGGTCGCACGGCAGAGGCGGCGCCAGGAGCTGAGCGCAGCGCCCGGTACAGCTTGCTGTCCTGACCCTGGATCGTCGCCGGCGCCTTCTAGCAGCGCCCTCGGCACGGCCTGGCGGGCTGGTGGGCTGGCGATGGGTAGCGTGGTGTTGAGCGGCGAGGCGGCTGGGGGACAAGCCGAAGGGGCCAGGACCACCACGACGCACGGGAGGGTGGGAGGCGATGGGATGGGCGAGATGGGCGAGATGGACTGGAGGGAAGATCGCCATTGAATCCGAGGTGGCTGGGGATGATTGCCTGCTGGGGGCCGTGGACGCATCCATGACTTCGGGCCCCCGTCTCGCTTCATCTGAAGAATTCTACGAAGTTACACCACCACGCCGGCCGTCATTCGCTCGCCGTTTAGCCACGAAACACATCTTTCGACGGGCGGCGCTGCCATCCCGGCCGGGTGTCCCAGCTGGTGGCTGCCGCGGGCTCTGACAGCATCAATATACCCGGCCCTGGCCTTAGCAGCCCTCGCGCGCCGGGTTTTCAATCAACCCCCAACATTGTCGTCGTCTCTCGGGCAATCTGCTTGCTACAGCCTCTTCTGCGGCACAATGCCCTCGCGGAACCCCGTCCCTTGATCGTCGCGCCCGTTCTCTCACACTCGACCCCGATGCGATGCCTCGCCGTCGCCGCCGTACCTGCAGATATGACTGCATATGCCGCTTGCTGCCACCTCCGCACGCTCCAACATGGCGCTATATAGCTTAATCAACACTCGAGGATGCCTCGATTGTTCCCTCCATCCAGGCGCGACCTGAGACAGCGCATATTGCCGTCACAGGCGGCGGCAGCAGCAGCAGCAGCGGCAGCAGCAGCCATGACCACAGGCCACAGGCCACAGCAACCTCCAAACGCTCCCTCCCCCCGCTATGCGGCCATCTTCCGCTGCGTGATTTACCTGTCTCATCGTCCACATTGGCCCGCCGGAAAGGGAAGCCGCGCTCTGAGACGTCGCCTTCCGCTTTCGATTCCCTCCGTTGCCCTCGAGCAGCGCCACAGACCAACATGTTGCATGACGGCACATGTTCTGGCAGAGCCAACACGCTTGGCTGACGGAACCTACTCGCTTCTTAATCTCACACTCAATCAATTTCGCGATATGTCGGCTCTGCCTGCTTGATCAGCAATATAGCGGTTGTTTGTCCACGTTATACTCCTTCAGCAGCCGTGTAGACGCCTCGTGGGACACCTTCGTCTCCCAAGCACCAGCAATATCCAGCCTCCCCGCCTACGATATCGCGGATCCATCCGAGCGTGCACTGTGCGCCGGCTGGCATCCCGTTGGCGAGACATTGTGACGGGCCTCGTCACCGCCTGAGCCTCCTTCACAAGCTTTCAGCCGCTGCGTCTCGACTCTGGATGAATGTCCGGAGTGGCTCGCTTTGGCTAGGCGGGTGATGAACCACACTTCTCGGCGGCCTCTTGATTGAAGCGCCACCTCGTGCGGAGGGCGAGTGCACCGATCCTGTGCATCGCCCTGGCGACTATCACCTTCCTGCTCGTTAAAGCCTGTTCGAGCCCGTTCGCTTCGGAGCATTTGCCGGGCAAATAGGTCTACGAATGAATATGACAATCCTGCACTGGCATATTCTCTCACTTTGAAATCCGCTCTGGACTGCTTCACCATCGTGTCTCAATTGCCGTCCCCACGCCTTTGCTCTCTAGCCTGTCTGACGGACATAGTGCCTGATGCCTCAGCTGATGGACCTTTCAACTCGACTAATGGTGACCCTAGGCCAATCTGGCCTGGCATTCCTGCGATGGGTTGATCTGACCCCTCCCAACGCCTCGCAGCTCCCGGAGTCACTCACTTCCCGAATCGCTCCATCTGCCGCTCTGCTGCCCCGTGGGCAATGGGATGCCGTTTTGCCTGCTCGTCTACGCCTCCTCATGCCAACCACGAGCTGGTTCGAAGCACGCGGTTCAACGTGTCGGTTGCTGCAGATGTCAGGCCAACGCAGCCGCATAACCACTCTCGCTCCCCGCCGCAGAGATCTGGTAGCGACGGGACGTCAGCCATTGAACGTCTATAGAGTATGGCGGATAGCGTGGAGCACGCCTCGCTCGTTTGCTTGGGTGAGACCATCGCAGCACGCGGCCGCTCTGCACGAAAAGCCAAAAGGAGCGGTCACGGCATTCGTAGGACTGGTCTGATCATGTCGTGCGGCGTGCATGGGACCGAAGTGGGACGGGTTCATGTGGGCCAAGCGTTGGGTACGCGCGGTTGACTGCTACACAAACTACCAATACCCTCTGCATGAGTTGCGGTGGAGTGCCGGGTGCAGGGATGGAGGTGAGTGGATTCAAACTCTCTTCGTTCTAACCCTACGCGGGCTTTGTGGCTTCGAGGACATGCAAAGGGAGCACATGAGGTGGGGGACATCACAGCTCGCCATCTCCTCAGGCTTGCGCAGCACTGCTTCTCTAGCCCTTTGGCATCTGACGTTCATGCCGCAAAGATCGCCAATCACATAGGAAGAGATACTGTACAGATACACGGGATTTATTGCCAGCTGGCTAGCGGCAACGGCGAATTCGAATTTCTTCTTCGAGCTTTCACCGATCTCCCCACAGTGTGCCACTAACCGCACCTGGGCACCTATAACCGTGGTTCACAAGCACGATGACCTCGGACACTGGGCACATCCTCGTGACACGCTGCACACAGGATTCGTCTCGTCCCATCCGATGCCGGACGCCCCAAGCATGTTGCTGTCTGCAACTCGCGTCTCCCCGGAATTACAGGCAGACAAGGCATTGCTACTGGCCCATTCTCCCACACCACCCGCCATGATGCTGCATTAGCGGCCCCATGGGCGGCACTCAGATCTGACTGACTCTGGATCAACAATACCCGGTCTTCACATGCTTCTCTAACCTTATCAGCAGCCCGTCACTTTTTGGAGGGGCGGTATACGAGTCGATTTGCTGGATGTCGTTGTCGTCGGCGATTTCCGTCGCGTAGTTCGAGTACAAGGCTGCGACGATGTACTTTAACTCTGCTGGCCCTGTCAGCATGTGTTTGCCATGACGCAAAAGCCGCGGACGAGAGCCTCGAGTCACGACGACCTCCATGAAGGCTGCCTTAGGCCACATGGATCCCCACTGGTGCCGTTGACGGTGGCCCCATGTGTTTCATCTTGCGATGTCGAGCTCCTGGGCAGGGAAGAAGGACTCTCAACTTACGATAGACGGCCAGATGGCTCCCAACACACATTCTGCCGCCACTGTCAGGCCAGGTTAGCATCTCTACCAATATCGCACGGGTCTTGTGACGGCTTCGGACTGACCTGCCGAATGCCCAGAACCATCTCGACTCCATGTCTTTCCTCTTCTCTTCGTCCAGTACGTCCAGCCATCTCTCCGGCAGCCATTCTTCAGGCTGTTCATACACAACTGGATTCTGGTGGAGTAGACCTGCGCTAGCACTGACGCGGACACCACCAGGAATGTAGTAACTCTGGCCGTCTGACCCGAGCTTGCAACCTTTTGGTGGAGTAAACCGCGGCTGAGGACCTGGTATAGCTGAATGGAGACGGAGGGTCTCCCAAATCACAGCATGTAGGTACGGAAGCCCGTCCACTGCTTTTGGGTTAGGGATCGTCGCCGCTTTTGAGGGGACGAGCGGCGGCGAGAGCGTGAGAAGCTCTTGTCGCAGGTTAGACTGGACGTCTTTGTGTAGAGAGAGCTCGTGAATGATGTAGGTGAGCGTTATCCCTGAGGTGTCGAATCCAGCTGCAAGGTGGTCCAAGAGTTCCGAGGCTATGGCATACTTCGGGTCAGTTTTCTCGTCGCCCACCTTCTTGGCTTCCTTTGACAAAGCGCTTGCTAATTGTTGGTAGACTGAAGGTGTATCCTCCACTGCCACGTCCGGCTGTCGACAGACTGTTTCAGCGCCGTCACACATCCCCAGCGTCCACTTCTCGATCTGATCATTCGCGACGTCGACGAAATTAGGTGTTAGCCTGTGCCCAAGGTACTTGCGCAGTGCGGACGTCAATCCTGGAAACTCCTGACCCCAAAAGTTGAAGGATCGTCTGGAGTTGTAGAGGTCTAGGAACCAGGACAATTGCTGCGAATTGGAGAGAAGATCGGAGCTTGCCTTCAGGCCAAATATGTATCCAGTGACAACGTCCATGGTGGCAGCGCTCAGCGTGGCGTAAATATTAAGCACTGGTGCTTCAGAGGAAGCGACTGTATCCAGGTGAGGCAGAAAGCGCTCGCACAGAATAGTCGACATCTGTGCCAGCAACGCTGGTGAGGATGTCACAACAGACTTGCTGTAGACATTGCTGAGCATCCTCTTCCGCACAGAATGCATTTTGTTTCCAGCCAGGGAAAACATGTTCGGGACCCTATAAGCATCAGTTCAAGTTGACTGCAGTCTTCAAAAACCCTTGACATACCCATCATAGTTCTGGAAGAACTCATACCAATTGTACTTGCCATTGCCCTTCTCGAAGCCTCCGGCATACACATCGCGAATCCCGCCCGTGACGCAATTGACGCTGATCTCGTCGGGACCGAGACACACAATCGGACCAAGTCTCGCATGTGCGTCCTTCAAAGTCGCATTCTCAACGTGCCGCCACCGCACCCAGTGGATCCACAGGGATGTGAAGTGAGACAAAGGATGTGCAGCCGGGACACGCCTGAGCGGGTTCGCGAAATACGAGTAGACGGCATAGACGACGACTAAGACAGGTACAAGGGCCACGGATACGGGCAGCGAGGCGATCGACATGGCGTGTGAGTGTGCAAAAAGAGAGCTGTCGCGTGCAATGAGTAAGTACAAGGGCATGCAAATACAATCCCTACCTAGCTTCCCAACAGCCAGAAATTGCGAACTCAGATCGAACCAGATAAAGACACAGCTCTGTATCTCCCCTCCCCCTCACGCCTGCCCGGCCTCGCAATTCCGATTCCGACCCCGCCACCCCGCGCCCGCCGCATCCACACACCATCACTGACGTCGTGCTTATCGATAAGCACCCGCTCCCATCAGATCCGTCCAATCCCAACTCTCCAACACCAGCAACCCCAGCCAATCCACCCGGTCGGCCAACCCGTATCGAGAAAACTTCCCAGCACGGACGCGCATAATCTCGGGATTGTGAGATTTGTTTGAGCTTGAGCTAGGTAGGCTGACAGGGATGAAAGGGGTAGGAGACGGAGGACGGAGATGGAGGAGATTGCGGCGTGGGTGTTTGTGTGAGGGTGTAGCTGAGCTCGAAAACACGCGGCGTGCTATTGTTTGGGCTGTTATCTGTAGGGGCGTAGGAAAGGGAATTGAGTATGCAAGTGAGTATTTATTCAGAAGTAAACACGCAGTACTTGTTCTCCAAGATCGATATCCATCTCCAACACACTCCAGCCAAGCGCTCCTCAAGCTCCAAAACAACCTCCGAAGAACGCAATACGACACCTCCATAACCGACCTTCTCCCAAGCACCCAACCTCATCCCTACTACACCACCTCGTACCCACCATCCCTAACCTGCCCCCACCCCCGATAATCCCAGTCCCGGACGTACGCCATCGTCGACGCATCTCCCCCGTTCCCGGTCGCATACACACCCACTAGCGTCCCCGTGAACCCCCAGCTCACAGCCGCAGCTGGCACATATGCGACGACGACCAAATCGCGGCCCACAGGCGCAGCCGCGAAGCTGAAATGCGTAGTATTCGCTGTCTGGATCTGCATACGCAGCGTGGTGCTGTTCTGCCACGCAGTCGGCATGGGCATCGTGAAGCCTTCCGGGACAGGGACGGAGCTGATGGCTTCGAAGCGGAAGTGAGGTTCGGTGGAGTTTTGGCGGCCGACGATGCCGAGGCGAGCGTGGTGATTTTGGGTTAGGAAGAGGGTGACGCCAGCTTCTTCTTCGTCTGCTGCGGTGGGGTGGAAGTCCATGGTGACGGAGTATGTGAAGAGAGTGTCGACTTGGCGTCGGCCGACGAACGTCTGGCCTCCTGGACCGCCAGAGTTGCCGTCTAGGCCCGTGAGGTTCAGGACTGAGGGTTTTAGGCGCAAGGTGTTGGGGCGCTCGGGAGGGGAGATGGCGTAGCTGGCTTCGTTTGGGAGACGCCAGTGCACGAAGTGCGGTGGCATGCTTGATCCTGGAGGGAATTGTATATTTACGTCACCTTCGGTGACGAAGGGGCCGTCTCCTGGAAGGTTTTGAACGATCTTGGGGAGTTGCCAGCCTCGCATCGTTCCCTGGATGGGGTTCTGGAAAATAGGCCACGATCCATTGTCCCACGTCACATTCGTCAGAACGGTTTCTCGGCCCATGGGGTAATTGACGTATTCAGGGCCTGAGCGAGTAGCCAGTGCAACTCCCCACCAATTTCCCTTTGCATCTTGAAATAGGTCCGCGTGGCCGACGGTTTGAAAGTACTCCGTCGTGTTCGCATTGGTCAGGATGGGATTGGCTGGATTTACTTCGTAAGGACCGTACAGCTTCTTGGAGCGTGCAATAGTCTGCATGTGCCCCAGGCCAGTACCTCCCTCAGCGATCAGCAAGTAATGGTAGCCATCTTTTGCATAGATGTGAGGCCCTTCAGGCGCCTTTCCAAGAGGTCAACCAAAATGGACACGGGAGCAAGGACTATAGTTAGGCTTACCAAACCTCCAGTGCCGTTCCAAAGATTGGTCCAATCTTCTTGCACCACTCCCTTGTCCAAGTCCACCTTGGCGAGATGGATGCCAGGCTCAACGCGATGCGCATGCGAGCCTACAATGTACGAAGTGCCATCGCCGTCCCACCATGGCGAGGTATCATACCCCTCAAAGGGAAAGTGAATCGCATCTGACCATGCAGAGCTATTCCACAGATCCACTGTTTGGAAGATAATCTAAAAGACGTCAACAAGCTCGAGCGCCGATCCTCAACTGGAGCACTGGCGTACATTGTCCCATCTTGTAGGATCGTCAGGGGCACGCTTATCGTGCACCAGTGTCGTCACCAGATAATAGGTCCCATTGTGACGCCTCAGCGTTGGAGCCCAAATGCCGCTCGTGGACCCGTTTGCTATGGCCAGGTCTGGAAGCTGACTGGGCCGATTCAGCGCATGGCCTGCAGATTGTGAGACAAGGAACAATTTGGAATTGTCAACAGTCGATGCGGAACTGCGGTGAAAAGGCAAAGAAGAAAAATAATGTGGCTGGAACTATCGACAACGTTTCTCAACTGCCAGAGAGCATATTGAAACAATGTGTTCAGGGATGAAGGGGGTGAAACAGGCAGAATCGGCCAATGGCTACTACCAATGAGACAGCGGCGTCGTGATACAATCTTCTCCCACCCCCACAGAGCGATAGATTGGGCAAACTACCTCCTTATGAAGCGGCACGTGGACCAAGGAAGCGGAGCGAACATACCGACGAGCCTCCATGAGGTCAAGTCCTG
This sequence comes from Polyplosphaeria fusca, assembly GCA_010093805.1. Lineage (NCBI taxonomy): Eukaryota > Fungi > Ascomycota > Dothideomycetes > Pleosporales > Tetraplosphaeriaceae > Polyplosphaeria > Polyplosphaeria fusca. The sequence goes on along the minus strand of ML996161.1, from coordinate 80,730 downwards.
GCTCGCATGGATGGGTATCCCAGGAAACGCGCTGAAGCTAGACGACGCGCAATAGAAGTTCTCATCCTCCGACACATAGATGCAGCTGGGATCAGGGTGGAAGCCAGGAATGACGGGGTTGAAAAACTGGGTCAGAAATTGTCCGGCTACCAGACTCGGGACCAGGGCAAGGGGAGGAGCAAGCAGCGCGATAAGCATGCGGAGCATGATAGCGGGACCGAGAGACGTGTGGTGGTCAGCAAACGTGCTAATCGAATGTGAGTGCCTGGTTCAGGGTGCTCCAGCAAACTGACGATCCCCACATCCCTCATCGGTCTAAGTAGCCCTGCAACTAACCTTTTATATTGCACGGTTCTGCACTAGGGGGGGCCGAATCTTATCGGCCGCGTCGATTTGCTGGTGCCCGCATCCATTGTGCATGGTTTTATATCTTTCCAGAACCTCTCCCGGTTAAAAGCTTAGGGTACCGGTACCGCTCGCCGGATCGTCTGCGGACCCTGGGCCTGACCAACGCCAAGCGGGGCTTGAATTGTCCTAGATGAATGGTCGTTTTGTGGTGCGGCGCTGGGCTAACGGAGACGTGATGCAGCAAAGTGTGGGGAACGTCGCCTCATCCCTCGGTATACGAGCAAAGGGACGCCGACCGTCGGGTAAAGCTTGATGTATCGAGAAGCCTGGTGTTGAGGTGCAGACATGAAATGTAGGTTCGAAAATGTGATTTTCCTCGGATGTTACTCCGTTCCCTCGCGTAGAGTATGCGATACACTTCTTCAGGTATCAACAGGCGGCTCAAGAAAACACATTTTTCTAGTGTACGAGCATGCGATGTAGAAAATTAGGAGAAATTTGTTGAGCTGAAAAAGGGTTCATTTGGAGCGCAAGAGCAAACACTTCCTATGAGCGGCTCGCGAGCTTTTGCACCGCTCAACGAGCCGTGGGAGTAGCAAGGGTCTCACGAAGCAGCGGAACAATATAATCCGAATTTCCGAAAATGTCACGTGAATGTCGCTCTTCTACATGTGAAGGAAGCATCAATGGGGTGAAATGATTAGTTGTTTAACTTAACCCAGAGGTATAGTACTTATGCAGAACAAAAAGTTGGAGTACAGAGTGTCCAGCTCATCCTCCACGCTTCTGCTTGTGAACGCGAATGCCGCCGAACCAGGGAGTGATGAATTGGAGCTGAAAGTAGTGGCTGGGCTAGCTGCTCGTAAGACCAAGTATGGCTAGCCGAAATTAGGCGTTCCCCATTATGATGTCTTCGTCGTCTTCCCCTTCAGCGTCAATGTCCAGTTCTCCATCGGCATCAACATCTGACTCCAGCTCGTTCTCGCCGTCTTCATCTTCGTCGTGCACGACAATGGCCTTTCCCTTTCCCTTCAAAGTCTTGATATTAGGGCTACCGGTGGAGCTTCTAGTGCCGCTCCTAGTGCCGCTCCTCCTGCCGTTAACAAGCTTTACTTCGCCTCCGTCTTCCTCGTCGTCGCCATTCATAAAGACCTCACCGAGCTTACTCCTAGTGCGCCGGAGATTCTTGCCCCCCGGGGTGAGGGCACCATTAGACGTCGGTGATGCCTTTCCATCACCATTCTTGCTCGGCGAGAATTGTATCTTGGAGAGTGGAGCTGTCGCTATCGAGTGTGGCGTCGAACGTGTTCTATGAGGAGTACTCGTCCGTCGACGGGAACCGAAAGGTCTTCCACGAGCTCTCTTCGCAGTCGGCTGGCCAGGAAGATATGGAAAGACGACATACCGCGTAGGAGGAATCGAAGCCGCTGTAACCGTTTGCTGAGACAAGGACATGGCAGAAACAGAGCCATTTGGGAGAGGCGTTCCAGGAGCGGGTGAGCCGCCGTTGGCAGACTCATCTCGTAAGAGGGCAGGAGTACCAGGCTCACCCTCGTCTGCTACGTCGTTGGACTCGCCCTTGCTTCCATTCTTCGCGGCCATCTCCATCTGAACTCCTTCTTCTGGTGCAAGTTTCTCTCCGTCATCTGCTTCTTCGCGAGGTTGCACAGTGTGGAGTGCCGGTCCATCTTCATATTGACCTGAGCGACCCATCACAAAGGGAGTCCAGATGAGACAGTCCGGGTTAATCGTGGGATTGTTACTCGCCTCACACTTCTCAATGTATTGCCGGAAGAAGTTGAGGTCGAGCCGCAGGGCGTAAGTCTTCGTCACAGGATCCCGCACTAAAGCACGAAGGCCTTCGAGCGCGGAAACGATGTCGTCTGGCGTCATTCCTGTGCGCTCTGAAATTGTCGCAATGCTGATAGACGCTTTCTGATGCAGGAGTTCTTTGCACAAGATGAAGCGCCAGTACTTTCGATAGCTGACAAGTCCCATGTCGCTGAGCGGTTTTTCAGGGCTGCCAGTCTTCCTCTCGACGCGAGTGAGGAGGTAGGAGAACTCGATCAGGTATTGTCCATAGCCCTTGCGCATATGTATAGGCAGGACGAGAATGCACGAGACATTGTTGAGAGAGCTCGGCCGCTTTTCTTTGGAGAAGTAGCCCACAAAATGACAACCGTAATTGTCGTTCTCGGTCATAACGTAGAAGAGAAACGGCTCGACATCGTAGTAGAGCGTCTTCGACCCGAGGAACAGCTTCGCGAGAAGACAGAGATTCTGGCAGTAGACGGGGTTCTTTCGGCCGTCAACCTCGAAGAAGGAGTATTTGCCATCGCGATATATCTCGTCGCCGGGAGGGTGTTTTGCGGGGCACTTGAGCTAGCGTTTGTCAGCAGGCAATTGCGCAATGTCCAGTCTGTCGCGCCTACCTTGTGCCGCCAGGCGACGTAGTCCGAGTTCATGTACTTGAGACAAAATTCGCAAATGTAGAGCACCTTGTTCTTGCTATACTCCTCTGGATACGGGGCGGCGTGCCATGTGTCGATTTCCCAGCCGCCGAAATTGATGCATTTGATCTTGCTCGGAGGACCGGCCTGCTTGGTAGGTTTGGTGGGTTCGGCGCCGTGCAGGGCATCCTGCTTCTTCTTCCAGTCGGCCTCGGCCTTCAGTCGCGCATCTTCAAAACGCTTCCGGTCGGCCTGGGTAGGATAAGTCTTGGATGTGTCGGCGTCGGCTTCCGACAGAATTCCACCATATGGTTTGCTTTTGGATTCGTCCATTTCTTTGTCGGCGAAGCCGTAGAAGGGTGCTGCGTAGTGTGTTTGGATGGATGGATAGTGGGATATCTCGGGAGAACCTAATTCCAGCTGTTGCGCCTTCCGCGCGCGCTCGCGGGTGGCTCGGTCGCGCTCGCGGCGCCGCTCAAGTTGCTTGCTCTTCGGTTTGGTCTGCAGAATTTTCTGGACCCTCTCATTGTTGAGGTGGAAGGCAAGAACAAGGCTGAGGCCAGCCGATTCCTCTATCCACACGAGGGGTCGCTTGTCGGTTCTCTTATTAGGTGCGGTGCGGCGGGCGCGTGAGGAACGCAGGCGGGTCGAGTCGCGCTCAGAGGCGGAGGCGTGGAGCGCCCCGTCACTCTCGGCACCGTCAAACACGACGTTCCGCGTCTGCGTGCGCGGCGATGAGGCGGCCACTGAAGCTGCTGCATCTGCCTCCGACTTGGAAGCTTCTGAAGTCCTACGTCGCTTCCTCGTTGACCTGAATGGCTGCACCACTTCTTCTTCATGCGAGGCCTTTCGTTTGCGCAATGACCGTGAGCCGTCCATGGGATCATCCGGGAGGATCAGATCGTTGAAGACGGAGTGCCCGCCGCGGTCTATGCCTCTATGCGAAGGTAGCAGGTCCCTTGCCAACCTAGGGACAGAAGAGAGCCTTCGACGATTCGACGTCTCGTCGTCGTCGTCGTCCTCGTTGCCATCTTCCTCGCCTTGGTTCTTCTGCAAGCAAGCTGGGCACTGCCACTGTTTGGCATCTGCGTGGCCCATTAGCACATGGTCTGGTGCGCGCTTGGCAAACAGAAGAGGAAGAACATACCGTCATCGGGGCTAAGAGTATTAGCGGTTCGGGCGCATTGCCGATGTGCTGCAGGAACAAAGATCATGTCAGCCATCCAGACCTGTAATGGCTTGGCTTCCTTCTGGAAGTAGTACACTCACCATTATCTAAACATCCCACACACGTCAAGTATTCTTCGAATTCCGGGCTTGGATCATTGTCCTCGTCCTCGTTGCAGAATCTTTCCGCCGTCAGTGATCTGGTCCAGGATAAACATGACACACTCACATGCAGTCGCTTGATTCTGCCTTTTCCATCTCTCGCCCTTCGCCGTTCTCGCTTTCCGCTTGCCAGTCGTTTTCAGCCTCGGACTCGGAATTACTCGAATCGGAACCCTCGCTCTCACTGCTCTTGGCATCTGAGAATGAGTCCACAGCAGCATCGCCGTCGTTGTGGTCGTCATCCTCTTCCTCCGAGGACGACAGATTTGCATGTGCAGCAATCTTGACGGCTCCCACAGGCTCTCCCTCGTCGTCATCATCGTCTACTTCTTCGCCCTCGGCGTCTATCTCTGACCCTTCAGCGTCGGTGGTGTTCCCTTCCGGTTCGCTCTCCCCCACAGCCTGATCATACTCGACATCGTCCACCTCATACTCCCCATCCACGTCGTTGTCCTCCAGGTTGTTTGTACTAGCGGCCTGGCCCATGAGCCTGGATGGCTCGGCCATAGCGTAGGACACCACAGTCGCCAGTTTGTAGGCAATCTAAGCCCGTGTAGCCTTGTATATGTTCTTCTGGTGTTCTAGATTGGCTGTGCCATCGAGGGGTGCTGTGTCGATGTCCGCATGAAGTGACCGCAGAGGCGCGTCTTGACGACTCGGAGCGCGTCGTCGAGCGCGCGTGAAGCCGTTCGAGTAGGCAAGGACGCGAGACTAAGCCGCAAGCCGCTCCTCCAGATGCTTCAAGCACTCAGTAGTGATGCCAGAGGGCTGCCGTCGCGTTGTTCGAAGCTGTGGAGAAGTGGAGGTCGTCGATCGTCGCCACGCGCGATTTGCCTGGCTCAGCAGCGCCGAAAGAGGGGTAAATTCGCGATCCAGGTAAAAGCGTAGGCCGGGGCGACACCGCAAATATTTGTTCCGCGCCTGGCAGGTGCGTGGTGGACGAGATTTGGCTTTCCTTGCCTGCTCTGACTTTGGGCGGTGCGCAACAGGCTTAGGGGCTTCGGTCTCGCCAAGACCCCTCCCGACCTCACCACAACTGAGAGCTTCCACCAGCAGTACCCGCAACCCCCCCAAGCGCACTTTGTAGCCTCACACAATCATGGGCGTTCCTTTCGAAGCTTTGCTCCCTTATGGGATCATGATCGGCGTACGATGTTCCCCCAATGGCTGGTTTTCGGACCTCTCTGACCCGATTCTGCAGTTCTTCGCAGTCAGCGCCGCCGGCCTGGCAGGTCTCAAGCAGGTGCAGAACGGAGGCAAGAAGCCGCGCTATGGATTGGACGTGTGGGACAGAGTGAGTTGAAGCCCCGGCGCTATCGATACCTATATTGACAATCGCGCAGCAAAGTAGGACGATGCCTATGACCTCACGACATGTACTGATCCGACGCAGTGATCGAACGCGACCGAAGGCTGACGGGTTTCGCCCGAGGACAGACGGACAAGCCAGATGCACCGCCAGGCTTCGAACTGAACAATCCGTGGAGGGTATGAGCACGCCATGAACGCTCGCGAGGACGTGACTAACAACCACCAGCTGGAGAGGCGATTCATCTAAGCCGTGACGAGCATATCCGATTACAACCAATTCCAATACCAAACCAATACAAATTCATTGACTATTGTGCCTGTCTATATGCGTTCTCAAGCTAATACCAAAGTGGAGCGGGTTCGTATGGATAAGGGCAAGCCCGTTGCTTGTCGCGACTCTGAGTTACCTCTTGGGTCTCTACGATTTTGCCTTGACCTCGGACGTCAGCCCACGAATACTAGCTCTCTCGAATTCGCCAAACTGGATACCGAAATGTTCCTCCAGCGCCTTGAACCTGTCATCCTCGCTCTCAAAGTGGATTTCTCGCTCCTTCTGCCCATGCGTTCGCCATTTCAAATCCCGATTGAAGAGAGTCAAAGATCCTACTAGCTCATCGTTTCTGTCGCCCCCAAGCACCTTCTTTTCCACAACGACAGTCTGCGTGAAGAATGTCCTCGGACTAGTGCTCGTGAAGTAGTTCATCAGATTGTAATCACTCGGCAGAAATTCGAGCTCGGTGAAGCAGTAGATGGTCTGGAAGTCGCTCTTCTCGTCTAGGCGGTGCTCATAAAGCCACAATCGCTGATCTGGATCAGTGTTCACCGGTATGTTTGCCCATCGCAGACGCGCTGCTGCCGGATGTATGTTTTGCTGGACATGGCCATCCTTGACCAGCTTCATTGGAACGATGGGGCCGTTTGAACCAAACCCTACATCGACATGGTACTTGTAGTCCCCCACCCGGACAATGTTCACCATGTGGCTCCTGCTAATCTGTCAATCGCCGTGCAACATGGACATTGCCCAAGATGCCTCTTTAATTGGCAGCCAGGCTGCGTCAACCCACCAGCCAGTGAACTGCCCATTGTCGAACACACGGGCGCCAGCAGAGAACAAGGTGAAGCCAAGCGAACGCAGTAGCGTACCAAAGAGCGTGTTGTTCTCCATGCAGTATCCTCCGCGTCCATTGTTGTCACTGATAATCTTCCGAAAGAGCTCTTGCGCATGGATCGAGATCTGACGGTGGTGCGAGTAGTGAAGAGCCAGATTCTCAAAAGGAACCTCGACCAGATGGTGCTTTTGCAGGACAGTCAGATAGTCCAGGGCATCTTGGGGTTCCAGATGCGCAACAGCGTAAATGCGGCGGTCCCCGGGAAGCTTGAGACGCTCGAAATACTGCGTGATCTGGTCGCGCGAGAATGTCGGCCTTTCGTTGGAAGCCATAGTCTCAACTGCTGTCGCAAGAACGAGGCTGGGATGGCGGATAAGGAAAAAGAAATGAGGCTCAGGCTTCCGCAGGAATGATCTGCGAAATCAAATCAGTCGGTGACGACGTTTCGAGAACAGGCCGTTCGAGCTGGTCGGTGTTGACAGACAAAGGGCCACCCCGCGCCGACTCTCAAAGGCCATCTCGAGGGCGGCATGGCGTCGAGGCTGGATTGGCAAAGCACCATGGCATGGATACGAAAAAAGCGACGCGTGGTGGGGACCATGGGGCGGCTGGCCTCTCAGCCGTTCAGGTGTGCTCGTTCCTGCCAAGATGGGCTTTGACCAACCACAGGGCGATCGGCGCGACCCCTGACATCGCGGCTTCCCTCAAAGAAACCCGGAAAGGCTTTGCTTTCACTGCGACCCCTATACCAGGTCCTCGTCCCTCCTCTTGTTTCGCCCGCCAAGGGGGGAATCATGCATCGTCCACGGTGATATCTCGACTCCTCCGCCCCGCCGCCCTCTTTCCCGTCCGAAATCTCGCCGCGCCTCCCCACCTTCACCCTGCCGGCGCAGCGACTTCCAGACGTGTTTCAAACACGTCGAGCGTGGTCCTCACCATGGCGACCAACGGCTTGCGAACCAACTATTCTTACCCCGAGAGCCTCAGCCCCCGACCGCTCTACGACTTTCCTTCGCCGACGTCCAACTATCCCTCTGGCACAGGCGCGTCCCCAGGCTTTGTCCCAATGGCATATCAAAACGGGTCCAAATTTACCAGCAGCGTCTTCATACCTCCCCCAGACGTGTTCAGTGAAGGCCGCAAAGGAGCGGTGCAGGAGTTTGGCATGGACAGGCCTCGGTCCAGACAGCGCAGGTCTGATGAGCTGAACACGGATCCGGTCGCCATGCACCTGTTGGTCGAGACTGCAATTGGCGATAGCCAGCGCTTCGATGTGCTGAGTGTAGAGGAGGTGGAAACATTAAAGCAGGAGCAGAAAGGCCTGGATGCACGATTGGTCACCGTGCGAAGAAAGCTGGAATCGGAGACTAAGATTCGCGATGCGGCACGATCACTCAGCCGGCTGGCCTCGAAGAAAGACAAGGGACACCGGAGAGGTCTCAGCAGCAAAGGCAGCAACGCTGCTAGAGATGCTTCGGCGCGGTCCGAGGAAGAGCTCAGTGCGGCCAACAAGAAGGTGGAGGAACTCACGCGAGAGCTCCTCGAGATCGAGACGCGGATGCGAAACATTGACGCCATGCTGCTGATGCACACTGCTGGTGTGCTGCAGGCGACACATTTCGCTGCGAAACGACACAACAGTGTCACTCTATCAACAGCGGGGGGGCAGAGGCCGGACAGTCCCGCGAGCCTATACACCTATGACGCAAGCAGAGGCACGAAAGGCAAAAGCGAGATCGATTTCGACGACCGGAGCTTGTATCGTTCTCCAGAAAACTTGGACAGTCTGATGAATGCCCTCCAAAATGGCACCCACCAGCGTACTGAGTCTATCGACAGGCAAAGTCAGGCCCTGGGTGCGATGGCACGGCGACTGGAAGACCTCAATGAGCGTCTCCGAGAGCTCATAGTCCAAGCAAATCCCGAGCGCAACCAAGACTATTCACTTGCACCGTCTACCAATGGAGCGTCAGATGCTTCGACGGTCGAGCAGCAGTTGGATTTCCTAGATCAAGGTTTACGTGATATCGACGCAGAGTATACGGCCTCTCGAAGTAAATCCAAGCATTCGCTCAATGCGGTTGAAGGACGATTGGAGGGAATGAACAACCAACTATATGCAGTGCTTGGCAAAACAGACCCGCAAGGCGAGAAATTTCTGCCACCACCTCCAATATCTGGCGGAGGCTCGCAGGAACAGCTGAACTATCTGGAAGATTCCATTTACAACATTGAACAGCTCCAATACACCATGGACAACGAGCTGGATGAGCTTCGTGCTCGGGGTTCAAACAAAGACGAACAATACGAGACCACATTAACGGGTCTGTGGTCACTTATTCAGACAGACGAGGAGGAGGCTCGCCAACGCAAGAGGGAAAGACGGCAGTTGCTTGCCCAGGATCCAGCCGCAGTTGACGATCTGTCGCCCGATGAAGACTTTGACCCTACTGAACAGTTCTCTCTCACGGCTTTCTCCGCCAAAGTGCAATGGCTATACAATCGCTCCTCTGCTCTCAGGGAAAAGCAGAGTATATTGACGCGACAAATCAAGCAACAACGCGAGCTTAACAGCAGATCAGATGCTCAAAAGGAAGAACAGTTCAGCCGTCTCAACGAAGAGGTGCTCAGTGCTCGGTCTGAAAAGGCGTCAATGGAACGGGAATTGGATCGCGCAATGGGCCAGCTTTCACAGTTCGATGAACAGCGGATGGAAGCTGACTCAGTTGCCCTTCGAGACGCAAACGATCGCGTAGCTGCTCTCGAGACACAGCTTAGAGAAGCACAGGACGATGCTCGCGTCGAAGCTGCCACTATCCAAGCCGAACTCTCCCAATCTTCAGCCAAGATTGACGAGGCGATGGAAGCGCTTCGCGCTGCAACTACGGAAAAGGAAGCTGCGGAAGCTCGATCTGAGCAAGTCAGCAGCACTCTCAACGTCAAGGAAGAAGAGCTACGCAACCTGGAAGGCGAAGTTGTTCGTTTGACTACAGAGGTCACGCTCGCCAAAGCAGAGCTCGATGGCGCATACGGTACCAGAGCCCAACGTGCTGCCGAGAATGGCTCAGGACTAAAGAAAGAGCTCGATGACCTCACTTCTCAGAATACTTCCCTCCTGTCTGAGGTAGAAAGCCTCCGCAAGGCCCATGACATGGCATCACAAAGCGAGAACCAAGCGCGCGATTCTGAGCGCACTCTCAAGCAGGAACTCGCAGGCATGGCCGCAGAGTACGAAGCACTGACCCGAGATTCCATTCAAAATGAAAAGGACCGCGATGCACTTGAGGCCTCCATCGACATGCTCCGGGACGAGAAGGAGTCGCTGGAGATGGAACTCTCTGACGAGCGTGTCAAATGGCTCGGTGTACGCAGTCCTGGTGGCCCGAACGCTGGTCAAGCGAATATGGAGGCCACTAGTATCAGGATGCTGCGAGAAGATTTCAGAAAGATGATGAGAGATCGCACCGCAGAGGGACTGCGAGCTCTAAGAGTAAGTCGGACCTCTTTTGTGGTAATTGTGAGAAGATGCTAACGATGCTCAGAATGAACAAGAAGAACGTCGCAAATTGGAGAGCCAGGTTCGCCAGATGCGCAAGGACGCCGCACCTCAGCGATCCGGACTCAGAAGTGTTGTGCCCGCATAACCAAGGGAATAGACAAGCCAAAAATTTCGCATGTTCGGCGAACATTTCGATGCATTCATCCACGTGCAACCCTGCTTTTCCCATACTTGTATACTAGCATATACCCCTTTCGGTTTTCACTGCATGACTTGGCGTTTGTTGGTGGTTTACAGTTTATGGTTCTGAGATGATCAAGCAGTTGTTGGAGGTACAGTCCCTATTTGCAGTGACGGATAAGCATATAGCTAGTCGAGCCTACCTGATGACTTGTGCCATTCTAGCTTTAGACTTTGGGCTTGCATAGAAATGCTATGGAAAAGAAATACCACGTTGTGTAACCATATCTCATCGTGGAAGACCCGACGATGCCTCTAGAATTTAACTGCTGATTGGAATTATCCGGACTTCACACGGTGCAGAGCTCAATATTTAAGACATTGAATTCAGAAACAAAATCACTAAGTTAGTTATACAAAAATGTAGCAGATATTACACATCTAACCCAAATCCATCAACTACGCACTTCCAAAACGCACTCCCACCACTCTCCTAACCCGTCTCCTCCTCCCCCCCAGCCCTCTGCATATCATCCACAACCCCCCTCACCCTCTCCAACCACTCTCTCCTAACCCTTCCCGCCTCCTCCGCCTCCTCCACCCCCTCAACCCCCACCAACCTCTCCACATACCCCCTCAACGACCCCATCAACTCCGCATACCTCACATTCGCAACCCCACAATCCGCAGGCGGCGCCCGCATCAAATCCTCACACCTCGCAATCTCATCATCGAGCCCGTTCGCCGCGTGATTGACGCGCCACAGCGGATGCTGTCTGAAATTTACAAGGGCCCAAAGGCGGGCTTTTTGCGCGGGGTTGATGTGGTGGCTGGTGGGGCGGGGGAGGAAGGGGTGTGTTGGTGGGGGGTTGGAGGACTTGGGTGCTGGGGGTGGAGGTGGAGGTGGAGTGGGAGTATGAGGTGGGGAGAGGGGAAAGACGCTGATTGGGGGGCGGGATTGGGGGAGGGTGGTAGCGGGGAGGGGATTGGTTTGGTCTTCTGGTGGGGAGGTGAATACCGGTGGTGGGGAGGAAGGAATTGGACTCTTGGGGGCGGGTTCTGAAGGGGGGTTTTTGGGGTCGAGGTCGGGGTGGAGGATTGCGATGAAAAAGGGGTCCTTAGCTAGCTGGGTGCGTTTGGGGGGCCGGGCGGACTTTATGATTCGTGGTTGTTTTGGTGGATCTTGCTCAGCTGGTTCGACGTAGACATGCGACGCTGCGATATTTAGAGCTGTCTTGAAGGGCTCCTGCGTATTGCCGCAGAATTGTCTAAGACCTGGTCTCACGACAAACCAAATGAGACCGCGGTCTGCGCCTTGGGATGGAGGTATGGTCTGTAGGAGTGTATTGGGCTGTTTTACATCGTCCTGGTGGAGCCAGGTCCCAACCGAGGGATAGGTGAGCGCGAACCTGCCTGATTGGGCCGCCATTTGGATTGCAAGCACTTGGGCATCGACCACCACCTCCTTGATCTCGGCTTGAAGCTTTGCACTAGGCGCCAGAAATTCGACGAGCTTTGAAAGCGTGTGTATGAGTGCCGACTGCGCATCATGTATACTTTGCAGTACTTGCGAAGCCCCTTCACGAGTTGAATCGCGGTTTTCTGCAAACACACTTCGCAACGGCGCCGCATCGAAGAGGTTTCCAGAGCTGTCGACCGCCAGACCTGCCAAAATGAAGAACTGTCGGACGGTGAAGAAACGCCATAGTTCATGCGAAGTCTGCATATCGGGCGAGTTCCATTCTCTCGCAAGGTGTGAAGCTCGCTGACCAAATACTGCGAACGGGTTTGAGAACATGGCTTCGATGATGGCGGTCCACATTGCTCCTTGGACCAAGAAAGCGGCAAGATGATTCCAATGTCTCTCTGTTGCACCTTTGATAAACGAAACATGCCTCGACAATCGCCTGGTTTTATCTGGTGGCAGATCACGTGTCCTCTTCAAAGTGCTGCTTGCCAGGCTCCTGATCTTCTCATCTAGATTCTCCAAGTCTTTCTTGAACGATGGCTCCGGGTAAGGACGGACTTTATTGAAAGACTCTATCCACTCTAGAGACTCCATAGTCGGGGATCGAGCGTTAAACGGCTGGTTTTCCCTGACCTCGGCTTTATCGACTTTTTCTACGAGCTCTATTTGCTCTGCAAGTGCTTTGTCACTTGCTTCAAGTTTTTGCTTCCATTCCGCCAACGCGTTTTTAGTAAATGTGAGTTTTTGTTCACATTCTTCCAGCTCCTTTCCCCTGGATCCATATGCCCGGGTGATCTCCTCCAGCGTCTTCTCTCCGGCTTCGTATTTGCGAATATACTCCTCCAACCACGTCTCACTGTCTTTTAGTTTCTTTTTGAGTCCCTCCAAATCCTGGCGCACTTGAGCGCATTCATCTTTAGGACATGTTGTGTGAGATACCGCACGGACCTCGTCTGTTCCTTTCACAGCGTTCGGAAAGCGTTCACAGAGTGTCCATAACATAATTACGATAGCCCCGAGAGTGATCCTAGAGATTTTGCTTAGCTTAATAAGACTCGGTGTCGAATATAGGAACGTTACTGACCAGAACTTAGCGTCCAAGACGCTGGACAAAATTACAGGGGTCTCTAGTACTGGCGATACCTGTGTTCTTCCTTTTGTGTGGTGAGCATCACACCATGCTTGTAGCTTGTTATTCATATGGTCTGGAGTCGGTCCAGTCCGTTGGTATGTCATTCTGTCAGACACGAGGGAGCCCTGGCTAGGATAATCGATATTTGAGAGTTGCACGGAGGACTGTTTAATGTTGTGGTCGGCTAACCTTGGTTGCGTAGAGGCATGATTGAACACGGGCAAGTAGAGGTCAATGTACGTTGGAGCAGGTTACGGGGCAGAAAGCGTAGTATCTTCTTTCAACAAGCATTGTGGCGGCCGGGACAAAGAATTCACTAGAAAGAGATACCTGTAAAACGAAATTAAGCTAAAGGTAATTGTAGACTCATGCAGTGCCGAGGGTCGATTCTTTGTTGTTGTTGTGCCACTTTTGCAGTATTGAGCCAATGTAAGACGGGCATGACGACGCATGTCAAAACTGTTGTTCCCGTAAGAGTACGGCCGCAATCACAGAAGAAATGCCGTGGCGAAGAGCAGCCTGGGTTGAGGAAACGCGCAGATGGACACGACACGTCCGGTGCGTTAACTTATCGGACAATTGTTTATCCAAGCCGGGGCGGTGAACAATCTACACGTGACTTTTGGCAGAATCGAGGATCCAGGCATGGGCGGGCGTCCACTTCCACGCCCCAGCCCTCCACTCACACTCTGTTTTGCGCACAGAATCCTGCCCGACGTCTGCGATGTGATTTGCACCCGCCTTTATCGCTTTGCCTCCTAGAAGTATTCTTTGGTAGCATCGAGAGCTCCAGCAGCGCACCATCCCCCCCCAAACCTCGTTTCCAGCTCTACGCTCGCCCGTCATGCCTCCAGCCGCGGGCTCTCGAGCAGCCCCGGGCGTATCAACTTCAGATCGACGCCAATCAACCCGACAGGGCCGCAGCAGTGTTACGCGACCGACAAATTACTATGCGCGCTCCTTTGCCAGTCGCATGGCGGCTATGGGTGGGATGGAGCAGACTCCACCGGCTTCAAACTCACCTGGCTTCCTCCCGGCCCTCACACACTTCACACAGGCAGTAGACGCATTTCCCAAAGAGCTCATCAAGCACTTCTCCATGTTCAAGGAAGTCGAGGCCAAGATCCACGACCCAGAACATCTGCTGAAGCTGCTGCTCGACGACATCGCCCGACAGCCCATGCCCACCGCCGCGCAGCGACACCACACACGAGCCAACACCGAGGCGAACAATAGCGTGGCTGGCAGTGTCAATGGATCCGTGGCAATGGATGCGACTACGCGCCATCAGCAGCTGTCCGTCGAGCTGTTTCCCGCCGACTTTGCCAGCCTGCCTGCCGAGGAGCAAGCGGATCTGAAGAAGAGACAACTTTTCTTCCGCTTGCGCATGCTTCTGGCCGCCATGTTGCCTACTTTGGACGAGAAGCTGGTTGTGCTTACTTCGGCCAAAGCTACCAAAGACAAAGGTCTTGCCCGCATGAGCGACTCCTACGCCCACCTGGACGACGAGATCAGTGAAGAGGCCCGCTACGGCAGCCTCAACCACTGGGCATACGCAGACAAGGAGGAGAAGAAGAAGGGTGGAACACACGAGCGCCACCGACGGGAGGTGGTCACGGCGAACAATTTGGCCGCTGCCGCCCAGCTCATGCACGATGCCGACTCTATCGCTGCGAAGAGCGAGGCACGACGCGAGGCGATGCTTGCAAATAAGCGGAACCGACACCAGCAGGTTGACTCTGACTTTGACGACCGACCCGCCAAAAAGACGCACAAACGCAAGGTCATTGCTGCAGACGCCGACGAACGACACGTGGGCTTGGGCATCAGCAACGGAGTCGCGCCCGCGGGCAAGAGGAAGAAGACAGAGAAAGCGCTGGCAGCAGCAGCTCCGGCCATGGAGCGGTCTCTGAGCGGTGCACTCCAGGCTGCGGGTGCTGGCGGAAGGAGTGGAATCAGTCCTAGGGCAACACCAGGTGTGGAGCCAGCCGCGAAGAGGAAGCCAAGGGCTGCTCCAGGACCAACTCAGGGACGCAAACGAGCTGCAATCCCCTCTTACTCACCTCCTCTAGCCTCGTCGCCACTCGCCCCGACCTTCACGAACGTTAAAACGACCACTGCCGCGGAGCGCCCCATGTCTGCTCGAGCCCGGAAGAACTCGATAGCAAACTCGATAACATCTGCTGCACAAGAGCCCACTATTCCTCGCCGTCCGTCGTCGACCCACTCTGTTCGACCGGTCAACAGCAGTAACGCAATCATCGAGCTGGAACAAGCGTCAGGAATTAACCGGGACAATCTATCCGCGAAAGGTGCCTCTACTCCCAAGGAGCCAATTGAGGTACCTGCATCTTTCGAGTCTTCCAACCTCAAGCATGAAGAGACGGAGGCGCAAGAGCCAGAACGAATGGAAATTGATATTCCAGCGCCAGCACCAGTAACGACGCGAGCAGGACGAACCTCCAAAACGGCCACACCAATAGTAGGAACTTTCCCTGATATTCCTATGGCCCGCAGTCGCAGCACCCGTAATGCAAAAGACAATTCCAACGGGCCCAACTCTGGCCCATCCTCCGAAAACAACAGCACCACAACCGGCGCCGTGTCCAAGCGCGTAAATCACAAGAAAACTGCCCAGACCACCGCCGCGGCATCTGCTCACTCTCCCGCCCTCAAAGCCGCCAACAAGTCCGGCCCCCCTTCCTCCTCGGCCTCCTCCGTCGCCGCCGACCCCGAATTCAGCGACGGCGCCGAAGTCGACGAAGACGGCGACGAGCCGCGCTACTGCTACTGCAACGAAGTGTCATACGGCAACATGATTGCGTGCGACAACGACAGCTGCCCACGCGAATGGTTCCACCTGCAGTGCGTCAGCCTCGACAAGGCCCCCAACGCACGCACAAAGTGGTTCTGCTCCGACGACTGCGAGCGCGCGTTCAAAAAGGGGAACAAGGCAAAGGGCGGCCGCCCGGGCAGTAGCAGGCAATAGGATTTCCGAAGGCGTTCTGGGAGTTTGGATATGGGATTGGGACACGGGGGGATGGGATTAAATGGGTCTGCGTCGACATTAAATGGGCCTGGGATGGGGCAAGAGGGCTCGAGACGCAGGGGGAAGGAAATGAGGCCGGGTTTCAAGGGCCTTTGGGATGGGTGGGATGCCCTCTGATGTTATGGTGGATAATCGGGGTGGGAATACTTGGAGGCGCATGGGCGTCGCGGAGCTTGCTTGGGTCTTGGGAATGAATGCGGCTCCCTGATGATCGATGCGGGCTTATGGGAAGCGGCACTGGGTATCGCCTCCTCGTTTCCTTATGCGCAGCATATTGTAATTCTGCATATTACTTTGGTCTGCATCTCGAGCGGGTGCTGCGCACTTTTGCATTAGTCTTCTTCTCTATATGTTGCGAGGATATTAGGGACGTGGTATACCTAGCTTTAGAGGGAAATACCTCTGCATGTATGAGTCGTGCGTTCAATACGAAAATCACTGAAGTCGTGGTCGGGAGTTCTACCAATGCACGTAGCCGGCATGCGAACTTGGACTTTAGAACCGAATTTTTTCACGCAAGAGAAAAATAGCCATCAGGTTAGATTCTGCAATTCAAAAGTCCCGCCCAAAGTATCCATCCCATCCCAGACACGCTAGGAGGTATCTCAGGCACAATACATCCATGCACCAGACCAAACTACGTAGTGGTGTAGTTTAGTGTAGCCCAGTGCATACCGAAAACTCCATGTCAGCCATGCCGCTCACGGGAACCAACGCCTACGCTTTGAATCGTACATCTAGGGCTCGAAAGCCGCACCGCCCAGGGAACACGCCATCACACCCACACGTCGCATCCCTCGTGTGTCATCCGCCCCCCTCAGCAATCGCCTTGAACAGTCCAGCCATGTAGTGCTTCAGCGTCAGGTTGTGCGCCATGACATAGTACAGCTGCTCCTTGACGGGAGAAAACACGCGCGGCACCCATCCCGCGACCTCGTTCTCGCGCTCCTCCTTCTCCAGCTCTTCATTCTCGCGCTGCGCTTCGCGTGCTGCGTCGCTCAGTCTCGGCTTCTTGGCGCCTGTGTTTCGCCTGTGATCCGGTGAGGACTCGCTGCGATTGCGCTTGTGCGATGGCGAGTCTGGGATCTCGATTGGGTTTGGCTCTGGGGGAGAGAGCTTGCCGAGCTGGCGGGCCAGGTTGCGGAGGACGAGGACTGAGGCGAGAGGGAGGCCGGCCGCGTCGTTGGCTTCGTCGGTAGCCGTGTTGTAATAGCGGATGTTTGGGTTTGGTTGAGCAGCCGGGACAGTAGGAGCGTTGTAGTCTCGCCTCTCTTCTCTCAGTCCAAGGCCGTAGCCGTATGCAGGCCCACGGCCGCCCATGCCCAAGCTACCCAGGCCAACGACCTGGCCAAATTGTGGCTGAAAGTTCTCATGTCGCACTTGAGCCGATGTAGTGAGCGGTGTGGCGTTCGAGAGGGTGCGATTGTGCTTTGCATGAATTGCATGCATCAGGCTGGTGTCCGGCAAGTGCGTTTTGATATGCTGCCCCGCGTCGAACGCTGATTCAGTCCCGTCAGGATTGAAATGCGCGCAGCCACCCCAATGGCAGAAATATTTGGTAGGCGTCGTCGAGTTGACAGCGTCGCCGTTGGTCATACTGATATCTGGCTTCTGCTCCAGCAACCACTTGCCAGACTCGTCTCTAGGAATCTTCAAGTGTGCAGAAACAATATGCTCCCACATAGCCTTGGCACCAGACGTGTACTCGCCGCATTCGATCTTGGCAGTTGAGTGTCGAGTGTCTGCGAGGCCGTTTAGCAGGCTTGGGGGATGCCAGCAGCAGCGCATATAGGCCTTTTTCGTGGTCGGATCCACAGGCGTTGAACGCGGCCTGATTCCCCTGATGGTATACTTTGGCTGTCCGTTCGTGTTGTGAACTTGAGCTGAGGCAGCCGGGAACGTTGTAGAGACGTTGGTGATGAAGTCTTTCGCGGGCATTAGCTGTTTAAGCGATGTGTTTCCGCTCATCGTTTCCTGAAAGGCTGCATTATATGCAGACCATAGGGCAATCTGTGTAATCTCTCCCGATTGGTCTTCTTCGAAACAGGTGCGGAGCCACTGCGAACTTCGCTCGGGCTCCTCTTGGGTGACTAACTGCTCGATAATCGCGGCAGATAATTTGGGTGGTTCGTTGGCGGGCTGCGCGGATTTCGACGATTTGGCGTTACTCCGGCGTTCTTCCATGGCGACTGCGTTGTATTGTAGAAGACGGACAAGCTGGTTCACAAGACCTTCCACATTGACTTCGTTGGCTAGGATCTTGACGTTTTCCGAAAAGCCAGTGAACAGATAGAGAAAGTCAAGGCAAGCATTCCTGAGTTCCTCGTCCTCTACGAGCAGCCAATCACATATCGATCGTAGCGTTTTCGTCGGCACATTTGTCAGCTTGTTCGTAGCCTCTAGGTTCATCGCTATGCGTCCTAGGGCGCGCAGAGACGTGATGATCTTTCCTCGATCTTCCGAATCCACTTGGGCAAGCACTGACTGATAAAGTGGGTTTTGTGCGCCCAGAAGCCAGAACTTTGTGAGCTGCTCGGCAGTCTCGAGTGCGTAATGCTGGAGTTCGATGATTGTTGGGTGGTAGGGAAGACTGAG
The DNA here is from genome assembly GCA_010093805.1 of Polyplosphaeria fusca. Taxonomy (NCBI): domain Eukaryota; kingdom Fungi; phylum Ascomycota; class Dothideomycetes; order Pleosporales; family Tetraplosphaeriaceae; genus Polyplosphaeria; species Polyplosphaeria fusca. The sequence continues at coordinate 62,257 of ML996161.1, read as the reverse complement.
AGCAATGACCATCATGTCGCGAATGGAGGGTATGAGTGATACGAAATACGCGTTCTCGTTCATCATGACCATGTTGCGGATGATGAGGGCCGCTTCGTTCACCATTCCGAGAGACTTTGCAGCACTCTCTGGGAGCAGATCGTCTTGTATATTGAGAGGCCGGAGCAACTTTATCCTCTGCAGCAAGTCATTTGTTCCAGACAAGCCATTGAGGACGTTCGGTTGATCCATGGCATCCTCATCGTAAGAAATCTCCCATTCGACATCGAAGAACAACGAGGCAACTTCGATTGTCTTGCCTATCAAAGCTTCTGCCAGGCCGGGAAATTGATCGAAACGATACTTGTCGCCACGTTCGTGAGAGATCTTGACCAAATGATGGAGTGCATAGGCTTCTTCCTCTGGATCTCTAGATCGCAGTGCGTGCAGTGCTCGCAGGTAAATGTTTGGACCGGGGAAGCCAGCTGTATTCTGTCAATATCATCCAGCGCACAAGATCAGAAGTACTTACTGCCAGGCAGCATCATCCCCCGAAGAGGTACGGGCTTGCTCCTCCTACTGACAATGTTCTTCAGGTGGAGTTCTCTAAAGTGTGCGGGATTGTTGGCCGGCGTCACGACGGGCTTCATGCTCGAAGCCGCCGCTGGTCTCGGTTCATAGTTTGCGATCGTCTGCGCCGCACTTCCTGCGCCATAGATGCCATTGGTGTGACTGCCAGGCTGCGGCGACGGCAAGGTGCCGGTGGATTGACGAGTCTGTCTAGTCGGCATGTCTGGGGGGAAGAGTTGTCGTTGGGGAGGGTTGTGTCGCAGCGCTGAAGCAGGCGTTAGCACATGTCCGTCGAGGAATGGAGAGCAAGGCGCGCAAGTGCAACGCACGTCTGCCGTGATGCAAACGATCGTAGCGGCGACTCACATCTTGTGTGCCTCCCACCGCTGCCTGGGTCATCCATATCCATTCTGTCCTCCTTGGGGGTTCGCTTTGCGTCCCCTTCCTCGTCCGACTCTTCTTCGTCGTCGTCTCCGTTTCGCAGTCGCTCTGCCTCTCTGCTTACCGGGCGGAGGTAGTTCTCGGTGGTGCGAGTCAACAGGTCGCCTCCTTTCGCAGACACGTCTTCAAGGATTTCCTTTGGTGGTGGTTCGCGTTTATGGACGGTCGATATTTCATAGGCACTGCGGCGCGCGTTAGTCCTACCCAGTGACACCGCCATCACTGTCCATATGACATATGTTATAGGCCAACGTACGCAAGATTCCTGTAATATGTGGTCTTGATCAAGAAGGCCTGCGTCGTGTGGTTTGAACTCGAAGGGAGGAATTCGCTAGCTATCCGCCTCCACGCGAGCTTGTTGCCCTTTGTGTCTGAGACTTTGTCGTAGCCGCCCTCGTCCACGACGCGTTTGTACAGGCGCAGGAGGTCGATATGTCGGGTGCCGACTTTGGGTTCGCGGTCTAGGGTGGTGCTGTGGGTCGCAATGAGTCTCTGCAGGAAGCTGCGCCGACGTGCAAGCGAAGCACTCACCCGCGTTTCTGGTGGTACACTGCCAATTTCTCAATGAACTCGTCGTGCTCGGGTGTGCGCTCGAAGGATGTCTCTGGCGATTTGTTCGGGGCCATGCTGGTCGTTGCGCACTCACCTGTGTATTCAGCGCCGGGGCCAGGAGGACATTCGAGAGACGCGTGGCCCAGGAATGAGCACCGAGTGGCCGATGTGCGGATTGAGACGGGAGCGCGATGCGCCGGGAGTCTGATCGCGAGATTCAACTTCTGGCGAAGCTTTAGTTGCTGCAGTCGCGTAGCGTTCCCGTCCGCGCACGGTTCAGGTCGCTTTTCACGTGATCTCAACCGCGCCGCTCTTTCCCAGTCGGTTGAACCTCCCCTCGATTCTGCGAACACGATACACGTTGTGATAGACAGAGCACCAATGATCTCCCACTGACCTACAGCTCATCAACTAACCTTCCCTACCTCATATCGCGCAGATGTCTTTCGGCCTCGTCAACATTCCTCTAGCTAAATTGTCCTATACTCCGGATTTGCCAACAGAGGTCCAGCAATGGAGCTGGTCCCACCATACCAACGACATAGCCATCACCCTGGATAACTTCAGAGGAAGTGCAGGCACAGATGGAACGCCACTAAATATGTTGAAAGTGAGCAACAGAGGGCTAATCATGGTGGGACACGACATCTCCCGCGAGACGATGACGAGTGCTGAGTTTCCTATTCTAGATGGACATACCAGTTGAAAAGCTCATCAACCAGGCAAAGTCAATCATCGACACCATGAGCCAACTTAAGATCGAGCTACGAACGGACCAGCTCCCCATCTCTGCACTCGCCAAGTCACCACTTTTCGGCATCCGTTACAATGTCTCCGACAACATGGTAAGCAATCTCATGTCATGAGAAAATAAACTTCTTATTTTCTATTGAGGTTCGCCGTGTTCAATTCAAATTTACGTCTGCTCAAGATTACGACACCGTAGTCAGTCATCTGCGAAATTTAGGCCTCTCAATCTCCGCAAACAATGCAAGAAAAGCGTCAATCAAACCAACATCATCTGGCTCAGATCGTATTCCAGATGTATCCGAGCCTCGCGGTCTATCCTACCCCGCATCAAGTTTCGAGGCCGACTTGAACCGCCCTGATACTGCCCTCTCGTCCAACTCTTTCTTTGCAGCAGGCAAAGCGTCTAACGCCTCTGATGTTGCACCACATCCGGCCTTGCTTCGACTACAGAATGCCTTCGCCGGCCAGAATCTCCAGCCTTCTGATCACATACAACGACCGACATCTGGATACTCGGATCTAGTCAACCGTGAGCGAAACCCTCAATCCACATTCCGAGCGCCTGGTCCGAGCCCGCTCGACCCACCCGAGTACTTCCCCCGGCCAGCCAGCTCTTCCTCACTGCCCTCCATTCTCGAGCACCGTGTCGTACATACACCAGAGTCAAACGTGGCACCCGAAATGCAAACCTCGCTGCCACAGCTTCCACCAATTCGCGAGTTACCATTTCCTCGCCAATCACCCCCAAAATCAGCCAGCGGTGACACTGTCCAAGTCTCTTCGCGCAGGTCTTCTTGTCGATCGAGCAGCGCATTGCAACCTTCTCTTCCTCCCAGTTCAAGTACAATCGATCACTCCCCCGGCTACCACCCAAGGGACGTTACCTCAGCACCCTCCCATCGCCTTCCACTCGCCAATCCCACCCAAAACACCCCATCCTCTCCCACAGCCCCCTCCCATCCCAACCACCACACCCCCTCCAGCTCCGACACCGACGCCGCAATCCACCGCATCATGGCCGACATCTCCACCATCCACGCCTCCTCCCCCTCCCCACACAATCTCGCACCCTACGCAGCCCAGTCACCAGAGGATAGGAGGACCATCCTAAATGACTTCTTCCTGCAGCTCATCGACAACGAGGATTTCTTGCGGCTGACCGAGGACGTGGAGATAGCGTGGGCTAGGCTCGGACTCGGGGTTGGACTGGGTTGAGCATGCGCGTGCGCGTCGAAGAGGTGTGAAGTATGCCTCGGATGGCGGTATAGGGTTTTCTGTAGTAGATGTGAGGATGGTGAAAAGTTTCTGTTTTCTTTTAGATATTGCTGCCATGTTTATACCCTAGCGTCCAAGCATCAATGTTGTCTATAAAAGCACGTAATCCCCAGAATCTGACCGTGAAACGCGGGAAGACGGCCAGAGAACTGCCAGTCTCATCATCACAGCACACAAGCTTCGCACACAATCCCAAGCCAGGAATCAAAATTTACTTCCCTATCAGCAAGCAGCAGCAATCATTATCATACAAACTTTTTATGCTGTTGTCCTCATGCCCCTCTTTGCCTGCCCCTCTTTGCCTGCCCCTCTTTGCCTGCCCCAGCTCATTACCCCATCCATCCCATGCACTCCATTTAACATACACTCTCAGTGCCGTGTGAATTTGAAAAAAACGGGGGTGTGGGGGTATAAGTTGTGCAGCAAAAAAAAGGGGGAACTGTGTTTGACGCCGTGAGAAAAAAAACCAGTTGTGTTCAGCAGAATGTATGCAATTAAGTGCAAGACGATGGCGAGGGGGAATCATCCAGACGACGCCAAAGAACAGAGTCTTTGCTCATACTAGACGACGCTCGAATCCAAGGAATAGGGGGAATCCTGACCATGAGGTTTCTAACTCTGTTCGGTTAGTAGAGTGTTGATGCAAATCATGTACGACTCCTGATCTAATCCTCCTTGGCCAATCCACTTGGCTCGACTGACGTACCATCGCCCTCAGTCTGCTTCTCGTCGTTCATCTGCTTTTGCGCGGCCGCAGCCGTCGCTTGAATTGCTGCGGCTTGGCTTGCTGCTGCGATTGCTGCCGTGACGTCATGGTGCGGAAGTGTCCCGCCGCTGCTCGTTGGTCTCGGGCCGTCGACACCCTCCCGCTCGCCAACTGCGGCGGCGGCGAGATGCTGGAGACCCGCCATGTTTGGTTGTGTTGCCGACAAGGGCTGTTCAGAGGCTGTGTGAGGTGTTGCCCCTCTCTTTTGGTGTAGTATCTCGAAGATGGCACTGTCCCACCCTCTGCCGTCACTGCTGCGGTAGAGAATTCGGCCTTCTGATACTGCATCAATCATGTCTTTGATACCGGCATGTGCCTCGGCCTGCGTTTGCGTGTGATCTGCAAGCTCTGTCAGAGAGGTCGCGACCAATGAAGCGAAAATGTGGTTCAGCGGTGTGACGTTCGAATTGCTCAGAGACATCAGCAGATCTTTGGTGTGCCCAAGGATCTCATTGGGGTTCTCCGGAGATATGAATCGGGCGGCAAGGACGCGAACATAATGGAGTGCCAGGTACGGAGTCGAGGTGGCACCTAGATTGCTGATCTTGAGTGCCTGCTCGTATTGTGATATTGAGCCTTTTATGAACAGCGGGACTGGCACTTCTGAGAGGACTGCTCCAAGGGCATAAGGTGATGAAGGATCAATATTCCAAGTCTTGCCCGAACGGATGACATGATTGATATTCCCAATTATGTTGACGGCGCCTATTCTTATATTAGCCTGATGTTTCGAGAGTCAGTTCGATCAACCTACTAATCAGATGGTAGCCCACTTCGCCCAGCACATTGAACTCTTCCCGCGAGAGAAGGCCACAATGCAGAGGAAGCAAGGCCGTAGTATTCTGACTTGAAGCATAGAATCGATCCAGGATAAACGTTCCCCAGAAGATGCGACGCGCTGCCTCGAAGCATTCATAGTCTTGTTCTTTCAATCTGAAAATATATTCAAGATCGTCGAAATGGTATGTAGTCAGCTGAGCGATAAGTCGGCCGAGCAATGAAGCAGGGTACTCGGATCTAGAACCCGGTTGGTCGGAGGCCAGGGCGAGCAGCAAGACGATCTGAAGAAAGACTAGTCTATTGTATGGTATTCGTGGAGCTTCTGACTCGCTGACAGACTTCTGGGCATCTGTGCACAGCTGATCCATGTTCAATTCAGACGAGGGGGCGGGGCTGGCGACGCTCGAGCGAACAGCGGCATCTAGAGCTGTGAAGAAAATTTCCCGCAGTTTGGATGGGCAGTCGCTCAGTCGGTTCAGCGAAGCGGTTTCAGGTGGTAGGATGGGGAATGCGGGATGGATATTGTTATAATAGCTGCGTATGTTAGCCTCAGGGACGCTGCCAAGGAAACTTGAGAGAGTACCCACGCTTTGATGAGTGTTTCATGAGACCCAGTTATCAGACTACCAGCGAGTGCGAAGTCGCTGTATGAGGAGCGTTGTTGGAATGGCTGGTTTGCACCATTCGCCATGTTGTCTAGCAGTGTCAGAGCAGGCTCTAGAAATAAACTAGGGCATTAATACCTCGATCTTGACTAGACCAACTGTTGCGAATGTATGGATCTTGAAGGCCTTCAGACATGGAGTGCGTTCGCTTACGACCAAATTGCGCCGGGGCAACCTACAACATGTCAGCGGTAGAAGCAGGCGAGTGGAGATGATACGTACCGGATCCGAGAGTCCTTGGTCTCCTATCCACGATTCGTAGTTCTGAGGAGGGGCGCCAGGCTGCTGGATCTGGTGCTCGAGAGTGTTGAGGCGATCGGCGAGCTCTTTGATGTAGCCTTTGCTCGGTCCTCGTTTCATGGGCTGTCGACTAAATTGGCACCTTGCGCCCGTGCGCTTGCAGCTTGAGCAGGCTTCAGGACCATTTTCGCTGGTCGCATCGCATCTGATCTAAACTTGGTCAGCATTCTGCTCCGGACGGAAAGCCCATTGGGCGCGTTCGAGGCACCTACCTTCTTGCGCCTGCATTCGTCGCACGCGCGGGATACTTTTGATCGCTTTCTGCTGCCACTTCCATCGTGGTCATTGAACGGGTTGTGTTCGTCCAGGTTCATGACGGATTGGGCCATCTGTTGCGGAGAGTGCGTAGATCGCGGTGCTTGGAACTGATGGTGGCCGGCGAGGGCGGCACTCAGCGCATGAGCTTGCGCCTGTGTGCCATGCATCATATCAGGATTCCTATGGAGCTGAGAGCCAAGGTGCTCTTGCAGCTGGAGCTCTGGATCGCTGGCCATGTGCTGCTGCTGGGCTGGCGGCGTGCCGTTCTGATTCACGTACAGGCCGGCACCTCCTCCCAACTGCGCCTCGGGATCGGGATACGAGGAGGTCGAGGCCATGGTGCACGGTCGACGCGACGCGTGAAAGGGCTGTTGGAGATGGACCAGGTGCAGAGGAGAGGTCGATGCCGCGGGATCGAGGGCGGTGGTGGAGATGGCAGGGCAGGGCTGGTGTTGAGCTCTGCGAACTTCCCGAGGGTTTTGTGCTTGCGCTTCTACACTTTACGCGTTTTGTGCCTAGCGCGAGAGCCGCAGGTGCGTCTGCTTCCATGTCGACGAAGCGCGAGGCGGCCAGAAGCATTGCGATACGAATGTCTACAATTGCATCGAGCATTGGCCTGTCTTTACGTCGATCATCCCGAGTTCGCCGTGCAGTGAAGTCGGGCGCGGGTGAACTTTTCGACGAGCGGCGGCCCTCCCACGCCCACCACGGCACCCGCGACCCTCTCGCAGGCGAGGAGCAAGCGCTCAGCCGTCTGCAGCGCGTCGCCTGCGGACGAGCATGCAATGCCGATACTGACGCTGCTACTGCTGCTGCTGCTGATGCGAGCGAGAGGGTCATTCACTCGCTGCAGCGCTGGCCGCATCTCGACCGCACACTAATTCGTCGTCTTCTCGAGACGCTGCACCAGAAGGGCACCCGCAGCCTAATCCTGCCCGGCTGGCACTCTGCGGCCGCGTATCCGGTAGCCATGTACCTCTACGTACTGTATACGGGCCTGGCCAGATACAGTGGCTCTGTCGCTCGGTCCGCATCAGCTGCCGCGTGGTGGAATTCATTGCAATCAGGGCGCAGGGCAGACGCAGGGCGTCCACAGCCGCGCCAGAGTCGCGATATGGCAGCTGTTTCACACTGAGGCGTGGGCAATGGCGGCGCCGTTGATCGGACTGCCCAAGGCAATACTCCGTCTTGACGCCGCTGAAGGTCTTGTTGGCGCTGTATGGGAGGCTTGAGTCGCGCGGCCCAGCACCAGTCGAGGGCCGGGCTGGTGCACGATATACAAGGCCACAATGTACCTGAGAGTAGTGGCAGTGCCATCCCAGGCGTCGTACATACAAGTACATATGCGCTGGGCTCGCGATGGGCGCGCTCGGCAGCGGCAGTCTCGCCGTCGCTCAGGGACCACAGCACCAGCACAGGCGGCGTCTGGCCTGGCCGTGTCCCGCCGCGCGGTGTCGCCCGCTGTCGCGTGATGGCAAGAGTCGTCGGAAGAGAGCCCGGCGCACAGCTCAGGCGGCGAGTGGGATGGGATGCGGAGTGGGCGCTGGAGTGGGCGGCTGGCTGGCTGGGGTGCTGGAGGTGCTGGGGTGGTGCTGCAGGTCATCGCCGCCCTGGGAGCACGACAACGGTGTAACTGGCCAAGAAGACATCGATCCCACACTAGCCATCCCAGGGCGTGTGATCGCAAGCGCAGCGCAGCGCAGCCGGCGGCCGGGCGAGCGCCTGAGAAAAAGAATCGGGGCGATGGGCCTAGCACGCATCCCGGGCCTAGCTGCAGCAACCCTCCCGCTAAATAATACGCGACGCCGTCCTGACTTCGCTCGCCGCCTCCTCCTCCTCTCCACGCCTGCCAACGCCCACAGTCTGCCGTTTTGGCCTCTCCACGGTGATCCAGTTCGACGCGTTACGGCCAGCGCCATCCGGTGCACGGCTCGGTCCCTCTCCTCCTCTCCGCTCCACGATTCCATCTCCACTCTCCACTCTGCCCTCTGCGGTGTCGTTTCCGGCGTTCAAGGCTCTGTCCTCCACCACCACCACCACCGGCGTTCGTCTCCCACATTGACCTGATACCCCCGGCGTTTACTATCGCATACCGTTCCTTTCCGTTTCCATTTCGTTCCTGCCTTCGTGCGGCCCGCTGGAACGCCGCGGCCTAGGCCATTTTATCCTCGCCTCATCGTCCAACCCAGTGCCCGGCATCGTCTAGCCAGGTGCGACGACCGCAATCGGCCGTGACCCCCAAGGAATGCCGCTCATCAAAGGCGAAAAATACGCATGCACCTCGTGCATCAAGGGCCATCGTGTGAGCGGGTGCAACCACAACGGTAAGCCGCACGCAGCACGCCCCACTGCCTGCAACGCTGACGCGTGTCCGCACAGATCGCGAACTCCACCATATCAACCCCAAGGGTCGTCCTGTCAAGCAATGCGAGCACTGTCGCACTGCGCGCAAGTCCAAGTCCCATCACGCCAAGTGCGACTGTGGCGAGAAGAAGGACAAGGACAAGCACAAAGACAAGGGCGACGCGAAGGGTGAGATATCAAGCGACACCAGTCCTGGCGACATTTCTAATCTTGACGCAGTCGAGGAGGGTAGCTGCTGCTGCCACAGTGGCTCCAAATGTATCTGCGGCGTCAAAAAGGAACCCTTTGACCTGAAACTCGACACCGGCAAGCTCACGCTCCACGGTGCCAGGGCCAAACCTAAGCTCACTGCGACCCACTCGGAAAGCATTCTGACTGTGTTTGCCAACGGCCACCACAAGCCTTGTCATCGCAACAACAACTCTGCCCATGTGTCTGGCGCGCCTTACAAGATCCCCCGGCCGCATTCCCTCCATGGCTCCTATGCGTTTGACACCTATTCGCAGTGTGATGCCTACGGCCTGGCAGATTTGTCTGCCCAGCGCTCCGTCGACACGCATTCGCTTTCAAACACCGACTATTACGCCATGTTCGGATCCAGCCAACGCTCGCTGACCGGTCTGCCGATGACGCCACTGACGGCATCTCTCGACGACAGCGGTGTGCAAGAGTCCTTGTTCAATTCCCAGACGTCTGCTTTTGGCCAGGATGGAGCGTCTCCCAGCGATAGCCAAACTAGCGATTCTGTCGTCACACAGTGGCCCTGGGCCACGCCCACGACCGCCACACCGATGAATCGCAACTTTGCCTTGGGCAGCCTTTCCACGTCTCCCTCCCAAGACTGTCTGCCCAACTTGGAGAGCGATCAATGGGCGCTGTCGTCGGCCGGCTTGAACCCGTGGTCGGCCAATGATCTGCCGCTGGATTCTAGTAAGCTCGTCGACAGTTTGGCACAGCCCATTTCCCACAGTGGCGAGTCCAAGCAGAGTGCTCCTGGGATGACTACAGCCTCGTCATCACAGTCAGAACTCGGAGAGCCCGCTCTCTTTGGGGACTTGGAATTGAGGATGCCCCAGTCTGCCGTAAGCGAAACCATTTTCTGGGAAGACAGCAACCCGCCGGTCTATCGCACTGCAACCTCATTACCGAGCGAGGTGCGTCCGGCGCCAACGTCGATTCCGGCAACTACTGGAGCAGAAGGATCGCCCTTCACGAGCGGTATTGGCTTCAACGTCAATGCCCTCGCCTTCTCAAACGTCAGTGTTGAGGATCTGCAGGCTCCCAAAGACTTGAGCGCAACCCCAGTCACCATGTCCTCAACAATAGACTTTGACGAGCCACGCGCGATCATGATGCCCAACAACATAGACGATGTGGTCTCCAACGATCCCTGGCTCATGGACCCGACTAACATGTTTGTTGGGGTCGACAGTCTCGACGCCTCCTACTCGAACTGGCCATGACTTGACGATGCCATGATGACGACGCTGTTGATTTGAACGATACCACTCCAAGACTCGACCTCATTATTCACCTTTACCTTCTTGTTAGACGTCGGTCGCCTGTGCATACTCTTTGACCGACCCGGCTGTTCACGGCCCTGTTTCTATACTTTGCAGTCTGCCTGGACCGCAGCATGTTCATGCGTATATACACCTGTTACGGCGGTTGGATGGGTTTGCATGGCGGGATTTTCCACAAAAATCATAGAGGGGCATGGCGTTGTTCTCATCATTTGCTCTACAGTTTCAATGAATACCATTGCATACAAGTCTCTCCCCAGTGCTGTGCAGGGCCAATGTCGACGGTGGCCACGGACCTCGGTATTGGTAGGGTTGGCTGCAGGGCTGACGCCTGTCGAGGAACCCCCCCCACCGATGCGCCGCCTGCCCTGGATACAGCAGAGATTTCGGTCGAGGTGATTGATGGACGGAGTTGCCAATCAGCTCGCTGATCCCAGCACAGCAAGTCCTGCCTGAACACACCCGCGCCCACTTCTAGTTGTAGCGCCAGGTTGCTTTTTACGGCGGGACGCGGCCACGGCCAGCCACTGCACCGAACCATCGCACCTCGCAACAAGACGCGGAGAGAGGATGACGGAGATGCATGGAAAAATTTTATTCCCATGGCTGACTACTGCTGGGTGCGGTGCCTCAGCTGGACACGATGACATGGCGCCTCACCGACCACGGCGCCCTCGCGATGCAACGGCGGCAGGACTGAGTCGGGCATGACCTCCACCACGACAGTGATTCGTCATGGTGCGAGAGCGAGACTTGCGTGTGCCCAGCGCCCAGCGCCCAGCTCGAGCACAGCCTCCCTCCCGTCTTGTGCTGCAGACGCAGGTTTACGCTGGCCAACAACCCACGACGCGCGACACGGGCGATGGGCGACGGGCGACGGGCAACGGTCGCGCTGCTCCGCCTGCGAAGGATACGGTACCTCGAGCTTCGTCAGAGGAGCGAGCATAGGCGGCCGAGGCATGGCGAAGCGTTCCAATGGCGAAAATGTCGCACGCACAGCGTCTAGCGATTTCCGCTTTGGCACCTGCAGCAGCAATATTACGGCCGTCGTCGTCTGTGATCACGAGCAGCCTCGACGCTTCACGCCGGAAGAGGGTGCAGCGAGCCGGCCAGGAATTGCGCCCGGCTCGAGCGCATCCGTCGTGAGCTCTCTGTCGCCAGGAGCGCGTTGCACATATTACAAGCTAGCCCTTGTAGCCACGATGCCGTCCACTGCCACCCTCCGCAGTCCTCCACATGGCGGCATGGCCTTCGCCTGCACACCCGATTCCGCATCGTCACCCCACAATGCGGGCGACCGCCTCGAGCTTACGTTTCGCATACATCGGCAGCCTTCTTGTGAAACAGACGAGGCCCAGAGCCGGTTCTCTACACATGTAATTATTCACCTGCCTGTCACCTGCCCTCACCTGCTGCCCCAGGCCTCATTGAAGCAACCCACAATTGCAAAACGCCTTCGCATCCTGCCGCTCTCGTCGGCCGAGTGCGCGGGACCGACGGGTCCGACATTCAGCGAATCATCCCAAGCACATCTCGTTCGGTCATCACTCAACAGACCTTGATCCTGGTCAACCGGCAGATCGACCACCAATGGCTTGCCATCGGAGAATTTATCACTTTGTGTGACATGTTGGATCGCCGTTCATTAGCGTCATTAGCGATTATCGATGGAAAGCAGCCCAAGCTTGTCCTGCTCCAAAGAGGCAGACTGCATTCTTCGTGTGAGCCTCTCACACCGTCTGTGCTTCCCTCATGTCTCGCCTCGTTCTCGGACGCCACCAAACTTCCGTTTGTGGAGAAGACCCTGTGAACCGAGTCTTGTCGATCCAATCAGTCGGCGTCCGCGGGAGCGCGGGATGGCGTTGGGATTTTCCCTGTTCGTCCCTTCACCGGCCTGTTCAACCCTGATCTGGCGGTGACCACGAACAACGAATGCTGCGTCAGAAGCTAACAACAGTCCCAACTCTTGTGCTCCTCACCCAAGGCCGTACTCTAGCTGCGAGCTAAAGCAAGGCACTCAATCTCCGACGTTTAACTAGTCAGGTCACACACTACGATGAAGATGCTCCATGCGGAAGCGTTCGTCGACACCGACATTTCAGAGCGAAGAATTGTCACAATCTCACCGTGCCAGGTGACCAGCCACGTCTTGCCAATGTCCTTTCAGCTTCCTGATGGCTCAATGGCACCATCTGGTCTTTTGTTGGACGCCCACGCCAAGATCAGACCTCCGTGTTAGAGTTTTCGAATGAGCCTTCCCCCAGCATCCCACGCAATGCATCCTCCGCAAAGTGCTGACGTATCCGCAAGGTCCCGCCACCTCTCCCGCAATGTTCTTCAGCCTTACAGGGTCCGGTCAGGGGGCCGTTTCCGACATATCCCGCGCCATCGTCATTGCTTATTCTGGTCCTTCCTATCACCGGAGAAGGGCACGCGGGCAGACGTGGTGGCTCAGGCACATTTTCTTTGGCCGCCGGCGCCGCATGCGAGGGTTGCGTAAGACACAACTAATACCGATGATGGCGCACAGTGTGCTTGGGCGATATACTTGCATCTATGCACCCCACAGACGTTTGCCGCCGACATGCTCAACAGACTGTTGCCATGCTTCTTGGCCCTCACCAGGCGTCTGGGTGAAGCAAGATATGGAACGTAGATATTCACTCGGTGCCATGGCAGGTTGGCACAATCACGAAGAGTTCAGCCTATTTCTTGCTCTGCGTAGGCTCTAGCTTCATCTTGTCCCAAAGAAGGAATACATTGGCACTGTTGTTGCCCAATGCCCAAAGTTCCGAGTAACCATGGAATAAAATGGGTTGATCTTCTTGCCGGAACACCTTGAGCGACAAAATGATATTGGGATCGCCCCAGCGAACACGGTGTTGTTTGCTCCAGCAGAACAAGAGGATGCCGAGCCAGCCCACAGATTGAAGCCTAATCCAAGCCTTGTCCTGATACTTCCATAGCAGCACGCCCACTAGTAACAACTCCTCGATGCGCTTCCAACGTCCGCTCTTGGCGCAATGCTCTCTATCTAAGAAACAAAAAGGTATGATGGCTGATATTCACATTTGCCCTGTCAAAATTTTCTATGTACACGTTGCCTCCCATTCTCGCAACTCCCTCTATCCCCCCTATTCATTCCAGATAACGGCACTCAACCCATCCTCCTCGCCCGCCCGTCCCGGCGTCGCAACCACCAAAGTCGCAACCACATCCCCCAACTTGCCCGTCGTCGCATCCCTCGTCAAAATAGCCACATTCGAGCTCGTCTGCCCGCCCACCGCCACCAAATCCCCCGCCTTGTTGATCTGGAACGTGCGCGGGTAGTACGCATGCGCATTCGCAGCCTCCATCCACGCAATCTTGCCCGTCGCCGGATCAATCGTGTAGATGGCGATGGAGTCCTGCTTGCTGCCGAACGTCTGGTCCGCGCGGTTGGCCGCGTACAAGAAATTTCCTGCGATGCGCAGCTCAGCGGCCTTTGTGCCAGCGCCGCCCTTCTTGCCCGGCGCAAACGTCGAGATGGTTTGCGTCTTGGTCAGCGCGATGCACGAGCTCGAGTACGACATGGTCCACGCCGACACGGAGTTGCCGAGCTCGTTGACCGTGTACATGACGTCCGGGTACGTTGCGTTGTTCTTGGTGGACAGGAACACGGCGTGGCGAGGGCCGTCGCCGGCAGCGGCTTGGCCTTGTCCGCACGACGTGAGTTTCCCGCTTGATGCGTCGATGCTGAAGACGCGGACAATGTCTGCGCCGAGGTCGGGCACCAGCATGAATTTCCCTGAGGGGTCCAGGCGTGCTTCGTGCGGGTGCGCGACGTCCTGGCGCGAATTGGGGCCCTTGGCTGCGAGGGTGAATTTCTGGAGCGAGAGCGTCTGGCCGCCGCTGGTGAGTGGCATCTTGTATGTCGTGAGCGTCGACGGCGAACTATCCCCCATCATCGTCAGCTATATTTCCCCAATCACCATTTTTTTTCCAACCCAAGAAAAACTTACTACTCCACCGTCGCCGCAAACCCCTTCCCATTCGACCCCCCATACAACAGCCCATGCACACTATTCCCACTCGTCTTCATCTGCGCCGTCATGCTCAGTTTCCCGTCGCTCGCGACGCTGTAGCTCGCAATGTACCCGCCATTGGACCAGCTCTCGTCGAAGCAGTACAGCGTCTTGTCCGCAGGGTACAATTCCAACCACCCAGGCGTGGTGCCGCAGCCCGTGGCCTGGCCCGTGACGCTGAGCGTCTTTGCGCTCGCGTCGAAGTTGAGCGTGAAGAGCTTGCCCGTGTAGTGCGAGGCGATGAGCGAGGCGGCGAGGGTGGTGGAGGGGAGGAGGAGCCCGAGGGCTAGGGTTGATGCGCCGAGCATGGTGATGCAATCAACTCTGTGGAAATAGCGAAAAGAAGCGAATTCAAGATGTTACAGCAACCAACAAAACGACACCGAGTTGTAGCGGCGATCCAGAGCCCTGATATATAACACACATTTGCCTTCCCCCCAAGATCTCGGCGGCGGCGGTTCCACGTTGATGAAGGAAGATTGGCCTCATTACCCGGTGCCGGTCCCGGCTTCATTTAGGAGCGTGGGCGTGCGCGCGCCATTGTGCTAGGCGCCGTGCGAAAGCGGCGAATTGATGCTATCGAGGCAATGTGTTTCATATTGGTGCTGAGGGGGCGCGTGGTATGTAGTTGCGCTCGGCAGTGGACGTTTCTTTGGGGTACGGCCCAGGGGCGCTCGGGTGCAGGGGGGCGAGTGTGGGGAACGCGGCTAATGTTGGGGATGCTCGGGTGCGGGATACCGGTGGTATGAATGGTGTGTCTGGGCTGGGCTGGGGTCAATTTGGGTCGGGTACTTCATCGAGAGGGTATGTTTAGACGGTGGTGGTGGTGGGTTGGGGTTGGGGTGGAGGGATGGGGACCGAGATTGCGGGAGGTGGGATGGTGGGTTGATTGTCTCGTGTGCAATCTTTACAACAGTTGACTACTAGACTTCTTTTAGAATTTAAATAATACCTAGTTTTTGGTCGCATTCTTGTTCGTTATTCAAAGTCTTAGTGCGTGTGTTTGGATCACGCTGAGGGTGCAAGAGCGCTTTGGAATCATTAACAAGGCCTGTAGAAAATTATTAACGAAATTTAACTCGGTTCAAAGGACGATACGTCGTGTCTCGCCGCTGGCCATTACTCTATGAAGCCAAATTGCAACGGAACCGGCGTAATTCAGCATTCTCGTCTCCATGATATCGTCTGTAAAACATCGCCGCTATCAGCTACAATATGTCTGTGAGAATCAGTGAATAAAGATCCGGATTAAAGACTTTCTTTCCAGCGAGGTACTGTATTTTTTCTATTCATCTATAGCTCATCAAGACTCCCACTCAAGTAGTAGCTGAATTCAAATACTCTACAATGGAGGCCGCTGTGGCATTATTGATTGGAAACGTCGGATGAAGGTTGTTGAGCCAGAACCACTCATTGACTGGGTATTTGCAGCTTTCGTCCAAGGTGTACCATGTAGGTGTGCCACTAAATGATCGTTAGCTTCAGCAATCTTTCGTACTGAAAACCAATCGATATCCAGTCACCCAAGGCAGGGCGCTCGCCGCTGAGTATGCTCTACCATTCAAGAAAAGAAGAACCGCACTCCTCCACGATGTGTTGGAGAATCCACGCGCATAAAAATATACAAAACAAAGTAAGACTCACTTCTCGTATGCCTTGCACCAGGAGGTCGTATTTTTAATTTCGCTTGTCTGCGAAAAGGCTTTCGGGTCTTTGAGGGCTTTGGAAAAAACACTCCACGTATCGTGGACAAATGTCGTAGACTCATTATGCCTAGCACCGAATTCCTCACTCATCTTCTTCACTCTCCCGTTCCAGTCCTCTATAGCAAGCCCCTCGTTTTCGATGGAATAGTTTCCATTCTGCAGAGTAAGTGGGGCCAGATTCACTGGAGGAACGGTCAAGAACAAGTAGTTCCTGGCTCCTGTCAAATAGAGCTGATCCAACAGACTGCTGTATTCGGCGAAGATTGCGTCGATTAGTGTAGAGTTTTTAAGCCACCAGGAGTTTCCAACGTCGTTGATTCCAATCCAGAAGGCAAAGAGCGAGTTCTTCGATGTCCATGGAGTCGAAGCGGAATGGGCACCGTACGTGGGCAGGAACTGGTCCTCGATTTGGTTTTTCATGGATAAAACTGTTGGTTTATAAGGCGCTACTAGAGCGCTGTCAACTGTGGCTCCACCGTAGGCCAGGTTGTACGTTTGAATCAGGCTTTCATTGTACGTGAAAGTGAGGAAGTCAACCCAGTTTGGTCCACTAGCGAGTATCAGCTTATGCGTGAGCATACTGTACAGACACTTTACTTCGATGACGTCCACCCCCTAGTCACGCGTCAGCCTCAACCTTTCTATTCCGGTTCACAGACTTACGGGTATGGAGGATTCCCCATTGGGTTCGACGGGCTCGGCTGTGTTCCAGTAATATTGAAACCAGTTTGGGTGTAGGAGTCGCCAAATACGAAAAGATATTCCGTGCTCTTCCAGCCGGACCATGTTCCATTAGAGCGGAGGCGTACTGCGAGGGCAGAAGTCACAAGCGAAAGTACGGTGGCGAGCGAGCCTCTAGCCATTGTGTTGACTTGAACCGATGAACAGACGTCGATAGAGAACCATTTTCACGGTGTTCCGTCGTCTTATAGCGTCCAACAGCCCTAACCGGGATTTCGGATGGCGAGGGTATACCCGGAAAGTTTAAACTCAATAACGTATATAAAATCATCAACACCGGAAATGTGATGTCGATTCCAGGAATCAGCGGTGTTGCCGCTAGAGAGCCAATGGTTCGACACGAATGCAGATACGTTGAAATCGTCCGTATGGACCTGCATGATCGACGATTAGGAGGTGTGATCGAGATTTGATTGCTCGAGCGTCCGATAGCTCCGCGTCGAAAGAGGAATAGCCCACTGGACCCTGTTCGTCTCCAAGACCAGATTGACGGGAAGGCATGTCTCGCGTAATTCAGTACTCGTAGAGCTTTGGTAGTTGTGCAAACATAGTATACTGGGTGGAGATTTTGGAACGACTAGGGACGGTGTAGCCAAGTCATTCGCGCACGTCTCCGAGACGACAACTTGACCAGCGCATCAGAAAGCAAGGAGAGTCGGAGAGAGAGGACTGAGGAGAGTGAGAATGACAGATGATATAACTCAACGGACTTAGGCCGGAGGTAGGCTCAGTAGTGGGGGCGGGGCATCAGAGCTTTACAAGCGTCGACACCAAAATCTCAATACATAAAGCAACATATCAATTGACATCACACGTCAGACCTCCACGAATATTCATTTTGCAAAAATGGCAGACGACGCCCCAGCCGACCGCGCCTCCCTGAGCTCGCGCCAGCTTCCCGAGATGACCCTCTCGACAGCATCGAACCCCCTAACAGCTCCAATTCCCCCACCAGCCAACCTATCCAGCACTCAACGAGCCGAATATAGATTCCAAGTCAAAGGCAATGTCATCAGTACGTGAGACACACACAAGGGTACCAAATCCCACTCCCCTCGCCCCTTCCCGTTCCCTTATTTCCCCCCTTCCCCATCCATCTCATCCCATCCCATCCTAACAACCCCCAGTCACCGGCGGCGCCGGCACCCTCGCCCTCGAAGCCGCCCGCGCCCTCCTCGAACACGGCGCCTCGGGCCTCGCCCTCTGGGACCTAAACCCAGACCAATCCTCCGCCGCCATGAGCGCGCTCCACAAGTCCTTCCCCGACCGGCGCATCATCGCCGAAGCCGTCGACGTGCGCGACGAAACCTCCATCGCCTCCGCCGTCGCCAGCGCAACAACCGTCCTCGGCCCCATCAGCACCCTCTGCTGTTTCGCCGGCGTAGTCGGCTGCACGCCCGCGCTCTCCATGGCCCCCTCCGAATGGCGCCGCACGCACGACATCAACCTCACCGGCACGTTTATCTGCGCGCAGGCGGTAGCTCGGCATATGGTTGAGCAGGGCACAGGGGGCAGCATCGTGCTAACAGCGTCCATCAGCGCGCACCACACGAATTTCCCGCAACCGCAGGCGGCGTATAATAGTAGCAAGACGGCGTTACTGAGCTTATGCCGCAGTCTGGCGGCCGAGTGGGCGAGGTATGGGATTAGGGTGAATACGCTGAGTCCCGGGTATATGGATACGGTGTTGAATGAGGGGGAGGGGTTGGAGAGGGCGAGGGATATGTGGAATGCTAGGAATCCGATGGGGAGGATGGGGGATCCGTGGGAGTTGACGGGGCCGTTGGTCATGCTGTGTAGTAATGCAGGGAGGTATGTGAATGGGGCGGATATTATTGTGGATGGGGGGGCTATGGTCTTTTGAGGAGACAGGCAGACTTCGGTCAGGATTGAGTGAATGATTACTGCTCCAGTCATGAGGACACTGGTAGGATGTACTTTTGAGCGGCATCGAGGCATGTGCGCAAACAGAATTATATAGTCTATCCTCACTGCGGGCTGTAGAGATTGGAGTTGTATTAGAGATCTAAGCAGCTATCTATCATGCGAATGTGTACGTCTAATGCACTAGGATAATACAGGAAGCATGCTTTTAGATCGTGCTTGAATGTACATCTGGGTCACGGTGCTCCACTAGGCTCGTTTTGGAGCGTAGTCTCTCGTGATGGTCCTTGTCCTCGTCCCGATCTTCCTCCACCACCCCGGCCTCCTCTATGGCCCCTTCCCCTACCCCTGCCTCGATCTCCGCCCTCTTGCTTCGGTGTAGCCTTTGGAGGTGGTATTTCTTGAGACAGTTTGTCAGTCACATCTCGGACGCCCTTCCCTCGGTCGTCACCCTCATCGCCATCCTTTTTGTCTTTTCCCTTCCCTTTGGTCTTGCCGCCTCGGGTTTTCCCTCTCCCCCTGGAGGCTTTTGACGCGCGCTCATCATTTCGTTTCCTCTGCTCCTCTTCTTCCATCACCCGCTTGCTCTCGGCATCCCACCACTGCTGGAACTGCTGCTCCTGCTGGATCTCTTGCAAGCTGCGTTTTGATGCCGCATCTTTGACGTAGTCCTTCTCAGCCTGTTGCAGGGATAAAATCTCCGTCATGCTGAGGTTCTGGCTTGGCGATGTTGGCGAGTGGTGCGGCAAAGGAATATGACGAATTGAGTGCGGTGTGGGTATTGGTGTAGTCGATGCAGACATTCCACGCTCTGATTGAGGTGTAGGCTTGTTTTGCTGTCCTTGCGTGCCTCCGGAGACCGACCGTGAGGCTTGGATAGGTGTCCCTTGTGCCCTCTCTTTCGAAGCTGCTCCGTTGTTGGCTATAGTCTGCCGCATTGTCAAATGGGGGGTGCTGGGCGTACGCGTAGGTTGAGGGGAGCTAGAAATGACTGGCGCAGTGGTAGGCGTTTGTTTCCGTGAAATCGCCTGCCACGGCGACACCGCTGGTGGAACTGGCTGTGGTTTCTCGATGACTGTTGGCTGCTTTAGGGCTTGAGCTTGCTGTAGCCGTTTCCGTTCTTTTTGGGTCATCTTAGACTGGATAGAGCCTGAAAACTTATCCTCAAGTCCTTCTCTCGACAAGCCAAGGGTTAGATTTGAGGGCTTGTCCACCGATGCTTGAGCCATGATATCTTTGAGATCAAGCTTCGATGCACTCAAGGGTGTCGACCCCCAGGGCTGTCCCGGCCGCTTATTTTCTTGTGGCAAAGTTGGATTGGACGCCGCTTGCGATATGAGGGCAGAAGTGGCTTCGACAGATGCTCCGTGCGAAGAAGGTCGTCTCTTCCTCCTGACTTCGGCCCAAGACTGTTCAGGGGAACCAACGGGAGTCTCCAATGCTGGGTCTCCACCTGGTAAGTCAGAGAACCGGGGTGGCCGTATTCTCTTAACCGCCACTTCATCTTCTCCATCTGACATTTCGAACATCAGATCCTGGTTAGATGCTCGAGCTTTCAGTGGTGGAGTCAAAGCTAGGCTCTCGTCATCCTCTCTTATGCCTTTTGATGCCCGCCTCCGGGGACGTTGTCTCAATGGGGAAGTCGAGAGCTCCTCCAAGCTTTGTGCGCGAAACGAAGAAGAAATTGCACTTTCGCCCTCTGTGAACTTGTTATAGAGGACAATTGCGTCAATCTTGGCTCGCTTCCCGCGGTCGATACGCTCGGCTAGTTCAGGATACTTGTCGAAGAGGAGCGCCTCGGCTCGCCCGCTTTTTGCAAAGGGGAGACACGCGAGCTGGTTCTCTCGAACGACTTTGTTCAGCTCTGCAAGGAGGTCGTCTTCTAGCTCGTCTAGAGACCCATTTTGCATTACTGCCTCCAGGCTGAGGCATACATACTCCAGAGCAGCGTCCTTGAACTCTGCCACGGAGCTAGGTGCAATGGCGTTGAGAAGCGAGCACACGTTTCGAGCATTAACTATGATGACATCAACATTGACCAAAACAATGACCAAGTCATACATACCATAACGACCGATCAGTCGTTGGCAGATTTGAGATAAGCGCTCTAGCATCAGCTCGTTCGCAACCGACATTACGTCCATTATATGGTCCAGAAGCTCATCCAGAGCGAGAAGATCGTTCAAGTCCTCACTGATGACAGCGTCAAAAAGCTCTTCACCGGCATCGGTGTAAATGTGGCGGACAACGAGTTCGAACAGCTCCGCTTCGACGTGTGTAAGGTCAATCCTGACATGTGACGAAGTTTCATCTCGTCTTCCTGCGAGCCACTGACCTCCAGCCCGACCACGAAAAAGTCCATCGAAGAATGGACACCTCTGGCAAAGAATATCGGAGTGTAGAAGCTTCTCGCCGTCCGCAAGCTCAATGATAACGTCACCGCAGTCATAGAATGACCGGTCTTTCAGAGCCAGCTCCAGATCTCTGTTCAAGGAGCGCCTCGGGTCTGCCTGTTGTCGAGCGGATTGTTCAAGATGTCGGAGCTCTAACCGCAAGGCTATCTTCATCAGCTCTGTCCGCACAGAGCGGTACCGGAAAGCCATCTTGGGAAATTGGCGAGTGACGTTCCAAAAGTCGACCACCGAGTCGGTATACGCATAGACTGCAAGATTGAAAATTGTCAGAAAGTCGAGGCCCTGAAAGGTGACAACGGTCCTCCCTTCCTCGGAAGTGATTGTCAAAACATCAGATATTTCGTATCCACCCTCTCCAGAGCGACATTTTTGCATAGCGTCTCTAAGCACCCCACTCCGTCCAGACAATATACACTCATGCACAGGTATGCGTACATCAGATAAGGTTGTGCGAAGCTGCATATCGTATGTGTGGATTGATGAACGCGAGGCTTGCTTTAAGATGTCTGTGACTTCATTCTCGAGATCTTTGGACTTGATTGCACGCTTGCGAAGCGCCTGCGCATTTGATGGTCGCTGCCAGAACCTAGGGGCTGGGTCTTCGTCATCGGATGCCTCTTCATAATTCGATAGTTCGTTGAAGGAGAGCAGTGGTGCAATGTGTTTCCACAGTCCTGGTTCGTCAACCCCGATCTGAGTGCGGGTCACGTCGCAATCTTTGCGGACCGCGGCATATGCGCCAAAGGCAGATGCTCTGACCGCAATGACCCTCGTAAGGCCCGGAACGCGTTGGAATTTGTAATCGTTGCCTCGGTGTTCAGTCGCAGCAGCCCCACTCGTATTCTTGATCGTGGCGCGTTTTGTGCGTCTCCAGACACTGCCTGCTTCGGTGGTTAAGATGATGGAGCCATCTTGATCGACTTCGACATCTCTGGCCACCATGTGACCGCTCTTGGAAGACCACATCCTATAAGGATGCGATAATGCGCCTCTGATCTGTTTCGGGTTAGTTGTCGATGTACTTGAATCACTGCTCGACTCGCCGCGTCGAGTAACGGAGATGGTGAAGACGTCTCCAGAACTAGTCATAGCACAGATTGTGTCACCACCTGATGTGATCTTGCTAATCTTGTTGGGTGTGATGTCGTATTTAGTGGTCAACCAACTATCTTTGAGAAAATTGCTCGTGAAGCTTTCCAGAGGGATATTTAGTCTCGCGTAACCGTAGTTTGCAAACACCCAGACTTCGTGGTTATCGAGCAAGCAAATAGTCGCACCGTCGATAGCCGATACGGAGGCGATGGATGATGAAAATAGTGATGCTGCAATTTTCCGGGGAACAATCTGGAGCTCGAGCGAACGAGCGTCGGAATCCACGATTCCCAATTGGCCTTCATTCTTGCCAAAGGTGTACAGTGAAGTGGATGTGTGGGCGACAGAATGGATCCTGGACGCAGCAATACCAATGACTGGCTCCCGCTTTAGCTTCAGAGGACCAAATATCTGCCTGGGAATCGTAGAGATTGGATCATCGTCTTTGACACTTGGTTTGGGAAGAGTATATCCAAGTTGGCCATAGGCATTGTTGCCCCAAGAAAAGATCTCGCCCTGATCAGTAATAGCCAAGGTATGGTTTTGACCGAGCGCGATTGCCGCAACCTTCTTCTGTCCCAGGCCACCAGCTTCAATGCACATGAAGTGATATCTTGTCACCTCATTGCCTGTGCCGAGTCGACCTCCGGGGCCATGGCCACACATGTACAGGTTGGAGGCAGGATCCGTCGTAAGAACCGCAGTATGGAGCTTCGACATTTGCACGTCTTGAATCACGATGGGAATATTACGTATGTGAACTGGCAAATCCATCACTGCCATTGGCTCCAGAGCCCCAGAGTCCTGTGGAGGCATGTTCATAAAGGCGCGGTCCTGCGCCTTCTGCTCGAGATGTTCACGA
Source organism: Polyplosphaeria fusca (assembly GCA_010093805.1). NCBI lineage: Eukaryota > Fungi > Ascomycota > Dothideomycetes > Pleosporales > Tetraplosphaeriaceae > Polyplosphaeria > Polyplosphaeria fusca. The sequence goes on along the minus strand of ML996161.1, from coordinate 39,271 downwards.
TGGAACCTTTTGAGCAAGTGGTCGGGTCGTCTCAGTATGATACGCTCGGGGAATTGGCGGTCATCTTCGTCCCCGAATCCGAGTGTCACGTTCTTGTTGGAGCCGAACGTGTAAACCTCGTCTCCGCCAAGAAAGATAGGTGGTTCGATTGCGGCTCGTTGCATCTCTTCGTCGTGGTCTCCTGAATCGCCATGTGCGAATTCATCGTCCGAGTCTGAGTCATTTGCCAACCTCTCCTCTGGCCGTAGCGTACGATCTTTGATGGTCATAGAGAACAGGTCCAGGGGTCCAAAACCCTCTTTGTCTTTTATTTTGACCAAGCCTCGTGCATGACTGTTGAAACCGGCGGCACCATGACCGAGAATGTCTTGAGTGTCCCTGTTGAGAATCAAACGTGCAATGTCAATGTTGCCAAAATAGAAGGCTCGGTGCAGGGAGGTCCAGCCATTTTCTGCATCCTGAATGTAGAGATCTGTGAAGGGGTGGTCGAGAAGGGCTTGAGCAAACGCTAGAGCGCTTCCTGACGTTGCAGATGCGGCGTGGTGTAGTATCGTCAGACCAGAGGCGTCGCGACTGTTCACATCTGCCCGCGTCAAGTGTGTAGGAGGGACACTCATACCCCTGCGACCTTTGTTGGTCGCTGCAGGAGACAATCCATAGCTGCCTGGGCTGCTGTTCACGGCAGCACCAAAGCTTCCAACCTGCCAGCCAGTGACGCTTTTCTGTGTCCCCGGCCGCGTACTGTGGGCGGCGGTTTCCAAGACGTGCCGGAAGCGATCGACATCATCTTCAAGATAGTATTTCCAAAGATAACCACTCATGTGCGGACACTGATATGGGATGATCCTTTTGCTTCGTCAAATAGCACCTCGCTATGATCTCGGAGGATCAAAGCCTGTTTAAAGGTGCTGAAGGCGAAGCTGAGGGTCCTCCCACGGAAAGTGCACCGGGCACGACTGCTGCCGGTGTTGCCAGACGGCGGGTATTGATGTGACTCGAGCTCGATGCGATCGATGCAGCGGAGCACGGCGAGCTTCGGAGGTGGTATTTAGGATGGATGGAAGAGGATAGGATAGCTGCCCGCGCGAGATTGATACGGTGGCAAGTACGGGCGGAGGAGGGGACGGCAGGAAGCTCGGATGTATCGGCGAGAATGGGCGGGGGACTGCAAGAGGAGCGCAAAATATGTGGCAAGTAAAATGTATATTGGGCTGCACTTGAGTGTATGTGGTTTTGCTCGGAGGGGTTGATGTGTGTGGGCGGGAGCGACATTCGAGTCTATGATGTCGAGGGGTGAATCAGTGCGGGCGCTATCTCCGTCGCAAGGGAGCGCAAACTCGGGACATACGAACAAAGTCTGGTCCTAGAATCGGAGTAGCTGGCAATCTAATATTATACCTCTCATTCACCATGCGGATGTCGCTCTGCGGCAACGTCGCTCGTGCGGAGCTCGTCAGGACTCATCAGGACTCATTCCCGATCACCAAGGTGGCCATGGTGACCAATCAGGGGTTCCGAGACTCCACGGGTCGCATCTCTTGGAGAACATCACCACCACTCTATATTCACTACAAGGAGGGGTAGCTAGAGACGTTTACGCAATTTGGCAGTAACGAGGAATGATCGAGACTGGAGTTCTCGAGAAATGAAGCCTTGCCGACGGACCGCACGGGTCTATTATAGACACGTCGGCCGGCGCTCCACATGATTCGGCGGTGAAGCACGTAAACAACACACCCGCTTGGCTCTACCCAGCTGCCGTTCAGCGCAGCTATGGGAGGTCAATTTGGATGGGTGTCTGATGGGAGGTTGCAAAGAAGAGTTGCTTGGCATTTCAACCGCACTGCTAGGTGCATTGCGAATAGTCATGAAACGCAATCGAAGTCACCTAATATATTGGACAAGGCAGACAAGTCGCTAGCATCGCCGTTCAAGTGGACTGGAAGGGGCCGGTCACCGGGCCAGCCACTCGATGCTGAGCCTCAGTCTGTACAAGTAGCCGTACGACGGTACATAGTCGATGCCTGAAGCAGCCTACCAAAAGTGGCTTGATGCCCTGCATGATACGTTGTTCAGCCTCCAGCCAGGCACGGAAAGGCTGCTCGAGAAGCTGTTCGTCAATAAGGTTCGCATTGATCCAAGACAACCGCAATGCCTCCAAGGGTGTGCTCATGGCAATGAGCGGGCCCAATTGGTCCAGCCCGGCGGTAATGCGCCCCTCGTGTCCGCGATAAAGACATGTTCCCCGCATAGCTTTGCTCACATCTAGGCCACCGCGGGGTGCAGAAGGCAAATAGTCAACGAGGGGCGAAGACACACCCAATGAACGAGGCGTCTCGCCATGTAGGCAGCAGTCGACGCAAGATGGCAAGATATTGACTCTTGTGGCTCTGCACCTCGCCGCGAAGAGCAACCCGTCAAGGCAACCGCCGACGCGTTGGAGATTTATCGGCATCGATGGTGCGATACCCAGGCCAATGGGCCGTCCAGGGTTGGTTATGGTTGCCATGTCATATCTCCATGATTCACAGTGACATGACGGGTCGAGCCCAGGGCACAGCCAGCCAGCAGAGCATTCTGACCGGCGGCTGCAGTTGCGCGGGAGCTCGGGCGGGGAGGGATCTTATACCACCGGTCAAGCGATGATGCCACGATCCCAACGACTCTTTGCTGGCCGGGGCCGTGCGAGACGAGGCTGTGGATGAGACTGCTTGCTGGCGGCCGCTCGGGGATCCCGGCCTTGGGCTGGTCGAGGAAAGCAAAGGTCGACACAAGGGCGGACAGACAGCCCCTGAAAGCTTGAAAGTCGGAAAGATAAATGAGGCTGGTCGAGCAGACGAGCGCGACCGGCGATTGCGTAGAGCGGTGCATGACCTCAGCTCTTTGAGGGTGCGGGTGTGCGCTGCCCTTGTCGGCTGCAGCCAAGGCCGCTAGGCGTTGCATCGGGGGCAGGTGCGATCCGAGCTCGCGCCTTTACAGCTCGACGCAAGCACTGGGAGCTTCGATCCTCGTCGCCGTCAGGACGAAACCTGCGAAACGCGCCCTTCATCCAAACCTTGGAACCGCCTTCTTGCCCTGCCAGCGAGCGGCGAGCACGCCTGCATCTTTCCCCTTCTGCGCTGGCGCCGTGCCAGAGCCTCTTTCTCCTTGCTATCCCCGGCCACAGGCCTGGTCATCTTGCTATCAGTAATAAGCCCTGGAGCGTCACTCGGAGGAGTCACATGTCCTACTGACGTCCATCGCTCAACACTCTTTCGCCCTCTTGTGCCATCCTCGCGCCCGCTCCCCTCCCGCCGTTCCTGCGTCCAGCGTCCAAGGCTATTCGATTGCTTCCAACAGCCGCCTCCGCCTATCTCTACGCCTGAGGCTCCGCGCGCCGCGCTTCTCCGCAATCCACCACCCTGTAGAACGTCTCACACCATGGCTGCTGCCTGAGCTCCCCACTCATCCAGGACGCTTCTCGCGTGCGCCTGTCTGCTGAGAGACATTTCTGACTGGCAACGAGTCGACCTGACTAGCGAACCGCCGCCGCTGCTCTCGTGATGGCCGCCCTCAGTGCTTGCCTCTCCCAGCCCCAACGACGATAATCATCCTCACATTTCGCGCCCGCGCCCCTCTCGCATCAATACCCATCCCCCGCCCCCGCCCCTGCCCCTAGGCGGCCTCCTTCACCATGCACCCGCACCCTCGACACTCGCCGAGAACGGCCTCGGCGGCCAACAACCTCCAGACAAATCCTACACGCACAAACAACCAGAGGGATCCCACTTCGGAGCGCTCTTCGCCCTACTCGGATACCCTCTCATACGGTGACAGAGCAACAGACGACGGCGAGAGCGACATGATGTCTCGTGGCGAGCCAATGTCCGAGACGGAAGTTCGCCATAACCAGAAAGTAAATCAGGTCGTACAGGTACGTAGCGTTACACCAACCCCCAAAGCTTCCCCAACGCTGACTCTGCTCCAGAATTTTTTTACCAAAGCAGCGCTGACCATCGTATCCTCGCGCATGATACTTCCCCATAGCTTTAACAAGAATGGCGAACTCAAGCAGAACAAATGGGTACGTCACTTCCACGCATCTGCTACCGTCGGCACTAATGCATGTTTCAGTTCAACGTCGTTCTCGATGATTCCGATGTCATTGTCGAAGACACCCAGGAGTGGAGGACAATGGACGCAGTCCAGGGTCAGCATCCGTCACTCTGCATTGAGATATACCTGGACATCAAGGGCCTCGGACACAAACAGTCGCTAGTGATACACGATGAGCAGGGCAAGCGCTGGGATGTCTCCGAAGCTCTGAACGTTCCCGTTGAGTCCACTTCTCGGCCCCCCAGTCGCACGAGCAAGGCCACGCAGATCGTGCTCGAGCGATGGCACGTCCATGTCGGAGACAGGAACGCGGTCCACCCCTCCGATCTCAGGGACCCCTTGCCGAACGTGTACAAGAAGGCGGTAGTCCTGTTCCGATCGCTGTATGCGTTTCTGCGCTTCATCCCGGCATATAAATACTACAAGACCCTTGCCAAACAGCCGGCTAACCATCCCTCCCTCAAGCTCAACTATCGCATACTGAACGGCGACTTTAGGAGTCCGCGCCCCGATACTCTCGGCGTGCCCTTGTATCCATCTCCGGAGAATGTGACAGAGGTCCAAGAATTCACACCCACCAATTCCCCGGTTGGCCCGCTGAGTATTTCGGTAGAGTATCGGACGAATTGTGAGTTCAGCGTGGATGACTCTGAATCGTTGCTGAGTTCCCATTTCATGGGTCTCGACAATACATATCTGGAGCAAGCCAATCGTGAGGTGCCAGGCTCATTACCAGTCAATAAGATGCACCAACAAGAGACACCAGATCTAGGTCAGGCATACGGAAGTATGTCGACCTTTCATCAAGTGGGTCCAGCGACAGGTACGAGCCCTATGTCTGCGCTGAGAGCAGCACGAGATATGCCTTCGTCATCGCCGACAGAGTCACCTCCGCAAAAGCTTCCTCCAAATCATCGCACAGCACAGGGTTCAAAGCCATCTCTGCGCTCTGCAGATGCGCCGCCCTACCAAAGGCGGACGTCTGTTTCGTTTCAACCTTTCAAAGCAGGCTCCCTTTCATCCTCTCCTGCTCCCGGCCCAATGGTGCCACCGTCCCCTGGAAGCTCGCTCGGGAAGCAAAGCTCATCCTTGGGCAGAACTGCAACTCCAAGCGCCTTGACTCAACCGCGAAATCGAACATCACTCAATGCGCTCCCTCAAGCAGCGCTTCGAGCGCCGTCTTTGCCGAATGAGACCGCCATCACCTCTTCTGCCTCAAGCTCTCCGAAGCCCGCGCCAATCGCACGATACAGCAGCAGCTTTGGCCACCGAAGAAGCCGTTTCTCTACCGGGGGTGGTAGCAAAACAGAGGATGACAATCTCAGCAGCGGGAAAGGAAGTGCTTCGTCTTCGCAGCAGCCTGGTTCTGATGTATTGAACGATGGAGAGGGCGCAAGCTCTGGGTCTATCAAGACCGATGACGAGAACATCTCTGACTTTCTCAAGCTTCTCGAGCAGAAGAAAGATTTGAGGAGCTTCAATCGTAACGATAATGGCTCAACGATGCGGCGAACGACTGCTCAACTGTCCAAGTATCAACGTCTGAGAGATTCCCACGCAGCGCTATCTGACTCGGTGTCGTCATCTACGCTCCTGCATAGGTCATCCTCTTCTTCTAGTCGCCAACTTTCCAACGTCCCTCAGATGATTGCTGGCGCTTCTGTGTCTACGTCTTCATCGCCTGGAAAGCCCATCTCTCCACACACTCCGCATACCCCTGCGATACCCTCACGTCTAAGTGCGAATAGCATCATAGAATACGAACCACCGCGCCGAAGCCGAATTCGGCCTGGTCATCCTATGCGAGAGGAACGGGGCGGCGCGGAACCCCAAGACCAGAGTGGCGAGGAGGAGCAGGGTCCGGGCGCCATTGACATTCCGTCACCTCGTCCATGGAACTTCGCCCGCAGGTCCAGCTCGGTGGCTCAGCAGCAGCGCCATGCGGAGGAAGAGCCAGACTTTTTTGGACTGCGATCTGCCAGCATGCCAGCAGAAGAAGTTGATCGCGAGGGCGACCTCCAGAGGATCACGGCCAATGAACTTACATCTAGTGGGCTGTTTGCGCAAACAGAACTCCTCACTAGTGCGAGCCGTGACAATCAGCCCTCCGATGCCCTGAGTCCTCCTGGGTCTCGTGATTCCATGACCCGACCGTTGTCTACCTCTGACCTGCCCTCTAAACGAGGTAATCCTTCGACAAGCAGCCGGGGCCGAGGCAGCTTCACGTCCCATCCTGGATCTTCGACCAGTTTAACGACTGGTGGCACTAGCTCCACGGAGCGGCCCAGCCGCTACGCCTTTTCCAGCCGGGCTGCACCGCAAGATGACGACGAGCCACTCTTGTTTCAAATGAGCGAGATCGGTACTGGGTCTCGTCGTAGCCTGGAAGAGGGCAGAGGTGGCTCCAGCACGGGCAGCGGAGGGAGGAGAGGCTCGCCGTGGATGCGTTGAGTCGCTTCCAACCACCTCTTTTCTTAAAGTACCTATTCGATCGCGTCCCATGCTTCGTGATCAACTTTTTTTTTTTTTGGCCAATCGCGCTTTTCGGAGTTCAAGGCATCGTTTCGGCATGGCCGGCGGCATTTTTGGGTTTCTTTTCTTTCCATCTGTGCTCTATACACACCGAGCGAGGAGCGAGCGAGCACGTGCGTTTTACATCTGTGGATCTTTTGTTCGTTGAATCGCAACATCAAATTGAGTAAAGGAGTTCGCTTTGGCCCGGGTGGACTCGGCGTACGGGTGCCGGGGAGGAATACCTGGGCAGGACTCATATACGGGATTTTCTGTGCTGTTTATAGATGTTCCGGACGCTCTCGTGGCTGGCGTCTTTTGGCTTGAGAGGATCAAATCATGAGGAGGTAAAAGGGGTGATTGTGCTATGAATGCTGGATCTATGGCAAGAGTGTAGTGACGTATGGTTGAATATATTCCACTTGAACTCTTTGGATTAGGTGCATGCGCGAGTACATGTCGTGAATCCACAGTCGGCTGCTTAGTCTGGCTTCAGGTGGTTGGGGGTTTGGTACGCTATATTAGTTACAGGTAACGGTCTCGGCTTCAGCAGCGTGTGAGGTGTGTGGCCAGTATGGAGGATGTGTGGAGTGGACAGAGAGGCTGTGACTGGCGTATTGCGCCTCCTATTGATTTTCTTGTACTGAGCAATATCTCCCGTCTACTTTTTCGAAAACAATATGGAGCAATTCTCGCCGACCAAGCACCAATCCGGCCGTCAAGCTTCTGCCGCAGCGATCCAAGCGCCTGTGTCCTCCTCGTGCATGGTTCACGTTTATTTTTGGGCGGTTGAGCCAGGGAGGAAGCAGCGCTACGGCATCCAAACTTCCCCTTCCAGCAGTTCTCTCTGAAACCCATCGATGTATGCGCTAACAATAGGCTTTTCCAACACACCCACGTTTCCTCAGGCCATGCAACTTAATTTCCATCGTGGGTCGCGCTTCGTTGCTTACTGTTCCCGACCCGCGCCGTCATCCACGTGGTCCGAGACGGCAGCGTGCGTGACGTCGGCGCGTCCCACGCACGCTTCTCCGAGGCCGTGGATCAGCTGTCTTGCTTCTTCTGACTGCTCCTTAGTAACGCCCACCATGCCTCGACTATGATACCCTATTCCTCGCTCTCTTTTTCATTCTTCAGTATCTCTACTTCTTTCTCGGCTCCGAGGACGTCGCAGCCCGATGGCGCTGTCCGCGATGAATCTGCTCCCCCGCCTTCGACGAGCCCATAGGCACAATGTCGATACTTTCAAAGCCTCGCCTGTCGCGGAGCTCTCCGGATCACTCGGAGATCTGGGGACGCTTCTCCCGCTCATGACTGCGCTCGTCCTGACGAACTCGATAGCGCTGCCTTCGACGCTGCTGTTTACTGGCGCAGCGAACGTCTTGACGGGCGTCGCATTCGGTATCCCGCTCCCGGTACAACCTATGAAGGCTATCGCAGCTGTCGCCATAGCTCGAAAGTTTACCGTGGAAGAGAATATGGCAGCGGGCATAGTCGTGGCGAGCTTGGTTGGCATAATGAGCGTAACGGGACTCATCAGCTGGGCAACGCGAATCACACCGGTTCCCGTCGTAAAGGGCATACAAGTTGGAGCGGGGCTGTCGCTCTGCCTGAGCGCTGGATCATCGCTTCTCGCGCCTTTGAGCTGGACGGGCCCTTGGTGGGGAGACAACCTAATATGGGCGATTGCGGCCGTCTTGTTGCTCATCTCCACGCTAGCATACCCCAAGCTTCCGTATGCAATTATCGTGTTCGTGCTCGGTATCGTTCTGTCGCTGCTTTCTCCCAAGAGTAACACCTCAATGCCTGCGTCTGGGCCAGCTATCCCGATTGTACATCCCTCAGGGCACGATTTCTGGAAAGCAACAACCACGGCTTCGTTGGGCCAACTTCCTCTCACACTGCTTAACTCGGTCATAGCGGCCTCGGCTCTGGCGTCCGATCTTCTTCCTTCGCCTCCGTATCCTGCCGCACCCACAGTCACCGAGCTTGGAGTGTCAGTCGCATTAATCAACCTGGTCGGCTGTTGGTTCGGCTCAATGCCCGCATGTCACGGCTCAGGCGGACTTGCAGGCCAGTACCGCTTCGGCGCCAGAAGTGGCTTCAGCATCATCTTTCTCGGATCTCTCAAGTTCTTCCTCGGCATCATAGCACTTTGGAAGCCTGCGCCCATCGTCGGTGTCCTCTCGCACATTCCGAAATCGCTCCTAGGCGTTTTGGTGCTGGCTGCAGGCGTCGAGCTCGCAAAAGTGGGCGAGAGCGTCAACACCGATGCGCGAGATCTGCGTGTGCTAGATCGAGACTCGTCGTGGGACGGCAAGCGACTGAAGGAGCTGGATGAGAGAGAAAGGAAAGAGAGGTGGATGGTCTTGTTGGTGACTGTTGCCGCCTTATTAGCGTTCAGAAATGACGCTGTGGGGTTCTTCGCTGGCCTTGCCTGGCATTGGGGCTTCAGGGCTGCGCGACGGATACAGGAATGGAGAGAGCAGAGAGAAGGAAGGCCGTTTTGGCGCAGTGTAGGGCACACGAGTGAGGAGAGTGCGGAACTGCTCGGTGATGAGCCCGAACGAACGGCATGATGCTAAGATACCCATTACCTAGCATGAGGGGCTTCAGCGTTCAAACCTAGCTGTATTTGTCTTCACCGAAGTGATTTCATCAGATGTGGTGCAAACCGAGTCGGTCAAGCTATTCAACCAAGATTCATTCCGTTTTCAAACCACGGACAATATTTGAGAGTTTCCCAAGTACTTGGTCTTCAACCCTTTCCAATGAGGCCAAATCTATTATGTACATCTCTTGGTGTTGAGAAGCGCTTATCCTCCTCTTTTGGAAAGGTATCTGCCATATCCTACCGCCTACTGTCTCCGCTTAGCGTCTCATCTCCCCTCCACACCACTCACAGCATCGTGTGACCATTCATCATGCCCACCCTTGCGACTCCAGGGTCTGCTTGATATGTGGCGCATGACTGTTCTCGATTGCATCTCCCATCCTAGCGTCTATCGAGAACCCCCTGTTCCAGGCCTCCGCCCTCCATCTCGCGGGTCACCACCGGCCAATCCAAGACCATCCACCGCCCTGATGGCCTTGGAAATGCGATCTATTCGAGACATGTTTCGCTTTTGGCTAGACCCGTTCAAATAGAAGCTGCTGTTCTGGTCACATTGGATATATCTCCGTATGGCGTATGACTTCTCGTCGCTTGAGGACTGTGTGGATCTTCAGTGTGGTCAGCCATTCGCCACTGAAGACGCAGAGGTAGGTACACACTCTTTTCTGTCCATATCGCAACACTTTCAGACGTAGTACTCCAGTTTATTATCTCTTTAAACGGGCTGTTGACTGTGGGAAACGACCTTCCTGACTTGCACTTCCACTGCTGCCCTTCTCCATTATCAACTATATAGCAGCAGCAAATCCACTGCCCCTTTCTCTCATTGCCTTTCACACTCAAAATCTGAGTTTGTGCACAAGCCATCCAGGACACACCAGTCTGAAGCTGACGGGCCTCATCGTGTGCGATCAGGCCCCACGACGCACAATTGTGCGGAAAATGGTGGGAGGGTGGCGGCGAAATGTCATTGGCGAGCAATACGATGCCCTTGCCTGGCCAGCCACACCAACGCCGCGCACGCGCATTCGTGCTCTACAGTGAGTGTGTATTGACTCAGTCTAGTCATCCGCACGTGGGGTGCCGAACGCATGATGCACAATGGTGCATTGCTCAGCGCTCGATTATTTGTGGTCGACACTTCTCGCCTCGAGGCGGTGCAACCAAGTTCCCAAGGTGCCGAATCGCAGATGAGAAGAGACAACGAAGCGAGACTCGAACTTCGAGCAACACAAACTAGCGTCTCGAGAGGGCTCCAACATACTTGACAAACGAGGACAAGAAACCTTGCGACCAGATGGCTTCTAAGCCGAAAACCCTGCGGTGGGATTTGCCGGAAGACAGAAATTCGCCCGGGCGAGGTTCTCTGTACGAAGAAGATGAAAGGTTACTGCAGCGCATCAAGGAAGAAAGGACCATGCTTTTCATCCGTGAACTAGCATTGCCTCCCAAGAAGACACGTCGGTTGCCTTCTCTACTGAAGATCACTTTCAACAACACTGCTTCGAAAACTTCGGTCAGCTCTTCACGATCGCAAGATTCTCTCGATGGCCCGGAGAAGACTACTACAGACGACAGAAACAATTTTGGACGCCTGCTTCAGTCTCCAGGCTCGGTTGGTTCGACGAAGCTATCGCGTTCGTCCTCATCTTTGGTCTCAGAAGCTGTCAACGAAAGCTCAAAAGCCGTTGAGAATCTGCCAGAAGAAAACATGCTGGGCACCGATATTCAGGAAGGTGCTGTTAATTTGACTGAGAGTCAGCAAACGAAGGCCGCCGTCACACCTCGGACTTCACCTAAGCTACGACCTATTCTCATTCGACAACCCAAAACTCACTCACTGTACGACAATTATCGCAGAGCTGATGCTCATCTAGATGAGTTGAATCAGAAACGAGGAATACCTGTTCAGGAATATCGACGTTTCTCTAGTACAGGCCGTCGCGACTCTGCAAATTCGAAAACCTCCAGTCTTGAGACCTCGCCCATGCCGACTCGAAACACTCTGTGGTTGAACTCAGATCAATATAGCCCCATTTCACCCAAATACGACCGTGCTAGGATTCCGCCGGCACGTACGCAATCAACCATAAGAGAGACTGACAATACGTCAACCCGGGACTGTGACAGCAACTACGGCGGCGAGGCCTATGACAAACGACTAATCTTCGAGCAAGTACTTTCTGATGCACTGGAAGAAGAGTTGTCGAAAGGTTTCACGCCGTTCATGGAACCCGTGCTTTGCAAAATTAAGAGTCGCATTCCGGCCATCGTTCAGTCTTGTCGTCTGAGACTGCTGTATGGCCTTTCAAATGACTCTTCGCTGGACGTTCTATCTCAGCCGCCATCTACAGTTGGCACGAGCGAACCAGATAATAGCGATTCTGACATCCTGAGCGATGATACGGACCGAACGAGCCATGCCGCCTCGACTTGTTCCACAATGAGCCTCACATCGGAATTTGATATTACCAAATCTGTTCAGCTCTTCCCCAACGAGTCTTCGAAACCGAATGTCGGTGACTCGGTCTTAGGAGAATGTAGAGAAACATTGGAAGCGAACAGCTCCTGCTACAACACTGCACTGGAGTTCAAGTCGCACGCTGACGAGGATTCGAGTCACAACCAAACACTTGGTACTGCCAATGTTTTCGACTTTCAGTTGCCTCCGGATAACGTTCAGGCACCGGTTGGCGCTCCTTATGGCGTTACGGATAACGGGGGGCCTCGATCGCCAGCTGCGACCAGGACATCCATGACCACACTGATGAGCACTCCACTTCCTCAAAACCATTTCAACTTGTATCCGGTGAATGGGTTCTCATATAGCAGTAGACAAGAACAACATTTCGATGCACCGAACGCACCCTACACGGCACCGGCGTCCTCCTCAACCGAGCCATGACCCAAACGAGCATTGCTGCAACACCCAGTCGATGAATATGTTGAACTGTATCGCGTCAATCCAAACAACGTTCCGGCTAAAACTTGGCATTGAAGTGATGCCGGCAAGTGGCTATGGCTGACCCACGGTCAGATCCACGTTAAATAAGCGAAGACGAGAATTTGGTCATATGTTGAACATAGACATGTTGACTCACACATGTTCCGGACATCATTTCGCAGTTTAGAAAAATGCCTAACAGACACTGAGTCTGTGTCCTCGATTGATCGCTTTCTTCGTGGAACGAGGCGATGCAACCGCGGAGTCACATGTGACTCATTAGGCCATCCATCGGTTTTCAGTCACGAAAAGTTCGAGTCACAACTTCAAACCTCCACATCGGCGACCTATTGTCTAATTCGATAGGGGGTTTTATGTGTTATGCAACTATAAGGCGCCTTTCTGGGGCTTTGATGCATTCACCACTACCACAAGGTCTCCCCCTTTTACAATCGCCAAACGCACAATAAGTTCAAACACCAAGAATACGCCATGTCTACCGGCACCAACAAAGCTGAAGCAGCCGTCAGCTACGCTGCGCTCATTCTCGCCGACGCCAACATCAACATCACTGCCGACAAGCTTCAAACCCTCCTCAATGCAGCCAACATCGAGGACGTCGAACCGATCTGGACTACTCTCTTCGCCAAGGCGCTCGAGGGCAAGGACGTAAAAGACTTGCTCACCGCCGTGGCTTCTGGGCCTGCTAAAGGACCAGAAGTGGCCACGAAAGACGAGAACGACAAGGATGGAAACGACAAGGAAGGCGAAAGCGACGGGAATGACGATGGAGATGATGCAAGCGACAGTGGAAGCGATATTGGTATGTCGTTGTTCGACTAAGCAACAACCACTTTTGGGAGTTTTCAGATCTTGGGAAAGTCACGTAATGCAATATCTTTCTCCCAATGTTGCTTTCGCGCCGACTGTGATGTGCACTAACATTCTGACGTTTACCTTGTTTCTGCGTTCATGTTCAACGTTCTCGCAACGTTCTTACAACGTTCTCACAACGTTCTCACAACGCTCTCGCAACGTTCTCACAACTACACCCTCAACTATCTCTTTCTCTTCCAACCCTAGCATTTCATTGTCCAACAACCCGCTCGCTTTGAAGTCAGCCCCCAGTCCATCTTTTACCTCATTATACAGCGCCAGCCTCCTCACCGCGAAGAAATTCCCCGTCTCTCTCAAATCTTTCGTTGCCTCCCAAATTTCCTCATCCTCACCCACATACTCCAGCTCCCGCCCCTCCGGCCCCACGACCTCCTTCTCCGCCTCCAACACCCGATGCAATGACGTCTCCGCAGACAAAAAATACGCAACGTGACTCGCTATCTCCCACGGACGTAAAGGCACCACCTCCTTTAATATATGTACTCTTTTTTTCTCTTAAATTACTATACTTAATGATGCTCTTGAATAAACTAAATAAACAAAAGGTGTATGCTATTTTAGAACCTTCTATAGGGTTGATTGCGGCTGACGTTGAGGGCTAGTGATGGCGAACCAAGCCGCTACTAGCCCCGCCTTATAAGCGCATCTTCCCCCAGCCCTCGCACATGACCGCCATTCATCCCTAACGTCGCCCCCAGCACTCCGGAACACCCACACTTGACTAAGAGAATGGAGCCAAGCGACAACGCTGGGTGGTCAGCAGCCGGCCAACAGTTCTCGGCACAGTGGACAGAGCCGGGCGATATTTTTTCTGTGCTGCTGATTATCGGCGGGGATGTGGTGAAGCTCGCGCTCGCAGCGGTGGCAGGTGGCTCACGGATAACCCCCGTAGCCTTCTCGTTCGGATGGGTCGCCTATGCCATCTCGGCCGTCGTATCGGCCATTAGCGACAACAAACTCATCAATTGTCCGCCCGAGGCCAACGTGCAGGTCTTCAACCTGCGCTCCGGCTACAGCCGCTCCAACCAGTCGTGGCTGCTGGCCCGCCTTGTCAAGACATATCCCTTTTGGATGCCCAAGGAGGTACGCTCCCTCGTGCAACCAACAAGCATCAAACGCCGATCGTGGTATCGGGTCGGTGGCGGGAGTGACGAGGAGCGAGGCCGTCGAGAGCTCGACAATTCCAAGGCCGCTGGTACCACAACCACAACTACCACAACTACTACAGCTATCCCCTCTACCGCCCAAGCGCACGGAGGCGTTACCGAGACGGTGCCGCCGCCCCGCATCGCCCTCTGCGTCGCCATCTACCGCTGGCGTGAAGATATCAAGCCCGGCGAACCCTCGCATGACCTGGTATGGTGGTCTGGCTTCGCCGTCACTCTGGTGCAGCTTGGCCTCGCCGCGGTCCCAATGGGCCTGCACTCGGACTATGCCGTGTTCCTGACCACGGTAGCGGGCACAATCCTCGCGTACCTCTCAGCATCGCTGCCCCAGTGGCGCGCTGAGAAGTGGCATGCGCGGCGGACGCCCAAGGACGTCGCACTCACGCTCGGCAACGGCCAGCAGCATGTTATTATTGTGCGAGGCTCGACCGCTTCCGAGGGCGTCGCGCTGGACCTCGAGGACCTCGCCAGCGGGCTCGCGCCAGACATGTTGTCTACGCGCGTAGCGACGACGGTCATGGCCGTCCTGTGGCTCGCCCTGCTCCTGACCTGCACGGGCATCAACATCCACACGTGGTATCTGGTCGGCGTGGGTGGGATTGGCATGCTGCACAACATCGTCGTCGCGGGGGCGCCAAGGATGCCCGAGGCCATGGGTCTCCCTATTGAGCTTGTCCGGGAGGGTCGTGACGTTGGAGAAGAGAGTGCCGAGGGTAGGGGTGAAGCCGTCATCTTCTCCGAGCCCAAGGTCATGTGGACGCTCATGGAGCTTGAGAGGCGCTACAAAGGCTACGGCAGGGCGCTGCTCCCTGAGTTCTTCCCGGGTAGTTTACGCTCGTGGGAAGAGGAGTGGTGGAATCCATCGACCAGCGTTGAAAAGCGGAAGGAGCTGCTACAGAAGGGACGCCTGGATGAGCAGCGGAAGCAAGCAGCAAGGAGCAGCTAGTCATCTAATTCACTTCAACCTAGACGCCTTATATTTTATTCTCATTACTATAATATATAAGAATACTTCGAAGGAACTGTTTTCTACTCTGTAATCCAAGGTCATACGCTTTTACTACTTCTTCATGCTATCTAGAATGAACCCTGAAGTAGATAAACGCTAGTATAACACAGTACGTAACGCTATGCATGCTTCAGTGACGGCTTGGCCCCGCCTGAGTTATAAATTCTGTTGAGCCCTCCCAGTCCGAGTAGCGAGGCTCTTGGCTGGCTTTCCTGTTGCTTCCCAACCAGCCATGCAAGGCTTTGTTTGCCGCGCTCACAACAACCCAAGCCGGCGATTCCTCTGTCTCCATAGTTTTGGCCAGCTCTTTTGCAGATGCGTTCAACTCGCGAGCCTTGGCCATTTTACCGTCCGTAGCTGTGGCCACAGCCTGTCCCGTAAGTCTGGACACTTTCGCCGCCTTTTTGGCCAATTGAAGTTCCGTTGTAAGCAAGTCCATGACTTTGGTGCTGATCTCTTTGGCTGATTTGACAGCCGCGGCGGCATTGGATTCAGCTTCAGCCCGAGCCTGACGATCAACCTTGACGGCATTCTCTGATGCCCTAACACCCTGCTGCGCAACTTTAAGCTTGTACAGTGCGTGTTCAGCTTCCACCTTGACCTTCTCTGCTGTCTCGCGCAAATAGGTAGCCCGAGCTTGCACGTCTTCTTGATCCTCATCCGGGATGTCTTCGAGTTCTTGGGCCTCAACAATCATTCTCCCCGCTGCATTCACGGTATCATTCGCAGGCTGTGTGACCTCGTCAAGTGCGGCCCATGCTTTGGCAGCGCAATCGAAGAAATCAGAGATTTTTACTGCGTTTGCGTGGATAGCGTCTTGTCGTGCGGTAGCTGCCGCTTGTAGAACATGCTGCTCGTAGTCTCGCACCAGATTCCTGTCCTTTTGTATGGTACTTAGAGAGTACTGCGCACGAGAGACTTCTTCAGATGCTTCATCAGTGATGATGCGCAGCTGTTTGTGGTATGCCCGAAACACATGGACCCACGCACCGAGTATCACACCGACAAGTCCCAGGACCCCATATGGAAAGACCGCCGGAGAAAACAGTAGGAACACGGCGACATAGAGCCAAGTGTTAGTAAGTAGCTGAAAGGCTTGGGTGAAGAAATCGGTATACTCGAAGTATCCGAACCGAAGTGGGCCGTAGAACTTTGCCGTGGGAGCAAAGGTTCCGACAGCGGCTACAGTGGCGAATAAAAGGCAATAGATCCACGGTTGGAAGAGAAGGGGGTTTCCATATTGAATCGGCAGATAGCATGCCAAAGAAATCAAGAGTCCAACTAGACAAGCGCGATCGTCAGAATTTTGGCTGTGAGCAGAGACGTGGAATCGTGACGTACTTTTAAAGTAACGTCCCAAACGCTTGAAAACGGTCTGGAGAGCTGCCAGAGGCTCTAGTAGAGAAGGCAACGATGCCACAGCAGTAGTTGCATCTGATGGAAGGGCGAGATCTTTGAAGGAGCCTAACAAGTAGGCTCCAGCGAGTAGGATGGCTGGTGTAGTTGCTTGAGGCGGAATGATCGTGGTGTTGAATGCCAATGCAACAAGAAGAAGGACTAGCATATCTGGTCAGCATTTGATTGCACCGCGAACGATAAATCATGCAGTGGCAACATGCCTTTCCCATGTGGCTCAACGAACTTTGACAACGTTCGAAAAGCTGGCATCAAGTCATCACCAAATGGAACGGATGAAGCCATGTTTGGTTCAGGAAAGCTCTTCGATAGTAGAGTGTACACTCGATTGTAAGGGAATGAGGAAGTAGAGTGTCGTTTCTGCTCGAACTGTTTAGTCGAAAGAGTACAGTCTTTCGCCAAAGGCAACATGGATTCTGCGTAGACCTTTCTAGCATGTTCAGAACGGAAAAACTACGCGAAACCTTATGCGCCAGCCTGTATTGCGATCTACATTCTACCTATCGCGATCAGAGAAGTAAGCTGGTCTTCAGCTCCGGTGAACACTTCAGCTCCACGATCAGGGAAATATCCTGGTCTTTTCACTCCGGTTGAAACATTATCTCTACAAGCAGAGAAATATCCTGGTCTTTCAGCTCCGGTTGACACGTCAGCTCTGTTCTGCAGTGGGACTTGATATACGGATTCAGCAGCGCAACTGCCGAGCATTCTTAACATGGAAATTTGTAGCGAATACTTGCATGTGGCGTCCAGCTTGCTGCTGTACAAGGTGGGTCCATGAGCGGGTTATCAGCCTAATTCATAAGGCTATGCATCACTATTCTAGCTACGCCATTTTTAATGTGTGATGAAAACAAAGACGTAAAGTATTTAAGCATCATATGGAATAGACGGCATGAAATATCTTAGTTACTGGCAAAACCTGTATGAAACGATAATTTAATTCTCGAGTTTTCTATGCACGAATCAGCTCCACTGAACGCGCTACTAACCCGTTCCGGCGCTCATGGTCCCCATTTGTACAAGTCGCCGAAGTGAGAATGGTAGGGAAAGTGCCCATCACAGCCCCCACCTAAGCGATCTTCTCCGGGTCTACTTTGCTTTCCATGTTGTTTCGTTTTACTGTACCTCCCAACTTCTTCCCTGGTCTGAGAACCTTAACCTCACCATCCACGAAGTGAAGCGATATCCAATATGGTCACTCCTCCAACGCGTCTTTGGCACCTGTCAAAAACGACAGCCACAGATACTGTAAACTACGATGATCTTGATACAACCAATAATCGGATACCAGGGGCTTTTCGACTCGTGCAAGTTGCTCCATTGTTGTGGAGTACCCCCAGGATAGTAGTGTGGCAGTTCGACGACATTGTATACGACGAACGATACGACTACAAGCAAAAGTTTGACGATATCGAATCTTCAGGAACCTACCGATACGTGGCAGTAACACATGTGTGGGACTATGCCGATGATGTTGATTCACAGATGAACAACTTGAATATCGATGAGGAACTCGACATCGATATTGACGCACCAGACAAGAAACACATCGACAAGAAATCCATTAGCTGGATTGGCTTGCGGCAAGTAGCACTCGCTGCTCAGATGTCCCAGCTGGGAGCCGTGGATTACTTTTGGCTAGACTTTCTATGTTTGGACCAAATCGACAAGTATGACAACAATGGACATAACGACAAAGAAATGAGCCTTCAAATTGCAATTATGGGCCAGATATACGAGAAAGCACATGCTGTTCTTACCATGATAGGTGGCATCCCAGCTGTTCAAGCGGTTAATCAGCGCACGGCCTGGATGGATCGCGCATGGACTCTTCAGGAGTCGGTTCTGAACCCAAATACCTGGATCTATATCAAATGGCCAAGGCTACATTTGACCGTCCCTAAATCACCCTCTCCGGGGAATTGGGTGTTTTACCGGGTCCCGTGGAGCTTACCTACAGGATGGAGTGGACCCACATTGAGCTCGACCGAAAGACTCTGCATCGTAACCCTGCGGGACCTTCTCGACCTAACAGACGAACAAGCAACCACGAATGGTCCCAACGTGAATAGTCTGCCCACGGTTTTGGTACTAGACGGAATGACCAAGAAAGCCGGAGACATTCCTCGACGCGCACTACGTGCCTGCCTGTCAAGCAAGCCTTCTATAAAATACACTGGCGTATGGCGAAGCATGTTCATGCGAACCTCGTCCAAGCCTGTTGATGTAGTCTACAGCATCATGCACATCTTCAAAACACACATCGATCCATATCGCAAGAACCGAAAGCCGGAATTCGTCTTTAATGATCTCGCCAGAAAGACGGCTGCGAAAACAAGGGTCGGCCCCGTCTGGTTGACGATCGGGGGTGTGTGGGGAAGCGAGATCGAACGCGACGACTATTCCTATCTCGTCCCGAAATTTCCTCACACTCAAGACGCAAACATCCAGTCTGACAACTCACCGCCGAAAATGGGGTTCGGCACTTGGTGGGAGTGGACTGGCTTTCATCTGGATGACTCGCCGTACTTCATCAATAGATACGACATCAAATTCCTCACACATTCACATCCGCACAACATTGCTGCAAGAATGCTTAGAGTTACTGGTATGGTGCATAAACCTGGCAAGACGTTCCCACGGTTCGGAGCAGCGAAACCAGCACGTAGAAAACGTGCTACGATGGATCTTGGTGCAATGACTGGGGGGACTTGTATCTACAACGGAGACATTCCAAAGCCCTCAAAAAATCCGTACCTGTATGCATTATACGTAGGGCAGGTGGCGGATATGAGTAGTTCGAGTTGGGGATCCGGCAGAGTTCGTTACGCGAAGCCCCCGCCACCTGGCTCAAATTTCTCAGGGAGAAAATATCTCGTGTTTGTCAATTGGAACAAGAAACACAAGAGGTGGGATGTAGTTGCGGATGGTGTGTACCTTGCACCGAGTAGCGGCTGGATCATTTCCAGTACTCGTATGATGCTCACTATCGGAGAGGGAGCCCAGAAACGACACAAGAAGTGGCCGCTTCCAAGCTATCTCGCCAATACGGTTAGCCCGAACCATCTTGATTACCGGCATCGCCACTTCCACCACAGCTATGGGGTGGAACCGCTACCTGACTTTCGGCGAAATGACCCCTCGACTAAGCGGATCAACTGGGGCTATTATAAAGTAATATACTCCTCAGCCCATATTCTATATCGTCTCTACCTTATCATCATCATCAGAAGAAAAGAAGAGGAGGAGGAAAATGCTAGTTCCACAAGTTCTTGAATGGAGATGCGCTTTAACAATATGCTAGAAGGCTAACATCTAATCTAGGACGACATTCCCACAGGCGGTCACCCAACATGGAGAAAAAGATATGTCAATTACAACATCAAAGACCTCGTCCGCCACGAAGACCGCCTCGTCCGCCGACTCAAGCACCACTCCGCGCTCAAATCCCTCTCAGCCCGCTCCTCCAGTCCGCCCCGCACACTCGAAACCTTCACCCCCGTCGCCGTAACCAACGACGCCGCCACCGCCGTCCCCTACAGCTACGACGGCTGGACCAAAGGCGCCGCCGCCATCCACTCCCGCAACGGCACCGAAGGAATCCTGCTCCCCAAATCCCGTAGCCACAGAGGCAGGATCCGATATTTCGTCCGCATCTGGTTCGGAAGGTATGTCATGTACGTCCAGATCAAGTTCCACCGACTCGCGAAATCGGAGTATTGGACCATGTTGGCGGTACCGTATAGGCGGCGAGGCGTGGGAGGGTTTATTACCAATGGAGATTATATTGAGAGTCCGGTGCCAGAGTATCCGTATACGCCGCAGGGAACGTCGCAGCCGAGTGCTTGGCCGGTATATCAGCCTGTGGTGCCGATTGCTTTGCCGATTTTTATTCCGCTTTATGTGCCTATTTTCTATCCTATTGGTTTCTTGTGTTAGGGTGGGGGTGCTCAGGAGCGGGGGAGTGGAAGTTGCTTGGGGTGTGTTGTTGGATTACTTTTGTCTGCGTCTGGGTTTCTATATATATTAGGAAAAGATCATATCAGTAAAGACTTTGTCTAACAACATAACTCGAGTGCATTAGTTCGCCTTATAATAGTGCTCATGCCGTTTCTCTGCTTTTAAAGTATCTGTTAAAGCTCCTTAACGTTATTCCAATTAAGAGGAAGAGATATTGCAAGATTCGCGGTTATTCTAGCCGATAATGTAAAATTCGAGAGGGTGGTTTTCCCCAAAGCCTAACCTACGGTATTCAGTATCAGAAGTCCTTCACGCAGCCGAATCTTCTCATTGAGGCTCTCGTTGAGGTTCTCGTTGAGGCTCGCTTGTTTGGTACGTCTGCAGAGCCTTTAAGCTCACCTATGGGTTTGGCGCTTCCCACTTTTCGCGGTGGAGGAGTGGCGGGTTACGATTTTAACATCGAGGCGGGGTTTGCGAGGAGGACGTGGAGGATGTGCGGGCTTAGACGGCCGTAGACCTGAGGAAGATCAGATGAGGGCTGGGGTTGAGGGAGTGGATACTTGCGCCGACTAGTGTGACTTTTCGGATTGAGGACATTTGGTGCGTTGGTTTTGAGAAGTGAACTGGGAGACTGGGCAGTGAAGTAGAAGAAGTTGATGCTAAAACTTTTGAAAATTGTACAATTCTCATTTGTAGAGACCTTGTGATCGGCTATTGATCATCACCTCGGACACAGCTTTGTAGCGTCAAAGCTCGTGCGAGTAGACGCTGTGCAATTGTCTTAACGTCTGGGTGGGGTACGAACCAAACACACAGCTCGTACGAAGTAAACATTCGAATGAATCGTCATGGCGCGTTGTCTAGAGCACGTAAAGAGCACGCTGAATAGGGTTAGATCTACCCTCAAGGAATAGAACCAAGCAAGAGGAATCACTCCCGCGGTAGCGTTGACTTGAAGATGATACATTTCGTCGAAGGAATGATGGCTCCCAGTAAGAAATTTCATGAACAGAAGACCTGAGGAAGGCTTCGTATGCTAAAATTCAACAGGTCCTCATAAGGGAACAAACATTGAATCCTGCTCGGAGACAATTGAGGGAACCAATTATACAAACTTGAAGAGTAGCATAAGAACGGAGTAGGCCATCCGCACTAGTCTTGTGGTAAATGACAAATACCAGGTCGCAAGGGATCAAGTCTGATTGAAGTAGGGACATGATTGGACATCTCAAGCTATAAGACAGCTTCGTTAGAGAAGCTATTTTAGTCAATGAAACAGGCGTTTAACTCAAAGCTCCAACACGCTGTTCACCTTCCACGATGGAATAACAGTGTCCACTGCACTAATACGGCATCTGTGACACAATACCAAACCATCTTGAAGTGATTGGACTCACTGCAGACTTGGAAGTGTTTAGGTACGCGAAACTTGAAGCGGAACGCGTGAGGCCGGAAACGAGGTTGGTCCATTGCATTCCACATGCCGCGCGAAAGGCTATTTGCTGCATGTACTCCCCTGCAGCTTCTGACATTTTGGGCTGGCTGGCGGCCGCATCCGGATATAGGAACCATGCGCGCCCAGCCAGATTGATGGGCGTAAGGATCATTAAGCTGGCTCTTACGAAGCTGATTCTGGGCTTTGACATCAGCTGGAACGAACTGGTCGAGAGGAAAGCAGCCACTGCAGTCTGTGATTGAACGGTTCGCACTGCCGAACGCGAGGAAGAAGCCTCAGTGAAGAGAGATAGGAAAAAGTACGCAATGGGGCCGAGGATTGGCAGGGTAAAGCTGGTCGGGCTTGAAAAGAAGGGCGACTTGCTGAAACTCGTGCTCGGCCATGATCTCGATACGATGGATACCAGTCCCAGAAGTCGGAGCAGAAGCTGGAAAGCGGAGGACGAGAGCGTAATGTTCGCAGTGCGTCGTACACGCACTTACAACACGCACACGACATGGTCACTGCGAATCGGGTCCTCCCGGCCTGTTCCCTCGCCGCCATCCAACACGCACATGCATCCATCGCACTGGGACGCTGATGTCGGACACGTTCCCGTCGCGATATAACAGTCGGCCCTATAAAGCATACCGATAAGATGCTGCTCTCGTTTTACATTTGGCACGCCCCCAACCCGGCAATTCTCCAGCATAAAGTATCACAATATCAGCCTCTTCCAGGACCATCCCAAACGAGACAACAACCGATCGCAGGTGGCAATCAGCGGTGCATTATTCGCCCACGCCAGCCATGGTGCGCACAGACGCGAGCATGGCCGGCAGAAGCCCTGATTGGCCCGAGCCTAGCAGGGACATCTATGCAAGTAAGATTTCGTCTACACAATCTCGACGAACGAGGGGGCCCTTCACGCCACGCAATTTGAATCCAGCGCCTTGGTCCCCGAAGACCCGGGCTTGACGCGTGGAAGAAAAAAAACCCATCGCGGCTCGTGTGCTCCCTCCCGCAAGCAGCAACGCGCTAACGCAAATCGCTCGCCGTGGTAGATTGACACATGCGTGCATCTCAGCCGGCCCGGCCAATGGCGTGTCTCCAGATCATACATGAGGGCCCCATTGAGGGGGGTGCGCTATAGGGCACCGTGGGGCCAGGGTGCCCTTTGATAAAAGGAGGCACCTGTCCCGCGCATCCCCCCTCTCGCAGGAGCGCCATCTCGCTCGTGCTCCCTGCCCTGCTAACTAACACGGACCGGCCGCAGCAAGCAAGCAAGCAAGCAAGAAGCAAGCCCACCCAGCCCCAGCTCACTCAGCCCGCCCTCGTGAAGTCAATATGGCGTGATTGCTCGCCCTCGTCTCGTCTCGTATCGTATCGCTGCTGCTCACTCCTTTACTTAGAAAGCTCCTGCGATCCCCAGATTCCAGGCCTGAGGTTCCGTGTCGCCACATCCACTGCATGATGCCGTGAATAGCCTCACTGCATCATGGACCACCTCCTCTCTAAGCGGGCTTTTGATATTTCTACGAGGCGGCAACTTACCTTGGTGGTGTTTCCTCCGGTCTTATTTGCCGTCGCGACGGCGCTGGTGGGGTTGAGGTTCTATGCTCGCAAGTTGAAGGGAGGGAGCATTGGCCTTGATGATGTCTTTTGCCTGGTCGGCCTGGTATGTCAAGTCCCTTTGGTTGGAGAGAGGCGCGCGCTGATTTGGGTCGCAAGGTGATGGGATATGTCTTTCTCGCGCTCGTTTTCGTCATGATATTCCTCGCAGGCGAGGGCCTCCCAATGGCCGTGGTGATGGCGGATTCCGGAGTTGCCACGCTGTGGAAGGAGGTGTGTATATTCAAATCTACAATGGTGGACTGGCAGTAACATGTACAAGCTTACGTTCGTCCTAAACATATTTTGGGCCAATGCGATCGCCGCTATCCAGATCTCATGCCTTTTGTCCTACTCACGACATTACGATTCGTTTCGAACCGCAAAGAACATTTGCAACATCCTGATCGCATGCATTGCCGCATGGTGGTTAGGCACCATCATTACATGGCTCAACACATGCCGTCCTCTTGCTCGCGTATTCGACTCTGGAGTAGCAGGAACATGTCCAGTCAATAGCAAGCTGGCATGTGGTCTGATTGGTTGCTTCCATGCTTTCTTCGACGTGGCTGTGATGATCGCGCCAATTGCTGCAATTACAACCAGAAGACATTCGTTAACAGAGAAGGTCATTCTTTCAGCTTTATTCTTTTTGGGCAGTCTGTAAGCATCCACTCTCCATGTGCGTTGACATGTCTCGCCGCTAACCTCAACCACAGATGCACCTTAACGGCGGTCATGAGGATAGACTGTCTCATCTCACGAGTGCCGCAAAACGTCGATGCAAGCAGCGTATCATGGTGGAATGTCATTCGAGGATCCTCTGAAATAACGCTCGGCATGTGGTGCTGCTGCATACCCACACTTACGCCCGTACGGGACCACTGGCTGAAACGCTGGTACCATCCAAACGACGGAAACATACGATTACGAAGATTCAATTCAAACGGAACGGCAGCTTCGGGAGGGTCCGAATTAAGCAGGATATGGCAGGGTAGGACGGGCGGGCGCGTCAAGGCGTTCGTCTCAGTCGACGATAGTTCGAGCGAGCGAAACAAGGACGTGGAGGAGAACCCTAACCAGATTAAGGTTACCAAGGAGTACATTGTTGTACCGTGACTCTTGTAGACCATTGAACGCATTATGCGTCTTAGAAATCCAGAGTTCAGTCTCATCCGCACGAGTCAAGGCTGTATTTCCAGGCAGATTCGCGAGTGATCTTCCCGCAATCCACACGGGATGACAGATGTGCACCTCGATGTGGAAACAGGAAGCCAATCTTTTTTTTACATGAGCGGTCCGGGTATATTTCGGACGGAAAAACGATCTGCAAACGCTTTTTCCACTTTTGGTAGTCTCAAGACGATCCGGAGTATTTCGTGCCTCCTGCCGTTTTGATCAGCGGCGACCCCTGGATTTTGTTGCATCCTCACCGAGGCATCATGTCTTAGCGTACATACCTTGAAGGTACTTGTCGTATTTTCAAGATTAACCTTTCGTCCAAACCTTGTCAAGAAGCGGTCCAGCAAGGGTTGGAGAAGACCGCATCTGTTCAATCCCCCATAGTTCCATCAGGATGTCCGCCACCCACGGTAGACTAATTGCGAGACTGAGAACGACCCAACAGTACCCAATTGGTCGTTTCCATCTACCAAAACTTGATGTTTCGATTCCAGCCGTTCTCAAAACCCGATCGATAAGATCCTCGGCGTTTACGACTAGCGCTTGCCAAAGGAAGAAGTACATCGTCCCGGTTGCAACCATTCCCCTGGTCAGATTGGAAGGAAGCGGCAGAAGCGCAAATGCCTGGGCGTGCATCATACCAGAAATTGCGAATGCAATCCAAACATGCACATAGTACCGAAGTGCCGAACCCGGTGCAAGGCCCATGAGATTCGTTGCACAATTGCTGAAAGTCGTCAAAGGCTAGGATGTAAGTGGGTCATCTCAAGAGGGCAGGTGATACATACTCTGCGTATGGACTGATGCCAGCACTTTCCCCAGAACGCCCCTACGGTTGTGGCGTCGATGAATTTCCCGAAGAGGGGGGGCCAATCCTGGGACGTTGGTAAGGCATGTTCTGTGATGACATTCTCGCTGTACTTACCTCGGGTTGGCAGAGATTGAAGAGTACCGTGAGTATTGCCCCTGCAGCGTACATGATATTCTGAAGCGCATATTCGCTGAATCCGAGCGCAAAACCGAGAAGAACTTTGTTGAACGGACGTTCGCCATGGTTGTCGGTATTTATTGCATGCGATCTTAAAAGGATCTGAATAACGACGTCTATTCCTATGATCATTTCAAGTAGATTAAAAATTTGTGTGACCAAGAATCTCCATTTTGGTAATTGATTTGCACTGTATGTTGGTGATGTTATTCTCGTCATACGTCAAAGACAAGCAGAGCAGGCTCACGCTGGTGTCCCTTTGGTGCGAACCGGCCTAACATTCGGCACCTGCATATTCCACCTAATCAACCTCCGATTCGCCATCATTGCACCTACCCAAAGAAACTTCATCGGCGCGAATGGAAGCATATCGTTTCCTTCTCTTTCAGGTCGATCGATTCGCCAGTAGGAGTCTTCGATATTGGAATTGCGCGCTGTGATGCATTTCTCCAGCGTTGCGAGCCATATTGGCCACAGTACTGTATACGGCTGTGCTTCCGATACCTGATCGCTTGAAGGTCCCACGATATGGGTGGAGATCACGAGCACAACGATGGCTCCTGCTAGGAAGGAGTTCCTAAATGAAAAGGGAGGAGCGGCGATGAACAATAGTTGCACAGCGATGAGAGCAAGATGAGTGGTGACTGCGATTTGATTGATCATCTTCACATTTAGTGGTCGGTTGTTTTAGTTGAAGGACAGAGGTTCTCTTTTGCGAGATGTTGCTGATGCGTCCCAGGTTTGAGGAGCCCATGTTCGGTTTAGTGGCGGGGTTGAGTTCCTTCCCCAAAATCCTCCTTCCTCCTTCCTCCTTCCCTTGTCGTGATCCCCTATGCCGCTGATCTACTTGTTCATGATTGTAATGCAAGCCAGTATTATGAAATATTGGGTTGCAAACGTCCATGACATGCATTTCACACATTTCTACGCCTCCTTTCCAGCATGACCCAATACGAGAGATAAGGCAGCACGAGTGTCCGTTGGTGATCTTGATACCTGCACGAGGCTCAAATGCTATCATCTCGTCTGACTCGGCACTGTATGCAGTCTTGTTGTCATAAATGTTCCATGTCTCTGTCAGGGCAGGGACAAGTGGTAGAGTTTTCAATGCTACGACAAGGACCAATTTGAATTCGGGAAGAAATCAGCGCCGACCGCCATTGATGTCGTGAAATATTGAACTAGGCTGCGTTTTGTACGCGTCCGAGCGCTTCAACGATGCCAGATTAAGCATAACATCAGTTATTGGGCAGTGTCGCTCGTTGTGCATACCCGCTATGAGAAGTGGCATATGTAGAAGCTGCCAAACGTGCTGTGTTGCTACGACGAAGGCAATCCGATGCGAGAGTCTGCGGGGGAGGGGGGAAATATCGTACCGCGTGAGGAAAAGGCTGTGGTATACAAACAATACTCGTCGAGCTTCTCCGGATCGAGTCCTGCGAGCCTGTTGGCCAGCACGGGCATCGATACCACCTACTATGCGGCTTCTCGGCCAGTGCTTGCGTGAGAACGACAACATTGGACGCGATGCAAAATGGATTCCCTCTGTACGTCATCAGAGAGGCTTGTGGCAATCGACATGGATCAGAAGTTTGCAGACGTGGTGACAGAGGAGTGGATCCTGAACAAGTTGAAACCCGATTTTGGAAAGTAGCGTAAAGAAATATCAATTGAAGCTGTTTCAGAGAGCGTGAGGCGGCGCCGCATGGAAAAGAGAGCGTGGGTCAACCAGAACAATTCTCCGCACATGTCCACGCCCTCCCCTCATCATCAATCAAGTATGGGTATCCGTCAAAAAATTACGTCTCAAACCACTCCAGCGGATCCTCGGGCCCGAAAATGGCCCGGTAGACATGGTCGCCATTCTGCTTCACGACCTCCTCAGTATGGATGCTGTGCAGCTTAGCAACCCGCTCGTCCTCGGTGGTGCCATCTGTGCCTTCCTTTGCAGAGATGAAGACGCGAATGTGTATGTATCCGTCCTCGAGATCAGGAATCCTGACCTTGCCGAACAGGTGGAGACCGTACGCAGTTTCGCCGGCGCGCACTTCGATGAGATCTTTCGAGGTAAAGGATGTAAGCTCGGAGTCGTTGAGGGAGGCTACGCGGACGAAATATTCAGGCTCATGTTCTGGACACTGTAAGCTTCATGTCAAGGGCAATTCGACAAGGAGTTCATACTGTCGTGATCATGGCGAATCTTGATTAGCTCGTGCTTCAAGGCTGGCAAGATCGACTCGAAGGTGTGGATGGCCGTGGGCTTGGGAGCATGAGCTTCAGTAAGTTCGATGATCTCTCCGGTAGACATGGTGCTCGTGTCTGCGTCCAGAAAAGCAGTCTGAATGCTGGTAGTTGGGTCGTTGCTGTCGCTGCGGTCAATGGCTTTCAGATGTTAGTCTCAGGTCCAGGAAGCTTATAAGCCCCTCTCTGCCCCTCAATGCTTGGTTGTATGATGCCATAGGGTGGCGCGCCTGCAACCTTGTGCCAAAAAGGACGAAGCACATCGCGTTTCCAATCAAAACTTGATTTCGCGAAGGTACACAGGGATATGACATCGCCCAAGCCACATCCAAGTTGAGGGAGGAAGAGCTTACTCTGACGATCTATCCTGAAGCGGACGGCAAACGATCGCGATAGAGTTTATGTCGATGTCTTGATGGAGGTAAGAGGTTTGAGTGGGCCGGACAGCTGAGGGGTTATACGCCAAGCTTCCCCACGTGCCCACGTGCGGTACCTGACTCCCCGCATTCTTCTTAGAGACTGCTATAACTACTCCTTATAAGCATGACAAAGGGACTAGATAGTCTTAGTATACAAGTTCCCAGGAGCGATGCTAAGGCAGCTTGCATTGGGTTGCCGCCTCGCGTGCCCGACAGCCGGTGATCATAGGGCGTGTACTAACTACGGAAGGCTTGAGTGACGGCATAAAGATACGTCGGACTCAACAAAGTTTCTTTCCATCTCCTTCGACTACCAACTCATTAATTCAGCACTTCTAGTATAGCATTCAGCTCCGACACTCTCCCCAAGATGCCCACGGCGACGACCACAGAGTCGCAAATCGAGCTCACCCCTCTCCCAAATACGTCCCATCTCAGGTCAAAATCACCTGCAAGAGCAGAGATACCCACAGATCTGGTCGACGAGATCCCTGAATCCGCATATTCGACGACCGCAGTCCCAGATGGAGGCTATGGCTGGACAATCGTATTTTGCGCCTCTCTGATCAGTTTCTGGAACAACTCAATAATAAATTGCTGGGGAGTATTGTCTCTGGCCCTTCTGAGCTCAACACTCAAGTCTGTCCCAACATCAACAATGGCTTTCGTGGGCTCCCTCGGTCTCGCAGGCGGTCCCATCTTCAGCTTACTAGCAGTCCGCTGTATGCGCTTGTTCGGCTCGCAGATAACTTCCATCATCGGCGTACTCATAATGGGGTTGAGTTTAATCGCCAGCGCCGAGTGCACAGAGAATTTGGCCGGCCTGTTTGGGACCGCGGGTCTACTTGCTGGAATCGGCATGTCCTTTGTTTATACGGTCAACAACACGCTCCCAGTACAATACTTCAGTGCACGTATGGGACTCGCCAACGGCTTCGTCAAGCTCGGTGGTGGCATCGGCGGTTGTGTGATGGCGGTTGCGCTCGATGCTTTGAACCGCCGCGTAGGGATTGCCTGGACATTTCGCATCCAGGGACTCATGACAATCGGAACGGGATTGCCTGCTGCCTGGTTCCTCAAGGATCGCGTTCCCTTAAAGAATGTGCCATTTGTCGACTGGTCAATGTTCAAAAACGCGCCGTTCGCTGCATTGTATGCCGCTTCCGCGATTGGGACATTTGCTCTTTTTGTTCCACCGTTCTACCTGCCTCTGTTCGCCGCCTCGATCGGGTTGAGCTCTGGTACTGGTGCGGGTCTCGTCGCAGCATTCAACGCTTGTAATGCAGTGGGAAGATTTTTCGCTGGCCCTTTATGCGACAAATTCGGCCCAGCTAACATCTTGTTTCTTACCATGCTCCTGAACGCAGTGAGCATGCTTGCCATTTGGCCAGTGTCCAGCACGCTGGCACCCCTGATGGTCTTCGCCATGCTGAACGGAGTGGCAAACGGCTCATTCTTCACAACAAGCCCGACTGTTGTTGCAGGAATTTTCGGACCTGGAAGAGCAGCTGTTGCAATGAGTATGTCGCTGACTGGGTGGACAGGGGGCTATTTGCTGGGTGCACCTGTCGCGGGATATTTACTGCAGGCTGCGGGCGGAAAACAAAACACAACTACTCGGCAAGACATTGACGTATATCGGCCAGCCATCTTTTATGCTGGAGGTGTGGCAATGGCATCGGCGATGTTCGTGCTGTTGGCAAGATTCAAGATGGATAGGATGGTCGCCAAAAGGGTATAATGTAAACAGCTACGGTACAGACGCAGTTGGCGTTGTTGCACTTGATGCACAACTATTGTCTATCTGCAGATTGCTCGTCAGCTATATGACAGCCTTTTCTGAGGAACGACCTATGCAGCTGTGACATCAACCATGGTCTTGTAGGTTCATGATATCAGTTGATGATTGCTGCACGCTGTGTCGAAGCTCATGGCCGCAAGTCACCAAAGACGCCTGCAGAAATCCGTACCATGCGACTCAGGACCAGGCTAGATAACAAGATATCATGATCAAAGGCGTTTTCGAGCACGTGTTCATTTAGCTTCTGGGTTGATTGTCTGGAGGACCGGCGTCGAAGGCTGCGCCTCCACGGGTACAGTCTTGGCAATTTTTGTTTTTGATGTTGGGCGCAGTCGGGGTCCTAACCGGTCGTGAGAGGGGTCGGGTCGTCGTCGGGGGCCTTAATAGTACATCACGTTCCTTAGTTATCGAAATTCCCATCAAGCTCTCCGTTTTGTGACAGGGGCCGGATAGATGGGCTCGAAGTGGAGTCGCTAGGACGTAATAGCACTTGGTAGATCTATTGGGTCCCGTGCAATGATTGACTCCCGCCTCAACAGACAGGCCCTTCTCACAACCTCCAAGAGGCAATCGTCTCGCGCACCTATCGCGATAAAGTGGCTTATGTACGCCCAGCGATCAGGATGTTGCATCTTCGTCACAAGGCCATCTTCGCCTTCAAAGTTCAGTAGGTACATATGTACTCAGCCTCGTCGCGGCATGCCGTCCCACCCGAGTTGGCAGGGATCGGCATCCTCCCCCAACGTTCAGCCTTCCTGGTCAGGCCGCCGGCAGTCTTGGTATTTACTGTACCGGACATTGGACGATGGATATTTTGGGATCTTTTCATGCCAGGATGTGGGTATTGCTTGGTACAGATCTTGGGATTCTTTAATTCGCCTTGTCCCCTTGTTTGACTTCCCACACGGCTATCTTCACCATGGCGGAAAACGGACATGAGATGCGCGACTTGTCAAATTCGTCTCCCAGCGCGCGACCGCCTATTCCCCCGAAAAGCCCAGACGAGCAGACAGTCCGCGACCAATCTCCCAACCCCTCTCGACACTCTTCAATCACCGTACAAGATAGGCCAAATACAAGTCTGCGTTGGAATATTTATCCCTTGCTTGTCTTCGGCTTCTATGCTGCTCTCTCACTTGTGGCCTGGATTCTTATGCATCGGCTGTCACAACGTCCGATGAAAGGAACTAATTCATACTCGGTCCCAAGCGAATCTTGGAAATACGAGTCTCCCCGCGTCATCGAGATCAACGAGAAGTACATCAAAGCAGCACAGGTCTTGCGAGCAATCGTGTCAATCTTCACAATCCCTGTCACGACGACGATATGCTCGACGGCTGCGATCGCCTACATGCAAGCTGGTGGCATGAGAAGAAGCCTTACCCTGGGGCAACTGATGGGTCTGGCTGACCTTGATTGGCTCGGTCCACGAGGATGGTGGCATGTACTTTCCAGGGAAGTTGGCAGTCTGCCTATCGTAATTTTCCTGGCATTGACAGCTATCGGTACGTAACATTGCCTGGTGGTGCACGCTAGCTGACCTTCGACAGGCGCTGTTTCGCAGATCTTACAAAGTGCTTTCGTGGAGATGGAGTCTATTAAATTTCCGATGGACTCGACCTACATGAGCCAAATGAACATCAAAGACATCCCTTCAATGTTGAATGCAACCACCCGCGAAGACGGCTCAATGATCCAACGGCTTCGAGCTATGTTAGACGCGGCCACCGAGAGTGACTACGATATCAATCTATGGAACAACGCCGCTGAGCCATGGCAGAGAAACCTGGGGCTCTTCTCTGGCAGTACGTATTTTACGTATAACTATAACAGGGATGAAGATGAAACCACTTACCTTGTTGAGATTCCATCAAGCTTCGATACTGGCGTTGCCGTTGGACCACAGTATGCGCCTCGTATCAATTCTACGGTGAATTATACGACGATTACCGAAGACGAATTCCGTACCTGCAACAACGATACCGATAATGGAGGTCTCTACATTGAGTACATTCATGAACGAGAAGAAAACAAGTACTCGGAGTTCAATTTCACAGCATGCATGCCTGGGGATCTGAGAGAAACCCCATGGAAGATGACGCGCGATCGACAAGACATTGAGGAATTTTTATATCTCAGAATCGGCACCGGGGGTTATCCAGATAACAACTATTTCAAGGCGAGGGTAGCCTCATCACTCGGCTACTTCGAACTCCCCAGCTTCCACAATGGTCACAAACCAGGTCCGCTGCTAGCTAAAGACCCGATCCCCAGCAATTCGAACCAGTTCCAGTCGTACCTTAAAAAGAATAAGAAACGCGATGAGATCAAGCCTGGAAACCTCACCTTGCCTATGGTTGAGCACCAAGGCCCTCTTCTCGCGCTGACTCTGGCGCTGTTCGGGAACGGGTCCTACATTGCCACACACGTGCTACATCCTGAAGCGTATATGGACAACCGAACCTATTGGGGCGATAGGGATTACGATACGGACGAACCCATGAATCCAGACCTTGGGGTCTGCGCGGAATCGCAGCCATTGGGCCAGTACCTCGGCGGCATGTACTATCAACGGCGCTGTGTTTTGGCATCCGAGTTAAATGACGACGCATTGTCTCCAGTGATGGACTGGCTTGATTATGTACAATCGAACAGCACGTTCGAACGAGCATTGAGCGCTGGCATCTTCCTCGCGAATAAGGTCTGGCTTGCTCCTCCTGCGCAGAGATCAACGCTCAATCCTGGACTCACGGTCAGGTATGACGCAGGCCTTGACACTTTCAAGCCCAAGATCACGAACGGCCAATTCATCGCGGGGTCGGTGTTGCTAGGACTCCACCTCTTCGGATTGCTCGGATTGGCTCTTATCGCTGCGGTGATGAAGCCGTGGGCGAGAACTTGGTCGGAGATCTTGTTGAGAGTCGGTGCGAACTACGGAGAAGTTTTGAATGGATCAAATAAGACGACGTGGAAGCACGATATGCGTCAGCTGCCGGGATACATTGGGGATTCGAGGCCAAAAGAAAGCGTTGGCAGAATGGAGATGGGAGCTGTGAGTGGGCTGGGTCGTGGCGGCTCGAGGAAGTTTGAGTATCTGCAGTAAAGATGCTACGGCTGTGTTGTTCATTTTTTTGTTGTCCTTTCATCTTAAAGATACCCATTGTATGATAATACGTTGAAATAATATAATGCATCTAGTAGACTTAGCCTCCCTTTATTTGTCTTGCCTGGATACTGACTTGGTCGTACATATGCGTATACCAACAGCTCTATCGGCATCCAATGTCGTTAGGTTCTAACTGTGAAGGCGCATCATCAGCTGCCAAACTAGCGCGTATTAATACAGATACTATTAGACAAGGAAAGAGGCTTGGGTAGTTAGTATATAAGGAGATATAAGAGAATTAAGAATAAGTTACCTCTTATTAATATAAAGTATACCGTAGTTGATCACCGAGCGGGTCAAACCGCCGAGCGGGTCAGTTTTGTTAAGATAAATACCAATTCATCTGAATGCGTAATGTCTCAACCAACTCAACAGTCTCTTACTTATCAAGAGGGTAGAATAGAGCTTGCTATTCAGGCTATTAAGCAACATCAATTTTCAAGCATGCGACGCACTGCCGCCGCATTTAATATCCCTCCCTAGACCCTTCAGTACAGATACAACGGATGAGGCTCTCGAGCCAGTATACGACCTAACTGCCAGCAGGCTTCCTAAGGGAGGGAGGATCCTCCGGGAGCTTCCCGACGTCCCCACCCCCTGGGGGTCCCCGGCGCCCCCGGAGGGGTGCCTGAGGCAGTAGACTATACTCAATCAGGTAAGAGGTGTGAAGGATCCGTGGGTGTGAAAGGAACGGCGTAGTCAACGGGTGGATCCGTGGATCTGGAGGCGGCGGCGCGTCAACGTAGGTGGACGAGACCGTGGGGGATCTCGGTCTGGCGAGCTCGAATAAATCGTCAAAATCGTCACATGAGATACACTATTGAAAACAGCTCCCTCAATTCCCTATACGTGGCCTCACGTCGAGGTGTTGAAGGTCCTCACTCACGATTACGTCAATTGTGGATCTCGACCAGCCGGAGGAGTGACGGACCGACGTCAACCAAAACACCAGACGAGACGGCGCCCTCCACAACCTTCAACTCACTACGCCTGCCCGCGCCTGCCTGTATACGGCAATAGTTTCGCTAAATCGGGTATAGTCTACTGCCTCAGGCCCCCCCGGGGGTTCCGGGGACCCCGGGAGCGTCTTCCCTAGGCAGGGTTACCCCTCCCTACGGATCACTGACTGCCAGAAGCTCACCTCTACCGAAGAGCAGACAATCGTTCGATATATCCTTGACCTCGATTCACAAGGGTTTGCCCCCCGGCTTTGTGAGATGGGAGATATGGCAGATAAACTACTGGCTGCGCGTGGTGGTCAGCCTGTAGGGAAGAAGTGGCCATATAGATTTGTGACACGTTCACAGGAGCTCAAGATGGCTTTTAATTGAGCAAAGGACCGCCAGAGGATCCTCCAAGAAGATCCTAAGGTCATTGGCCCATGGTTCCAGCTGGTAGAGGAGACAGTAGCCAAGTACGGTGTGCAGGATGCGGATATCTACAACTTTGATGAGACTGGCTTCCAGATGGGCGTCATTGGGTCAATGAAAGTTGTTACTGGCTCAGAGAGACGTACTCAACCTGAGCTGATCCAACCAGGCGATCGGGAGTGGGTTACAGTGATCCAGAGTATCTGTGCTGCTGGCTCATCAACCCCGCCCTGTATCGCTTCATGGAGAATTGAGCCTCACAGAAGCGCCACAGCTTAGCCACTGCAGAATCTCGAGCAGTGTTCCAAATCGGAGCTGTTGCGGAGCTGCCACGCACAGTCCTGAGTCAGGGCACAGTCGGACCAGTTTCGGTGGAAGCAGGAGATGGCAAGTCAGCCAGCCACTGCTCTTGGCAACCATTTATAAGGAGCCGTGTCGGAAAGGTAGCCCTGTAGTTCTTTGTATTCTCTCTCTCGTACCAGGCCTATTGGCAGCTATTGATTTGAGGTGACCCTTTCTCCAACACGCACTCTCATATGCCTCTGAGTGAGATCCCACCAGATTCGGATCCTTAGCTGACCAGCGCCGTTACACTATCCAGCAGAATCTAGAAATGTGGATATCAATTTACAGGCGCCAGCGCTCCCAACAAGGATCAACGGATTCAGGAATCGGATTCAGGAAATGCGACAGCGAAGCTACAGTCGTGCATCCAGGGCCCCAGCTCCAGTTTTAGAGGACGAGCTCGATCGATATCTTAAGGATCCTTGTGAGAATTACAATAAGTCTCCCAACGGATTCTGGAGGCAATCAAGCGTACAAAACCGGTATCCACGACTCTCACGGATGGCAATTGATATTTACGCAATCCCTGCCATGAGCTCTGAGGCTGAGCGAAGCTTCAGTGAGGGGAAGCTCCTCATTACAGACCTACGGAATCGCCTGACGGAGAAAACCGCAGGAGCAACGCTTTGTATGAGCAATTGGCTGAGGGAGGGCTTTGTGACGGTTGGCAGTTTTAGTGAGATTGGGAGCTCATTTGGGAGCTCATTTGCCAGTACAATGGAGAGCTTCAGCTCCCAGCCAGGCCAGCCTCCAGCCCGGCGTCAATCTCCAGCCCGGTGTCAATCCCCATCCCAGCGCCAATCCCCATCCCAGCCTCCAACCCGGCATCACCTACGGCCTCTGCGCCCCGTCTTTGGCAATATCCAGCGTGTACAGCTCCAGGATAGTTTTAATGGGGGACCGGTAGTGTATACTGAGCCAGATAGCTGTTCATTTGAGGATATCGAAAATAGATTGTAGTGTTGCAAGCTGGAATCGAACTCGCAATCTTTCTGCTCAGTGACCCACCAAATCTGATATTGGACGTTGAAGCCCCCACAAAAGCTGCGACCAATGGCAGCGCCATAGAAATCTGCTAGTAAATTACATAATCCTTGGCTATTATCCGGGCATGCCCGGGCGTGACCGTGCCCGTCCGTTGCGAACGCTGGCCTGGAGGCTCACCAGCAGAGAATAATTGAATTACTGTGCGCGAGCGTTGAGGAGATCCACAAAATTTCTTGATACTTGGCAAACTGCGGTCCATGGTACATTCACTCAATGTTCCTAAATAGGCCTAGCCTTGCTGCCTCAGGCGCCGAACCTGCAGGTCACTGGTAAGCCTTGATGCCGACGTCTCTGCTCTCTCCTCTGCCTTCATGAGCTCGTTGAGACGCCCCTGAGTGTACCTCGCGATCACAGTAGCGCACTGTTCAGGCCCGTTTTGACGATCAGTGAACGTTTTAATGCTGTAGTTAGTGCCTAAGGCCTTTGCCACGTGCAGTTGACCTGGCGTCCAGGTTTGGCAGAGAACTAGGTGTAAAATCAGTACAAAATCAATCTCTGGAGGGACCTCTATTGCCGTGGAGTCATCAACTTACCTCACGTGAACAGTGACAAATCTCTGCTCGCGTCGTACATAGATCTCCTTGAACCAGTTGACATCAACTAGGTGTAGAACAGCAATAATTGCAGCACGGTTGATGTCAAGGTCCTCTGTAGTAGAAGACTGTACATACGGCCACCACAAGGTGTGAATAACCTCTTGTTCTTTAGCCGAGTACCCGCCGCGTTTAGCAGTACTATTGCCTCTAGAATTGATTCTCTTCTTCATAGATTCGACGGCATGTTTCTGGCAGTGCTGTAGGAGGATTTGATGGTCGTAGTGCTCAACAGCAGCCTCCAAACCAAGGCCAAAGTCGGCTATAATCATAGAGAGATCTCCCTCCAAAATTAGCCGTTCATAGCTACTGATCAAGTAGCGCTAGTTCTCCTCTGACTCAGATTTCATGAGCGAGTACGCTAACGGAAAGCTTGCTGGAACAGGACCTTTTTTACCTACACCTGAAGTATTTGCCACCCCTGTCACTACTCCTAGTAAAAGACCGTA
Source organism: Polyplosphaeria fusca (assembly GCA_010093805.1). Taxonomy (NCBI): domain Eukaryota; kingdom Fungi; phylum Ascomycota; class Dothideomycetes; order Pleosporales; family Tetraplosphaeriaceae; genus Polyplosphaeria; species Polyplosphaeria fusca. The sequence continues at coordinate 2,009 of ML996161.1, read as the reverse complement.
ACAAAAGCCGCTGACAAATTGCTTGGTGAACGTAGCTTGTTGAGGCAGCCAGAAGACAATTTGTTGGAGGTTACGGGCAGTAGGCTGGCCAGTACTCTCATCGATTGAGTACGTAAATTGAGGCTGTACTTTGAAGCCCTTATCTCAAAGGGCAGTGACAAAACAGTTGACAAAAATGGTAGAGTCAGTAGGCTGGTCAGGGACGTCAAAATCGAGCTCTCGCGATAGGTTGTAGTACTGTTTCCACTCAATTGTGAGACCCTCAGCAAAAAGCTGCCTCTGTGTCACGGACATAGACAGGTTGACTATACCGTATTCCACCACCGAAGCGGCCAAACCACCGAGCCGGCCACTTTTTCCTTGGCGCAACTACCTATCTTACTAATTATGAGATTCATTGCTATCAAACAAAGAGCCTTCATATATAGCACTGGCATCTGACTCAGAAGAAGCTTCTCTATCTGCCTGGCATGTTCGCGCGTTGTGCCCAGTCTTCCTACAGTTCCCACAGCGTCGGATACCTGGTTGGGTTACTTCTTCACCACCTGTACCACGACTCTTCTTGGATGGCTGGCGCACTGTAGACGCGCCCGCAGCCACCTGATCTGCTACCTCACCAAACTCCATAGTACCACCTTGCTGGATCCGCTTCCTTTTGCGCGCTTTTCGCTTAGTTATTATATCTAATTGCTCTCCAAGCTCTTCGATCCGTGAAGCCTGGAGCGTGGCCAGGTGTAGCAGTTGCTCTCCACCCTTAACAAGCTGCGCATAGCTAGTTTGGGCAGCCTCAGGTAGACTAGTAAAGGAGTCGTGTACTAGCTTTGACTGAGAGGTGAATTCAAGCGTATTGCTTGGAGTTTGCGACTGCCAGGGCGTCTCCTGTAGGGGTGGTTCAGGTGGGGTGCGCAGCCGCACCTCTAGTCGATTAACAACTCTTTGCGCGTCAAGTGGAACTAGCCCTGCTGCCTCAAAGGCCTTCTTGCAATTATCTGTCGTAAACACGTCAAAAAACGCGTCTTTAAAGGCTGGAAGGAAGCCTTCCTTGTTGATATGGAAGACGCGTCGGCGTGCTAAGTCTCTAACCTTCTCAGAGTACCTGCGCTTCAGCGGTGAGAAACAGCCAACGTCAAGTGGCTGGAGGATATGCGATGAATGGGCTGGCATACAGAGCGTAAGGATCTGTTGCTCTAAGCAGTAGTCCTTAAAGTCCTGGTTTAGATGGCTCTCGTGGCCGTCTAAGATGAGGAGTCGGTAGGACCCCACCTGAGACGCCTTTGTATGCGCGTCAAAATGCTTCAACCACTCAAGGCCAAGCGCGTTGTTTGTCCAGCTGTTCTCAGAGACAGAGAGCTTCCAATTACGCGGTATTGTTGCCTCCTCGTACCATGCTGAGATGTGGACGCGCCCTTTGTAGATGATAAAGGGCGGGGTTGATGAGCCAGCAGCACAGATACTCTGGATCACTGTGACCCACTCCCGATCGCCTGGTTGGATCAGCTCGGGTCGAGTACGTCTCTCTGAGCCAGTGACGACTTTCATTGACCCAATGACGCCCATCTGGAAGCCAGTCTCATCAAAGTTATGGATATCCGCATCCTGCACACCGTACTTGGCTACTGTCTTCTCTACCAGCTGGAACCACGCACTAATAACCTCAGGATCTTCTTGGAGGATCCTCTGGCGGTCCTTTGCTCGATTAAAGGCCATTTTGAGCTCCTGTGTACGCGCCACATATCTCTCTGCCCAGTTCTTCCCTACAGGCTGTCCACCACGGGCAGCTAGTAGTTTATCTGCCATATCTCCCACCTCACACAGCCGGGAGGCAAACCCTCGCGAATCGAGGTTGAGGATATATTGAACGATCGTCTGCTCTTCGGTAGAGGTGAGCTTGCGGCAGTTAGGTTGTGCTTCAGGTCGATAGAGCTGTCCGTTCATTCGATCAGAGATTCGTTGGTGACGGACGTTATATGCCTCTGCAGCGCGTCGAATCGTGGTAAACTGGCCAGCCC
>ML996160.1:0-171603 GCA_010093805.1 Polyplosphaeria fusca | reverse complement strand
TGTATTTTTCTGAAAGGGTGTCGGAGACTGTTGATTGACGAAGGCGGTGGCCGTGTTCACGCTCAAACCACTTGATTGCGTCAATCTGCCTTCTAGAGGGTGGCTGGCGTTGATACCACTGCCGTAGAGCGCGGCGCTGCTCGTCAGTAAGGATAAAACGGCCCATGATTGGCTCTCAATGTGCCGATAATTGGTCGACAGCCTCGCGATATCGCGAGTATCGCGAGATGCATATATTTTGGTGAGAAAATAATTGAGGAGCTGAAAACTTATCGCCAAGCCAAGGATATCGCCAAGCCGCGTATCGCGCCACCGAGTTTTCACTGTAGTTTGGAGGATGTAATGACGATACGTAAGTTCTAGTGTCTTACAACGTGGAATTAAACTATGACTAGTAACAAGCTAAAATCAACCAGAGTCTGCACCTCTAACTAAGAATTGCACCTTTTATGGCGAGTGTGACGAATTGGCCTCAGCTTACTACGGCGATAGCCTAGTTAATTTATTAGCTTCTACCACATCTTAGCACGCAATTTGTTTTCAGAAAGCATGTTAATTTACCATAAAAATACCTTTGCTGAATGTGACGCTAGCCTAATAGGGACATTATAATCATTAATCGGGCTAGCGCCATAGTCAACCGGGGTGTTCTCATGTTAACCTGACATGCCGCCTCGCTCCTTTTCAACCTGCTCAAAGTATCGTTCATAGTAACCTGACATGGGCCATGCTAAGCTGAGGTCCGTTCATGGTTAGCTAACATGCCGCTTCGTGAAATCGTTAACATGCTTAGGTATGCACCAGGCTGTCTGCGCAAATGCATGCACCCGGCGCACCTGCTGACCCAACTTTTTCGAGACCAGTCCTTCTACGTATGCCCGCCTTTACTACGGCACCCATTTCCGCAGTTATCGTCGTTGAGAATCGCGGGACGGAAAGGGAAATGGAGTGCGAGGTCAGAAAATTGTTGGGTTCAACAACGATGTCGTTTCTGATTCTAATGCTTTCGCATTCTATCGTAATGCTGCGTTTTTCGCTTCGATGTAGATTTCGGGGGGTGCTGGATGAATGGCTCGCTCGTTGAGCTTACTAGCTAGAGGTACATTTCCGGTGAAGGTCGCGGGCTTTGCTTGGGCTTTCCCTGGGGCTAGAGATTGCAGTGCGGCAAAATCTGATTGGTTACGAATGGGTGCGTTTGCTACAGTAGCGTGCTTTCCCTGAAATCTCTAGCGCAGGAAGGACGCTCAAAGCTCAAAACCTGGTCAATAATAGGAGCGATCGGTAACCGGTCAGGTCCTGTTTAGTAGCTATTAGCAACCAGTCAACCTTGAAGTGGCACCCGATGGGCTGTAATGCATACTGCTTGGTCAATCATGTAATTCTTCATTGCAATCTCTAGCGTAGGAGAGGCGCTCGAAGCCCGAAGTCTGGCTATAGGAACGATCGGCGATCGGTCAGCTGTGTCAGCTTTTGGCGACCGGTCAACTAGTAAGTCACACCGGCACAGCCATCTATTACATTGGACTAAGGATACGTTCACTGCAATCTTTAGCGCAGCAGAGACGCTCCATGTGCCACCATAGCTCGTGTATCTAAGCCTAACGAGAGAGAGAAACAGGCCATTGTTTGTATGCATCATGTACCATTACTTCTTCGTAGAAATCTAACTAGATTGATGTACACTAAACCCCCCATCCTCGCAACCACGTTATTATACCGAAAGCCCCAATCCTAGAACTTCCCCCTGTCTAGAATATACCAGCGCTTCACACACGCTCTCGATGTGTCCTATCACCATCCTGCATCCCTGCAAGACTACTCTTCCTCCGCTTCTCCTTGCTCGCCTCCCTATTCTTGTCCAAGCTCTGCGCGAATTTGCTTCTCCTGCGAATCTCCGGACCCTTCCAGTAGACGATGTAGATCGGGATGGTGACGAGGACAGCCAGACAGGCCAGGATGGTCGAAGCGTATTCCAGCGGACGACCAGGAATGTTCTCGTACATGGGTCCCGAATAGAGGGCGGCGATACCGGCGAGGAAGTCGCGTGCGAGGTCGTTGCCGCCAGTGGCTGAGGCGGCGTAAGGGCCGTAGGCGGCGGTTTGGTAGTCGATGGAGGACTGGTAGATGGCGTACTGGAGTGCGTTAGCTTGGGTGTCAAAAACGATGGAACAGGATGCGCTTACATTTGCAATGCCCACCAAGCATGAGAATATCATTGGCGCGATCCACGGGATGCCATAGTCCGGGCCCAGTGACGTCCACGCGAATCCAAACAGTCCGATGGTCTCGAGTGGGGCTAGGAAGAGGAGCCACCACAGTCGCACTTCGGGCTTGACTGAGTCTCCTCCGAACTTGCGGCGTTTGCCACGGAAGTGGTGGATGGACGGGAGGTAGGAAAAGTAGGCCAGGAAGTAGCCAATAAGGATTCTTTATGATATTAGAACAGATAACCTAGGAGAGCATTCGGCACTTACGGGACGAAGGCCAAACTGACGCCGATGGTACCGAAACCCCATTGCTCGTAGACGGGCTGGAATGATTGGAGGAAAGTGAAGATCAAGGCATCGCTAAAGCCTGAGAGAAGAGAAAGCCAGAGCACGATTGGCTCGGTTACGAACATGTAAAAGGGCCTTGACCTTGTAAGTAACAGCGTCTAGTTCGCGACGTTGGCAAGCATACCTGCTGAAAATAGTCCAGAACTCCTTCAACGTAATACGCGTCTCTCGGATCTCGTTCGGCCCATATATGTTTGGATCTTCCCCAGTCTTTCGTCGCCTCTTTGCCTCTCGATCCAAAAGAATCGTAGAGCGAGTCTCGGGGTTGAATAGAAGATGAACCACTTGGACGAAACCGCCAACGATGAGCTGGATCCAGAAGTTCCATTGCAGAGACAAGTTCGCCTCAACGAATCCCCCTACAATGGCGCCAACGACGGAGCCGCCAACAGAGGACAGCACCAGGAAGGCGACAGCATACTCTTGTTCGTCGGGCTCCCACATGTCTGCGAGCACACCCAGAGTCACCGAGCCGCCAGCAGTGGAGAGACCGCCTAGAAATCGACAGATGACATAGGTGTGGTAATTTGAGGCCAAGGCACATGGAATCTGCCAAATGTTGATGAGGAAGAGACTGAGCTGTTGGATGGGCCATCGGCCAAATTCCTCGGACCAAGGAGCCCAGAGTTCGCAACCAAATGCGTAGGCGACCAAGAAAGTCATCTGAGGAATGCGAGCAACCTACGGCGTGTAAGCTCGGTTGCAGGGCTCATGGTTCGGAGATATCAACTTACTTGCTTGCTGACGCCATACTCCTCGGTGATGAAGCTAACTGTATTGGCATACATGGACGCATTCATGTTCTACATGTTTGCTGTTAGTAGAGGTCTGTCATGGTTGTGACCTGACCCAGTCCCTTCCTCAGTGACCATCTCTCCAACTCGTATCCCAAACACGATAATGAAGTCGAATGCACGTACCATGCTTATTTGGATCAAGAACACGACGCCCAGAATCTGCCATTTGCGCCACGTTGGAAAGCTATACCCAAGCTTGTCCCAAGCATCAGCGTCTTGGAGTTCAATCTTGTCGCTCTTGACGACTCGGTCCGTCTTCTCGTTCTGCATCTCTTCGCCTTGTCCATAATTCGGATTGGCGGCCGTTTCCGGCACAGCCGTGGGTCTGGTAGCTTCTGTCGCCATGCTGACTCCTTGCTGTCGCGGATGCAAAAGTAGGAAAGAGGCACGGAGTGAGCGAGGAGACAAACAAGCTCGTGCTCAGGCTTCTTCGCTTTACTTATCGCCCGCGGCGCCCACAGTATTCTGGTGTGACAAACGCTGAGCGGGAGAGCTGATTTCAGCACCCCGGTGCCCTCGACGTCACAAGCTGGGCGGCTTTGTCTTGACCACGCGAGATGCACCAATCCCATTGCATGCCAACAACGCTTCTCTGCGGCAAGTGGCTTGCCATGGCGCTCTTGAGTACAGCCAAGGCTTGTGTGATACAGGCGGGGCTCCTGATTTCCCATGCCATCGACGATGAGAGAGTTGGTTTTGCCCATGGTGGTGGTATATGCGCGCCAAGGGGAAGGATGATGGGATTGCGTCACGATCTTCGCTTGTTCTGCCTTTGCGGGGCACCGAGGCTTGATTGTGGCGTGAGCGGGAACGGTACAGTTCCATCTTGTGTCGCGTACTCGGCTGTCGGGTCGTAGGCTGGGGCCTTGCGGTTCATGATGCAATGTGTAGCAGTTTGGGGGAGTTGGAAGGGAGGGGAGCGTTTAGAGTTGATGACAGCCGTTTGGTGGATCCACTTGGTTGACCAGGAATCTGGGGAAGTGCGCTAACCAAGGATGGGATGGTCTGGAGGCGCCTCCATCTCTAATTCAATTGCTCGCGTGACCTTCAGAAGACTGATGATACGCTTTCTAATACTGTCGTTCTCCCCGAGATCTTCCAGTTGATTATACCAGCCGTAAGTTATAACAAGCCATATAGAGACATCCGACCGAGACAAACGCCGGGCTAATCATCCCTATAGAGCACCATTTCTTTTGTCACCAGGTAAACACCACGCCTGAGAATTTGAACCTAGATTAGTTGCTGGGGAAAATCGGGTGATTCGTGGCTGCAGGGAGGAAGCCTGCCTCCACCATACGCTGGCCAGTAGCCTGCTGGCCCACAAGAAGCGCTGCAATGGCGTCCACGCACGCGTAGAACATTTGTCCGACTCCTGCCTGGGCGAGATAAGCACGGGTCTTTTCCATGACAGCATCGACCTGGTTCCACTCCTGAAGAGGCACATTGTCCAGCATTGGAACCTCGAACCTGAAGTACTTCATCCAGCCCGTCTGCATTACCCCTTGATTTTCGGCTTCGAACTTCTGTCTGGTGTTCGCCCCTTCTGAGTTTCGAAGCTCAATGTTATTGACCATCTCTTGACTCTCGGAATACTTATCAGGACCGTTCCCAGCACCTATCGATATGATGATCTGGGTATCATTGGCGAAGCTATACAGTTTACGGCATTCAAAGACCATGTCCTGCACTGGGTTGTTTTTGGTTGTACCATAATCGAACAGCCCGGGTCCGAGTATTGACGAGAGATTGGCTCCCCCACTTGGCAAAATGTATCTTGGTGCTGCTGAAGTTGCCCTCATCGCTTCGCATATGGTGAGGTCGGCCGGCACTTCGGGTCCTGCCATACGTCGGGAGGGATACGAGCGTATTATCACCGCACGGTTGATGCCGACATCTACTTGAGTAGAGACTACAAAGCTGGAAACAAGAGTTGTAAGCATGTCCTAAGTACGAATGTTCAGGGATGGCTTACACATGGGTCGAATCGACCCGCGGGTCAATGAAGAGCTCCTCTGTGCCTCCAGTTTCGTGCTTCACAATCTCGCTTATCGCGTCAATATGAGCCTGCCGTGCGTTGGAGTAGTATTCATCTGAAGCCGTGCGCGGATCAAGGGAGAGAAAGAATTGGCGTTTGTCAAAGTACATGGTCTGGGCGAGCTGTATGTACGCCTCTCTAGCTCGATGAGGCCGCATTCGAAGTCGGCCGAGCATGATGGCCAAGAGACCTCCCCCGGATACGCCGCCGATGATATCAAAAAGCTGGAATGGGTCGACTTGTCGATTGATCTTCGCACAGACGGCGTTGACGAGCGATTCGACCACGAGTACGGCGGAAAGCCCTCGGATGCCGTCGCCGTCAAGAGATAGGAGGATTTTAGTCTCCCGATTCACAGAGCTGATCTGGGTTGGGGGTGGTCCATAGTCAGTACTAGCATCTCGTGCCAGGTGGGGAGCGGCAGCCTGTTGACCATTACTGCTTGGCCTCGGAGGGAGACGGTTGGATTTCTGACCTACGCGCGTGGGCTGATTGAAATCGCTCACTGGTGTCACAGGCTCGTAGGGTGACACGTACGGACGTGTCCGGATCGGCGATGCCAGACTAGGTGGTGGGCGACCTGAAGGGTGGGGAGAAGTTGGGCTCGGGACTGCAACCTCATTGGCTGTATAGCTTCGAGGACCGGATATCAAAGCACTCGTGGCGAGATCGGCGTTCGTTGGGGACGGCAATGATGGTGTAGCTGGCGACTGGGACGAGGCATGTCTATATCCGACTTGGGCCTGAGCGCCGTAAGGCGAGGCAAGCTCGTTACCGGGGAAAGGAGCATGGTTGAGGTACCGCGCGGCATCCTCTGCAATGCGCCTTACTTCTACATCCCGAGCGTTTCTGAGCCGGGTCAGCGGTGGTCAGCGGACACGCAGCGGCAGACTCACCGTTGTACCCATCGCACGTCCCACGGTTCCCAGCGACCGTTGAGTAGGAACTGAACGCTGGATGGGTATGCTGGATCGTAGAAGAAGTGGGTCTGCTCGACCGGGGAATAGCGCACGAGATTAAAGTCAACCTCGACCCATGACATGCTGCCGAGGGTTACAGCAGCAGGAGGAGAGAGGCTGTGGGTTTTAAGAGCGGCGGACGATGTGCGCGGGATGTGTATCATGGCCTCCCCGCGTCTGGCTAATTGCCTGCATCAAAATCCAATAAAGTGCCGCCTCGGGCCGCCCTGCAAGCTCGCAACCGGCGCCACCTCGTTAGAGAGAAAGAGAGTGGGTGGGTGATTGTGTGTGTGTGCGTGTGATGGGGGAGCGAAATGGCTCCAGCCGCGTTGGCTGTCGACTTGCCCAGGCAACACTGAGGTACGCGTTGGTACCAGCACACGGCTGGTGGCAGTATGCCAGCTGGGAAACTGCTGACGATCTAGGGCTCGCTCTCGCTCTCGCATCCTCTGGAAAAAGGCACCGGGGCAGAAGGGACACGTCTTGTTGGGCTTTGCGCGCCAATCTGTCATGGACACGCACGCGCAGCACAGAGGAGGACTTGAAATGAGCGAGATTTGGCATTCCGGACCATTACATTCGGCAGGCACGCGAGAAGCTGAAGCTGCACTGGCGAGCGACGGTCGAGCGATCAATTGGAAGCGGCCCGAGCCGTCCTCCCGCCATTTTCGGTAAGGGTCGACTGGCCAAACACAGCCTGACAGGATCTATTCGGCACCAACCCACCTCCGTCCCTCATTTTCTCCTCTCCTTCTGCCCCAATCTATCTGTACCCCTCTACTCTAAATGACACCAACCCACGTAGAAAGTCCTCAGGCACATTCTAAAACCCTCTTCTCCAAGCTACTCGTGCCACTTGTTTTCGCCTACTCTCCTCAAATCTCCACACCTCCACATCACATGCTGGTCGTTCTTCGCCCACTCCAATTCCATGATGCCCTTTGCCTCCCTCATGCAGCTAGCGCGGCGTGGCAACTCCTCGATGCTCGCTGATGCTCTTGAGTTGCTATCAAGACTGCTAATACCGCCGGTGAACTGACTTGGCTTAAAGCTGCCGTGAGAAACGCTTAAACGTCGCCGGTGGGGTATCTCTTTTCCAGGGCGCAAGCGAAGGTGGGCCAATTCAAGCCGCGATAGGCGGGCCTATTGCCGCATTTCCCTTGCTGCATGGGAATCTGCCCTGGTGACCGTCTCTGTCTCCTGCCTTGCTGACGCATGATGTGCAGCATTCCATTTGCTGGTTGCAAAATACGCCAGAGCCAATGATATCGTGCAGTCTCATACTATGCCACAAACCTCAAGCGGCCATTCTATCCATGGAAGGAACTCGTGGCTCAGGCCTGGCTGCATCTCTGACAAGACGTGTGGCGCAAAGCCGTCCAAATACCAAAATTTGGACGCTCGGTGTAAAAGTATGCAGAGATGCGCCAGGAGAATCAACGCGCGCGGCTTTTGCAGATTCAAGAGCTCGAGAAAACCCTGCGACACCCGTTCAATGAAGAATAACACTGCATACTTCGGGCCCATTCGACTTTCCGGATTGAACGTGTGCGCAAAAGCTTGGCGAAGCCAATGAAGGGCGTCCTCGTAGTGTTCACCTTCGCCATGTTCCTCGAGAGGGAGACTGCTGAGTATACCGTACAGGCCAATCAGTCGAAAGTCCTCTGGATTGATGGTCGCATCGATTGGACCGATCCTGCGCCGGTGCATTTGGTGGCTTAGTGGGCTTCTGTCGACCCAGTCTTGCCACTCAGGGGGAATGGTTCCCACGCCGCGGTGGAGGAAGATCCACTCTGGTGCCCCTCCACTGAAGAAGCTCCCGGGATCTTTGGGTGCTGCGAACGAGTAGACCGTGGTCAAGGCGGAAAATGCTAGGATGGCGGCAACATTGTGCTCGGTGACATTGAGAATGGTCCTGCGGTAGTCGGGTAACGCCAAGTCCTGGTGGTAAGCGGCCAGTTGGATGTACTTGACTCTTACGGCTGGATCCATTGTCAATCGAGAAAGATGCAACGAAGTGACGGCAAGAATGCCACGCATCAAGAAGTGGTTTTGCTGGCCAAGTACAGGAACGTCGACTCGCCAAGGGTCCGCCTCTCCAGGAAATTCGTCTCCGAAGCCGAAACACGTCGAGACGCTCCATTGATGCATAAGAACCAAATCGCGAATGGGCAGGTCGTTGGTCCCGGGAGGGCACTGGGGTACTGGAGGCTCTTCGACAATGCTTTCTGGCGTGTGAACGAGGCTTGGTGTGGTCGGTGCTGAAGTTGACGCATGATCCCGCGAAGTATCTGAAGAGGAGCTCGGTGAGGGGTAGACGCAATCGGCAGAGTATCGAGCACAGTTTGAACACTGCGGCTTATCCTCATCACACTTGGGTCTTGTTAACACGAAAATTGAGGGTTGGAAAAGTCGCCGAAGGCGGAGGCTCACTTTGATCTTTCTTCGCTTACACGTAGAGCATCCGCTCTTGACTTTTCGATGCGGTCGCTTTTTGTATACTGGGTCCGGCGTCAGTGCCGCCGACGGAGACATTGTTAGAGTCGAAGGGAAAGCCAAGCACATACCCTTTGGTTCCGACATGATCCGGCCCATTGACTTGACTGAGCTTCACACAAAGTACGGGCTCGCAGGGCCCATATAACTTGCTGACTCCTCAGAATAGGGTTGTCGAGAGCAGGATCCTTGGGCAGGGTAAACAAAGAGAAATGGAAATGGCCCGGCTCCGCTAACGTAAGACAGCGAGTCTAGTACCGCGGTTGTCAGAAGACGGAGAGATTTGCGAAGATCCCAAGACACTGCACCCATATATTAGGTAAGGCGGTAGGGCTGTAATGGGAGCGAAGGTCGCATCGCCGATATCCGGCCCGGCCATGGGCTTAAGTCCGAGAGACAGCTAACCGCTCAAGGCGCCGACAATTCCAGTTGAGCAAGCCCTTCGCGATGATATAAAGTACGGTGAAGGGAGGCGGTATACAACGTACTAGGCCTAGCTTGACATGCGCGAGGACGTGGGCCTTGAGGCGCAGTGTGCGCAACCACGCTACCTCGCGACGCACGTCATCCTAGAATCGCATTTCGAACCGGTCCCCCGTTCCCTGCCGTTAGTAATTGGCTAAGGATACCGAGGTCGTGCGAGCTCGTGCGGTGAGGGAGATTATATGATCCTCCAACGTGGGTCAAGAACCGATGCGGCAAATAAATCACCCTACTTGGTGTTATTTGTGGATTCCAACATGTCTCTCAACTACAAAAAACGCCTTCCTCCGATCGAAGACGGCCTGCGCCTGCAAGGCCTTCAGGTGACTCCTTCGTCGCAAATACTAGACATGGCCAGGCAGATTTCTATAAAAATAGTCCAATGCAAATGATACAAGCAGTCCGCCGCGACTCGAAGCCTACGCATGTATCTACATTGAATCGACGCGGCGTGGCCAATGACGCACTGGCAGAGTGTAAACCCTCGCCGTGGCATCGAGTGCAAAGAAATTGGTCTGCGCATCTGGCGGTAGTCCTGGTCGGGACCATTTCTAGCCCTCGGACAAACCCAGGGACGTTGATTGTTTCCTCAACAAGCGACCCAGCTCTTTGGAGATGCTTAATTTGAGACGCATGGAGCGGGAGCGCCGCAGTTTCCGCGCTGCAGCCTTACTTGCGTACTATCCGAGAGGGCAATCGGAGTTGAAATGAATGCCGCGGAATACACTACGGCACTCGGGAGGTCGGCACCGCGAGAGGTGATTGGAGGGCGAAGAGCGATAGGTGTACCTATGTGGTTAAAGCGGAACGTAGGGCTGATGGTTGTACCGTATTTCTCAACCCTATGACGGTTTAGGGATGCGCTGACCATCGGATACAGCACCAGATCCCTGTGGACGCGCTCACAACGTCGAGTGCAGAACTCCGCATCTTTCCCGAGCAGACGGCGGCAGATCCGTTTCGCAATCGTCGCTTCTATGCAGATTACAAGGGAACAGATTACTATACTTGGCCTTGCAATGTGGATGGGATCCTGGAGGAGCAGCAGCGTCGGCTGAGCCTGCGACAGAGCACTGGTCGTATGCACCGTACGGCGCGTCCGTGCCTGTCCTGGCAATCGAGGTAGCCCATGATGGGTTCAGAATAGGGCGGTCGTCTGCGACTGCGGCCATAGCCGTTGCTAATGTGCTTACGAATGTGTTGGGTAATCCGTACCCTTGTAGGGAGGGAGCCTCGGCGTTTTGAAGTAAAGCTCGCTCTTACAGCGGGGTGGTGTTGCCCTCAGATGATACAGTAGCTATTCTCGAGACCATGCACATGCTTTTTGGATCGTCATGTTACTTGTTAGCACATCCTTTCGGACTGTTCGCTCTTAGCGTTCCAACGATGTCGGCCTTTTCCTACTCGCCGTCCGAGTTAACCTGCTGCTCCTTGTGTACGGCTGCTGTGGGGACTGAGAGGGTACCAGAATGAGGACGCCGGAAGACGCGCATGGCTCGATGACCCGACCAACACTGAAAGAGTGTACCGTGGTTCATAACTCAATCTCAACAAATATCAAACAGTTGACTTTCAACAATACCTTTGAACCAAGGATACTAGCATCAGGTGCTTAGAGTTGCCTGGACAGATGGAGTATAAGAGAGAGACGCTGGAGCTGCAGATCCAGCAGTCAATCTCGACTCACCGTCCACCTGGACTCACCGTGAACATGCCACTCCCACTTCTCAACTCCACGGCCCGAATCACGGCCGCGACACGGACACCATCACCATCACTACCACATCTGGCTGGCGAAAAACAAACGTCGCGGCGAGACGTGATTGGAGTAATTTCCAGAGCAATATCCGGAAAGTCGGCGACGCCATTGGCGGGTAAGAGTGCATTTCTGCCGGTTGCCATGCACGCGTCGTCAGCGCGACCAATCCCCGCAGGCCGTGCTTCGAGCAAACAAGCAGCAGTCACAGCCGTGTCGTCGCATCTGTCGCGGCGCACTCGACGTGTGAAAGAGAAAAGGTAGGCAGAATACTCAGTGCTCGGACGCACGCGTTCCACTGCCGCCATCCCTCAGGTCGCGCATTCCTGGAAGATAGGCGCGGTTGGGTCGAGCCTTGCCTTTACGTACGCAGCACCTGCCCTCGCCTCGCCACGCCAGGACCGACTTGTTCCGCCCCTCGGCGAGCGCAGCTGCCTGCTTCACTCCACCCCAACGGCGCGCGTCGCCCACGGCTTCATTCATCAAAAGCTCCCCCATTCCCATCGAAAAATTCTCACCGACCACACTGCATCCATGCCCGTCGAACGCGCCATCCATCGACATCCGTAACAGCAATATTAGGCGCCATCTTGGGTCGTGAAAAGTCGCTTTTGTCGTCGCGCTGCCTGCGGCGAGGGCCCGCCCGGTGCCTGCGACGACGCCTGCCTCCCCCAGCGCACACCCGCCTGCACTCACGTGACCTTCTCTGAGTCACAGCGTCGACGCGACCATGACGCAAAGGGTCACCGGCCAGCGTTTTCGCCAGCGCAAGCTCTCAACCAAGCAGAATCTACCCGTCCTCCGCGAGAATGAAGTCGAAAAGCTCGTCGATGACGACGCGACGCGCCACATTCCCAGAGTCGAGACGGGGGTGGAAAAGGGAGAGGAAATTGTGAGTCCCAGCCTTTTCTTCGCGCTATACCTTTTTCGTCGCCAACCCCCTATCAATCTGATACCTCGCCGTCACGTGCTACATTGCTGCACCACACCTTCTGGCGCAGCAGATCCATGAAGAAATGCAAATTGGCGTCGCATCAGACCGGCGATGTTTCCCGACTCATATCTGCTTGTGTAGTCGTAGGGCCTGTGGACTGACAATGTCAAGGAACACCATCTGCAAGCCATTATATCAGCGCAAGCGGCTGGAACAGCCCCCAGCAAAGCCGCGCAGCTCTATATTCCCACTCCCGATGCCATCGCAAGCAAATTGCAGTATGACGACCTCTATCCGAGGCATTTCACGCAGCCTGCGACCTATATCCGGTTCTCTTCCACGGTCGAGGACTGCATAGGGACAACATACTGCATGACCAGTGACGACGTTGCCTTTCTGAAAGGATACAACCACAAGAAAGGCAAATCAGTCCAGTGTAGCGAAGATGAATTCGAAGAGGTCATGAACTTCCTCGAAGAAACTTCGACAACGAAACAGCCATATGCGACCGTCGATAACGCGCCCGTCTTGCCGTACGAGGACATGGAGGCCGAGTTCGACGAGACCATTCGCGAACACTCCCGGCGATTCGCCAAGCCAATCTATGAGCATTGGAAGAATCAACGGTTGTTGATTGGCAACCGATCCTTGATCCCAGCACTCAAGTTTGAAACGAACCTTGAGACTGACGACGCCGATCCATACGTATGTTTCCGCCGTCGCGAAGTGAGGCAGGTCCGCAAGACGCGTGGCCGAGACGCCCAAGTGACGGAGAAGTTGAAGAAATTGAGGAAGGAATTGGAGGAGGGTCGATACTTGATGGCACAGGTGAAGCGGCGGGAGGTGCTCATCCGCGACCAGCTCGCCCAGGACAAGTTGATATTCCAGCAACGAAGTGAACTGAAGGAGATCAAAAGGAAGCTCAGTATCAAAGGCGACGACGAGGAGCTCCTTATCAACCAGAGGCCGGCCCCGAAGCCAAAGCCAAAGATCGATGTCCCCGCTCCCTTACGGGGCATCCCTGGCATGGGCCAGAAAGCTCAGATGGCCCGGCCAGACGGTCGACTCTTGGACCCGGACTTGGTTTCTCACGAAGAACAAGTAGCCAAGCGGTCCGAGATGATCGATGGCTTCGTCGAAGAAAATCTGATGAAGCATCAAAAGTGGAATGTCGGCTGGATAGATCAGACGTGGCGGCCGATAACGCCTCCGCTCGAGCAACCAGCAGCGAAGTCGAATTTCCGTCCCGTCTTCACCTCTGCTCAATTACCCACGCCACCCGCCTCTGTGTCTTCTGAAGAAGCAGCCGCAGAACAGATGGACGTCGACCAGGAAAATAAACAGGTCGTGCCGCGCAGAAGTGCCCGTTTTCGATATGCGTCGCCTCCAGACGACGTACCCTTCCAGGAGCAAGCTCGGTTCCGTCGTCGGACAGGGCGCGGTGGCCGGTTCATGGTGGATCGCAGAGGTCTCAAACGTCAAAAGCTTGAGAGCATTGACGAAAGAGTCGCGGACAGATTCCGATACGCCGATGACAGCAGCGAGGATGACGGAGTAACTGACGTAGACCACACCGATACTCTTCATATCCGGTACCGCATCATGATTGACCGCCAAGGCGAAAAGCAGCATGCTCAGGCCGCTGCGCAGAATCGAAGGTCGGTCGAAAATCACAACCGCTCGGCGTCGGGACACTTGCTACCCCCTTCGCAAGCTGGGTGAGGCTTTCCCCACGCGAGTAGTTTGGTGTTTTTCTTTTCCATTCTGGGGTTCTCAGTTCTTGTCCAGGCGTTCTTATACCCTTTGTGTTTCAAGCGATGGACGGACGGGCGGAACTTTGAAGACTTCATCGATTCGACAGTGCAGCCTCTTGCGGGAGTCGACGCTACTTATGTACACTAAGTCTTTTGGACGATGGGCCATTCGGGGTAGGACGATACGGCCAAGGCTGGCTGTATTGGAGGAGCTGCGACATGTAAATTAGCCACCAAAACCCACCAAAACAACGAATAATATCAAAACATACCAAGAACTTAGATGGTCCCTCTATGCTGTGTTTTCCCTTCTCTTGCCCGATAGTTGCATAAGGCCGCGTTGCGGAAGCCTGCGACTCACATGCCCTTCTGCCTCTTTTCCAAACCACCACTCGCGCTCTCAGCCGACCTCTTCGCTGTCCCGTTAACTGAACCCGACTCTTGCGCCAGCACCGCTAGAGCTTCCTCGGCTGCTTTCAGAATTCTCTTTTCGCCCATGCGCACCGCTCTTGCCATGCCTCTCCTTCGGTGGGAACCCGTCAATTCTGAATACGGCGGACACGCTCCCAGCTCTGCAGTGTCCTGTTCCAGTGTCGAAGCATACTGGATGGCGTGAGCTCTGATCACGGAAACGAGTAAGCGGGCAACGGTGGGGGAGATGCCGACCGGCTTTGGTAATTTTTCTTTGGCGGCCATGCGCTCGAAGGCGTCGCTAGGGAGGAGAAGGGCTTCGAGGAGAACGAGGAGCTCGGGGGATATGCTTTCATTCACGTCGAAGGGATTGCTGTTGGTGATGTCGAAGCCCGTGTCAACGACGCCTTGCTCGTCGAGGTATTCGAGTCGCTGGTCGAGGTTGGAGACGGTTGTTTGCTTGAGTGCAGCTATGACTAGGTCGAAGGGGAGTTCGACGACGTCGTATTGGGCATAGTTGTCGGTGATGTATCCGTAGCGGCGCAGGAGGTCTGACCGCGGTAATGGTCCGTAGTCGTTGAAGATTTCCTCGCCGGCTTTGATGGGCTTGAGAGCTTTCATGGATAGCGAGTGTTCTTCATAGAAGAGTCGAGCCTACATCGGTTAATGAGCCGCTTTAGAATTTTGTTGGGGGGAATATTACGTTATTGCGTTCGGCGTCAGCGTTGAGCATGTCAGCCATTGGAACCATGCCTTTGGGCAGCGCTTCGTCCTCGTCTTCGGAAGTATAGCCTTCCTCGTCGACGTCTTTATTTCTCTCTGACGGCTCCACATCGAAGGCATATGCCATGATGAGCGATCCCATCTTGTGCATCAGCTGGAGATTGGAAGGTTCTCCCATTGCCGCAGCTCTCTCCGTGGCTCGCTCGTCGCCAGAGAAGAAGATGCTCGCGCACTCTTGTATGACCGGAACTAGGTTGTTTCTGAATGTCTCATCGGCGCTTTCTTTTCCAATTTTGCTTCGTACGGCGCTCGCTTGAAGCTCGTCCAGCTCCTCTGGGCTCCAGAACATCAAGGTGTCGAACTCGTCGGGTAGGACCTTAAAGTACGAAGCCCAGTTGGAGGATTCGGCGTTCTGATATTCGTACAGCATGACGAGAATCAGAGAGAGCCATGGCCCGAGGTGGTCGAAAGTGGCTGGTGGAATTTCCTTGCTGAGGACTGAATTCTCCACGGAGAGGATGCTGGAGCGCGGGATGCGGAACAGGAGTTCGCCTTCTTCTATATCCTGAACAGCAACTTGACGTATGTCAGCCATGCTTTTTCTGGTAGATAGGGAAGCGCTGCGAGCTAGGGAACTTACGAACGCCTCGACCGGCATGCTGATGTCTCAGGTCCTGAACTTCAATCTTTGGGCTGAGTACTGCGCCAGATTTCTCCAACCAGGCCAGGAATTCTTGACTGGCAGCATGAAAGGAAGACATGTGGGTGGTGTGAAAGAGAAGTCCATGTGGAAGCGGTGGAAAGAAGATGGACCGGTGGGTGAGTGAGCTTAGCGAACTTCGAGACCGAAAGCCACGCTAATTGGCCAGCAGATCTCGAGTCACCGGATGGATGGATCATTGGAAGAGAACAAATCGTAGAAAGACGGGTCTGGTAACTACGTAGGACATTGCGACCTTCTCATTTATTGTAAGCAAGTTGCATTTATTCAAAAGTGCGTGTGCCCGTTGTGCGCGTCCATCGCCCGTGGATGGTTTATTTCTTATCGATAAGAAGTCCGCTCTTGGCAACAAACATCTTGCGTCACCCCTCGTCTCGTCTCGACTTTTGTTTCTCCATCCGCCCACCGCCCGCAATGATAGCCCTAGGCCTCGAAGGCAGTGCCAACAAATTAGGCATTGGCCTGATATCGCATCCTTCGCCGAACAAGCCACCAATAATTCTCGCTAACCTCAGACACACTTACATATCGCCTCCCGGCACAGGCTTCCTACCAAAGGAGACAGCCGCACACCACCGAGAATGGATTGTCCGACTAATAAAGCAGGCCATAAAACAAGCTGGCGTTCGGATCGAGGATATTGACGTAATATGTTACACCAAAGGACCGGGAATGGGCGCCCCGTTGCAGGTTGTAGCCCTTGTGGCCAGGACACTGAGTCTGCTGTGGAAGAAATCCCTACTGGGCGTGAACCACTGTGTTGGCCGTAAGCAATGATACTCTTCCAAGGTCCTCGACGCTGATTCCCGACTGCAGATATCGAAATGGGCCGCGCCATAACTCACGCGACCAACCCCATCGTCCTCTACGTCTCTGGCGGCAACACGCAAGTCATTGCCTATTCGGAGAACCGTTACCGCATCTTCGGCGAGACAATGGACATAGCAATTGGAAACTGCATAGACCGCTTTGCGCGGACGCTCATGATTCCAAACGACCCGTTTCCAGGGTACAATGTGGAGCAGTATGCGAAGCGGGGGAAGAATTTGATAGAGCTGCCATATGCGGTCAAGGGCATGGATGTCAGCTTCAGTGGCATCCTCGCTGCAGCAGATCTGCTAGCAGCACAGGTGGGAGACACAGTGGCAGAGGACAAGAGGCTGAAAACCGAAGAGGGAGAACTGGTCACGAAAGAGGACTTGTGTTTCTCGCTGCAGGAAACAATATACGCCATGCTGGTCGAGATCACGGAGCGAGCCATGGCGCACGTGGGATCGAAACAGGTCCTCGTTGTTGGAGGAGTGGGATCGAATCTGCGGCTGCAGGAGATGATGGCGCTGATGGCGCGAGATCGGGGAGGTAGCGGATTCGCGACAGACGATCGCTACTGCATCGACAACGGAATCATGATTGCCCATGCAGGGCTGTTGGAATTTTCGACTCGCGTCACAACCCCTTTGGAAGAGAGCACGGTCACACAGAGGTTCAGGACTGATGATGTGTATGTGGGTTGGCGGAACGACTGAGCGACGTCTGCACGAAACAGGACATGGACAGGATATGCTTAAAGGCCCGTAATACCCAGACATACCGGAGGATAGCGCAGCATCCGTAATGCACGACAGGCAGACCGGCGAATAGTGCTGCAAACGTATTGCCCGACAGGCAGACGACATTAAGCCAGCACAAGTACCCCATATAGACTACAGTGCACAAAAAAAAAAAAAAAAATTCAAAACTCAAGTTCAAGCATACACACCACCAAAACCCCCATCCCCACAAATCTCATCGTCTCTCCCCCCACATGTTCCATCCATTCATCCATCTCACCAAGACATCCCTTGTACATAATAATTCACCTCTCCACCCGGAAGCCCGCGGCACGCACGCCCCCTATGCACGTGAGCAC
Organism: Polyplosphaeria fusca; assembly: GCA_010093805.1. Classification (NCBI taxonomy): domain Eukaryota; kingdom Fungi; phylum Ascomycota; class Dothideomycetes; order Pleosporales; family Tetraplosphaeriaceae; genus Polyplosphaeria; species Polyplosphaeria fusca. The sequence continues at coordinate 154,067 of ML996160.1, read as the reverse complement.
GGAGTCCAAGGCGGGGAGCCCGCGCGCCTTGAACCGGCGTCTATTTGTAGGCATCTATGCAGGTACGCGGACACGGCGATTGAGTGTCTGGTCAGGGTCGGAATGTGCGGAATGCTGGGTTCCGAGTTGAGGGTAGAAATTGTGGTGCTGGTGTTGAACTTGCTTGGTGCGAGTGATGGACAGACGCGGCAGGCACTCGGGGCGAGAGATGGTGATGGACGGATTTCAGCTCCCTCCGGACTTTTGCACTGGGGGCCAGGGTGGTGCGCGTTTCGGAAAATGCGGAGTGTCAGATATTTCAGAGTTTTGGGATTGTTGTTTGCACGTGTCATGTTTTGCATTTCTTTACGTGGTTTCTGTGCTGCTGGCTGACAAGTCGACTCCCATTGTCATGCTCGAGCTGCCTTTGGACGTCTTTGCGTGTCCAGCCCCCTTCAGTCTCCGTTCCTTTTCCTAGTTCTAGCGAATGTTCCCCTTTCAAGCGTCGCGGTTCTTTGCTTCAAGGCTCTATATATGTCTCCGTGCTCGGCAGCTCCGGCAATCGCAAAAACGATTAAACTGCTTATACCAGCAAGGGCATCGCTGCTTTCAACAAGGTATCCATACGAAGCGAAGAATAGTGGTTCCATGGTGCTCAATGGAATGAAGAATAAATGGCCAAGGCCATGCAGATGAATGCGAAGCCGCCGAGCCCGAGAATAAAGACAAGCGCCGGTAAATGCAACAGTGATGATGGTACAAAATCAACTCGCTTATTCAAAGAGGACAATAGAGAAAGATTACGTAGACAGCGCAACTCTAAACCTGATGCCGATCATCAAGCTCAATATCCTTTCCGCTTATTCGGCGATAAAATGGTATGCGCGAGTAGGAAAAGCGGGCCTTGGAGTTGTTGGCTTGCTGTCGTGGGCGTATGCATGTTTGATATATGCAGAAGAGCAGTGAGAAACCGACGGCGAAGCCGACGACGGTGAGGAAGATCCAGTGCTGGGCCATCCAAAAGATGAGCTTGACGTCATTGTTGTGCCAGCTGTTGCCCACATGGTGGGTGAAGAAGCTCCACGGGTGGTTCTGATACTCGTCGGGGAAGAGGATGCGGACGCGATCGTCGCCCTGGGGGTCGGTACTGCTGTAGTGTCTCCAGATGATGCTGAGGTAAAGCGGCCCCGTCGAAGCCATGACTGTGATGTATGGAAGTATCCATTTGCGGTTGTACTCGGGCAGGGAGTCAATTGCCTTTAGGAAGAAGGGGTGGCGGGGAATGGCGCCCATGGCGTCGTTGGAGATGCCGGTGGGGTGGGTGCGGCGAACCCACGCAGGGTATGCCAGCAGAGGGTCGAGGCTGCGATTGCATCCCTGACAGTGTTAGGCGTCGATGTCAAGCTAGCAGTAAACGATCAACATACATCATCCAAGTCAATGTAGATGCCACCGAAGTGGTGAAGGACAAAGTATCTTATGGCGTCGGCGCGCTGGATTGGGTAGGGGTAGGCGTCGAAAGTTTCCAAAAACCAGGGATATCTGGCCAGGGTTAGTCGCGCCACAGAGGTTTAAATGCGGAGCTACGTACTCGGCTGCGATGAATTCGCGCGCCTTCTTATCCGTCCAGAGCTGGAGAGAAGTTAGCTCGGTGCTCGGTTGTGGCAACTGGTGGCACGAACCTTGTACTCGTAGTCTGGGTGCAGGTCCAGGCAGCTCTGCTGCGGTTCAATCCAGCGCGGAGGCAAAGTCTCATTGATATATGTCTGGTGAATGATCTTGGGGATCAATTGCGGGCGCTCGCTGATGGCGACCGAGTTGGGTGCAGGCAGTTCGGCCTTGCTGATCTGGTCCTCGGAGCCGTCGATGACGAGGAGGGTCAGGAGCGTCCAGACATTGTGCACCGCGAAGCCAAGGACGACGACGGTGACCAGGAGGAATGTGACGACGCCTTTGCGCATGGCGAATCCGCGAGGGGGTGGTGCTCGATGCCCGGGGCTCGTAAAAGGGGGGGATGCGGGCGAGGCGGGGGGTAAACTATGGATGCTGCAAGAAGAATGGGCAACAAGACGTGGGGAGAGGGCAGAGCATTAAAGGTATTAGACGCGGCTTGGTGTCAGTGGCGCACGCGAGGACAGAGTCGAGGGAGAGGAGCGAGGCACGTCAAAGAAAGGCAGTGTTGGGGTGTTGGGGGGCAACATAGCCTCCCACGCTAAGAAGGCACGGAAATGAGACTTTGGATGCGAGAAAACGCGTTTTGCAAGGGTAGTAATACTGCGCGCACAGTGGTTGCCCGGCCCGCCGCCGCTCTGGGCATGGTTTGCGACGCCGCAACGAACTCCTCGCGACTCGCACCGCATCCGCTGGGGGAGAGGCTGGCGAGGCGGGCACCCTCACCCTCATCCTCCTCGCACCCACGCCCCGTACCCACCGTGCTGTGGTACGTACGGTATGTATGTGCGCACAGCCCTGCCAGCCGCGACGACACAGTCAGTGGTCTGCTATCTTTAACCGATCCGCGGGCTGCGCCTGCTGCGCGCGCTGCACGTCTTCGTCATACCATCTGGGCATCCACCTTGCTGCTGCTGCTGCAGAGTCACGCTCGACACACCACCCGTCCCGCCAAGTTGCCTGGCATTTCTTCCACCACATCGACGACGATGCGCACTCGCCGTGGGTGTGGTCCGGCTGCTCACGCCGCCCTATCACAAGGCCCTCCTCCCTCGCTGCATCTGGCACGCTGCATATCCTCACTCCCTCACACCTCACCCCTCCAACAGTGACTGCTCTAGATCCGAGTCAGCTCCCATCCACGTCAGGCCATGTTGGAAACACCTCACAGCGCTCGCGGCCACGAGAGCGAACATTTCGCGCAGCCGCAGGAGCCCTTCTCGGCCCGAGTCCGACTCGCTCCTGCACTCCCGCAGTCCCAAGTGTCAGCTTGCATTCCAGACTGCGACGCTTTTCGAGTCACCCGACAGGGTCCTCGCCGCTTGTCCACCCTGTCCAAAAAGCCCCATTGACCGTTCGTGCTCGCTTCTCATCGTGTGTTGCCTCATTCGTCGTCGCCGGCCAGAACGTCGGTCTCGACTCTCGATCGTCCCTGTCGCCGATCTGGCCGATCCTAGCAGATCTACCATAACCGCCCTACGACAACCGACCGCAACGCCGGGCTTCACTCTGCGTATCTAGCATCAAGATTACTATATTGCCGCGCGAACTGTGAATGCGTAGTTCATGTCGTCTGGCTGCAGTCGCAGCCTTGACAGCGGGCTGGCCATGTCTGCTTCGTGTCCGTCCGGAGTGGCTTCCGGTCACCATGTCGACGCCCAATAGCAGTCCAGTCTATCGGCAGAGCTTTCCCTTTCTTCAAAAATGAGTTTCAAACAATACTGCGCTATCCCGTTCCAGGTATACAAGGCTCCCACAACCATTTCAATGGCTGGTAGAAACCCCCTATGCATGTCCCCGGGAGGCATTCCGAGCAGCCGGAACTGGAGACTGCTTGTGCCATCAGTCGATGCAGCACCTAGCAGTGCTTTGGGCGTCCTGTAGATTCTTTCCGACCATGGCGCCATGCCATGCAAACGTTTGAAAACGACAAACGCCCCCAGTCTCCCCAGAATCCCATCACATCGAATGTCCCCCACCGATGTGCATCTCCACCCTCCCTTCACCTCTCCCTCCTCTGCGATATGATACTCTCTCCTCACTATTCTAATGGGCTGCGGGGGGTAGCCGGGTTGAGCGCACTCGAAATCACCTCGCTGCCTGGCGCAAAGAGAGACCAGGACACCCATCTTGACCATGCCATGGTTCACAGCGAGTCCCAGGCGTCGCGAACCGTCTTCACCATGATTTCGTTGGCTTGCATCGCAATCCTCGCGGGAATGCTAGGTGAGCAGCATCCACCCCCGCCTGCTTAGGCCGGCTTCTCAACCCGTCCAGGATATCGCGCGCAGCTCCTGCGGTCGCACCACTTGAAGACATTGAACCTTACCCGCGTTCTGATCCTGGTGCTCTACTCTCTTGCCATGGCTTTCGTCGTCTCTGCAGCCGTTGTGGAGAATGGGCTTGGAATGACATCGCCTTCCATGTGCCATTCCATCATCTACATCTGCCTGTCTTTCTACGCCGCCAGCAAGCTTGCAATGTGAGTCGTATGCCTTCACTGCTTCTTCGATAAGTGAAGCTAATCCACGACAGGTACATATTTCTGGTCGAAAGAGCACATGCGTTGCGGGCGCCTTATATGAGCCGATTTTCGGATTGGATCTGGCTATCTGGTATGCTAGCCATAGTCACGGGATTCAGTAGTCTTGCCGTCTGCGGATTCCTATGGCCCATTGGCGAGCTTTCAAAGACCGATGGGCGATGCAGGATAGGTATGTTTGAGCTCGGTTTGGGAAGGGTTGTACTGATATCAGGGCAATAGGACTACCTCTCAAGGTAACGATTCCATTCCTCACGTTCGACATTGTCATCAACGCCGCGCTCACCGGCATCTTCATCTACCTATTGAAGCCGCTGCTCCACTACTCGATCCTGTCGGCACCCATCGTTCCGGCCAACTGGTTCCACGAGAGAGTGCGACGAATGGTCAAGACCGACAATCGGCGAGCCAGTGTGGGCGTGTATCCGGTGAACGAGACTTTTCTCACTTCAATCAAGATGTTGCTGTGGAAGTCTCTGGCCGGGTCAATCGCAGTCATGCTGCCAACCGCCGCAAACATTGCCGCTTTATCTGCACAGCAGGGACGAGAACTCAGCTGGCTCTGTCTGATCCTGTGCATTGTGGATGGTGAGTTCTCCGTGCGTGTCGACAATGAGACCAGGCTGACGATGGCATAGTGACTTGGGCCGTCTGCGTCATACACTGGCTCACGATCGGATCCACAGTGGTTGATGAACGGGCTGTGGCCGTGTCAGTGAGCCCAGACATGGCGATCAACATTGCGCCTGCAGATCCCTTGTAACGGTTTTGGCTCTCTACCGAGACCGCAGATACCCCACCGCGCAGTACATTTCGAGATTGCGCCTTTACTCAGAAAAGGCGAGGATCCCCACAGCAACTTCAAAAATCGAACACATCCGCTGGCGCAGGCGCATAGCTACTATTTAGACGGATGATATCCACCTCACTCGGCGTTCCACAGATTTTTTGGTCATGTAATATTTTGTCGGATTCAACGGCCCTCAAAGATCCGAGTCCTCCTCCTCGATGATGGTCTGAGCCAGGAGTCCACGCCGCCTCTGGGGGCTTGCGGCCGATGGCATTGCCGGGTTCGCACGAAAGTTGACTGCCTCGGCCTTTCTCTTGCGCCTGGCTGCTCTGTGGGCAGAGACTGTGCGCCCGTTCGCATGGGCGTCTGTATCGGGAGGGTCGTTGATGCCGAGGGTGGAGGAGAGGAAGTCGAAGAAGAAATAGAGAAGTGCGCCCGTGATACACCCTATTAGACCGGCGATGCCCAGGAATGCGTAGATAGTCTGTTTGCGATTGCTTTAGCTTGATACCCCTAGACGAATACATTTTGGTTTGGCTGTGTACCTCGACCCTGTCCAGCAAGTTCAGTGAAAAAGGCAGTGACAGGAGGGTGAAGAGTGCGGTTGCGAGGTAGGTGACGGGGAGCAGCAGGAAGCGGGCGAGGGCCCAGAAGGGCGACAGGAGGACGGCGAGGCCGCGGGCGAGCTTGAGAAAGGGCCAGCAGAGGGCGTAAAGGGCGATTGAGGCCGTGGCGAGGGCGTCTGGCATGGCGGGTGAGGATGGTTGGGCGTGGGCGTGGGCGTGGGCGGGTCGAGGTCGAGGATCGCCGGCGTGTCCCCCGCGAACGTCGACGTACATTAGGCCCGTGCCCAGGGCGGTTCCTTGCAGCAGCTTCAAGTCGTCCCGGATGTCGTGCCTCTCCGCGATAACGGATGGAAGTCGAGCTCCGGCCCCTCAGCCGCGTCCATCTGCGTCGACATGGGGAATCAGGCGTCGCGATCCAATCCGCCCTCGAGCGCGAGTAACGCAGCAGCAGCACAGGCACAGGCACCGTCGCCGTCACCAGCCGCCGCTTCGTCGTCACATGGCCCCGCGCCCGCCCACCTCCACTCATCCCACGCAAACCCACGCCGACGAGAGTCTATACAAGCCTTGACCTTCAAGGCCCACGCCGCTCCGCCCTCGGCCACGTTTGAGCAGGCCGCTGCCCATCCCACCCAACGCCCGCCGTCGCGCGGCCGCTCGCAGACGCTGCAGCCCGCCTCGTCCACGTCGACCACGGCCCAGGTCACGCAGCAGCTGCGCGCACACGACACCAACAACAGCTACACCAACATGGGCAACGAGCAGAGCCGCCCGAAAGAGAAGCACGAGAAGCTCGCCTTCACCCCGCCGCGCACCCGCCCCTCGACCGACAAGGCAGCCGCGGCCCTGTCCAGCGAGAAGGCCGCCGCCCCGTCCCCCCAGACGCAGCCTGTCGACGTGCCGGCCGCGCCCAAGGAGGAGAGCTATGCGCGCAGCAGGACAGAGCATACGCCCTCGATCGATCCCGCCGACGCCTCGCAAGACTTCCTCGCACCACCCCCACAGTACACGCGCCCGCCCCGCCTGCCGCTGCCCATCGAGGAGGAGGTGCACACGCCCGGCTCGCCCATAATATCCGCCGCCGACCTCGTCGCGCCCCTCGAGATCGACCCCATAGAGCCCAATGGCGCCCTGCCCCGCCGCTCCTCAGTCCTCAGCAGCACCACCGTCGAGGAGGACGACGACCTGGGTGAGGAGTACAAGCTGCCCCAGGACCAGCCCACCGTGCCCACCCTGATCGAGTGGGAGGGCCCTGGCGAGCGCGTCTTCGTCACGGGCACCTTTGCCGGCTGGAACAGGAAGTTCAAGCTGCACCGAAAGTGAGTGTGCCGGCCGTTTTTGCTATTTCCATGCACCTTGCCTCCCGAGCTGCGTCGTCCCGCTCGGCTGGCTAGCTTGAGACTTTGTCCATCAGCCCCTCGCACCCATCTCAGCCCTGTGCCGTTTCAAGCCCCAGTCTACCTTTGCCTGCCCTCGACGTTACACCGCACACTGACTTACCCCTCAGTGGGCCGAGCAAGAAGAGCAATGTCCTCTCCGCCATGGTCAACATCGTGCCAGGCACTCACCATCTCAAGTTCCTCGTGGACAACGACATGAGGACGTCTGACAAGCTTCCGACGGCCGTCGATTACACAAACATCCTGGTCAACTACCTCGAAGTCTCGCTGGACGATGTGCCACAGACGGGCACCGACGCACCCACCGAGCCCAAGGAGTCGGCGCCCGCTCCCGTCCAAGAGCTACGAGCTCCTCCGGGAGTGTATCCCCCGCAGACGCTTCCACCCACGCCGGAACTCGTCCCTTATACCAAGCCGGATCCTGCGCCAGAGCCGTCCAAGTCCAAGAAGCCTTCCCGCATTTCGTCGCCGAAGAGATATCACCAGCAGATACCCCGCTATATCCTCGATCTCGATGCACCCGAGGACTCTCGACGCTTCGCCCGCGCAAGTGCTGTGATTGGCAATCTGCCGATACCTCCTACGCTGCCCATGTTCCTGAGCAAGAGTATCCTCAACGGCACGACACCGATGAAGGATGACAGCAGCGTACTGATCCTGCCCAATCACACTGTTCTGAATCATCTCGCGACGAGCAGCATCAAGGACAACATTCTGGCGACAAGCGCAACAACGCGATACAAGCAAAAAGTAAACAATCAAAGTACTCGTCTGAAACCAAGCGCTAACAGTCCACCAGTTTCTAACGACCATCATGTACAAGCCGAGGAGTGATGATTCAGATCGTGAGCATTGATCCAAGGAGCGTAGCGCACTATACCACTCGCCGAGCGTTGAAGCGTCGCCGGCGTCTAGCAGCAATGAAGACACGATTAGGACGAGGCAAACGATGAACGACAAGGAAAGGAAAACATTTGGGTAACTGCATGTGCATTCATGGTTCCCTGCATGTACGTCTGACTTGGGTAATGGGTGAACCTCGTGAAGGGCATGGGTTTTTTTCCATATCAAAATTTCTCCACGGGCATAGCTAGGCTGGGACGATAGACCTTGGTCTCTTTTCAATTTCAGTCGGTTCTATCATGAGCTTTAATGAATTTTGAGTTTTGGTAAGGATAAACATAATCTAGTGAGTTTTCCAAACCAGTGCTTCGGCAACCCTATTAGAGCATTGGATGGCAGGTCCTAAGGCGCCAGTGAGGTAGATACCTTGCACCCGGCAGTCTCCATAGCTCAACCCCTCACACATGAAAGCAAATCTTTGATCCTTACAATTTCCACAACAGCCCCCTTCACAATCCGACCCTGCCCCACTCCCCACTCCCTTACCTCTCCGACACACTATCCCTCCTCTCATTCCCCCTACTCCTCATCCTCTCCCTCTCGCCCTCCAACTCCTCCAAGAGCGCCGAGCGCGTATAATACCGCCCGTTCCATATATATCCACGTCCCTGTTCTTGCTCCTCTTCCTCCTGCTCCTCCTCTCCGAAATCCACCCCTGAAATCCTCGACCGTCTCGCGTGAAAATCCGAATCCGCAGATCTCGAAAATCGGTGCCCGGGCCCGAGGGTGAGGAACGGCGTGCTGTGGATGCGCGAGCGATACGTTGTGATGTTTTCGAGGCGCTGTTCGCGCTGGTCGATGGTTTCTTCGAGCTGTGTGATTTCGGACCAGAGGGAGAGGGCGCGGGCGCGGAGGGCGGCGAGGTCCGAGGGTGGTGGGGGGGTGCGGGTGCGGGTGGTGGAGAAGAAAAAGGGTGTATTGGTGGAGGAGGGTAGAGCTGGCGCTTCGTTGCTGGAGGAGAGGTGGGTGGTGGTGTTGGAGAAGAAGAAGGGATCGGGGATGAAGGAGGTTAGAAGGAGAGCTTCGTTGTTGTAAGCATTTTCGTTATTGGAGGGCAGAAGAGCAGCTTCGTTGTTGGAGGAGAAACTGGTGGTGGTGTTGGAGAAGAAGAAGGGGTCGGGGATGTAGGAGGATAGAAGGTGAGCTTCGTTGCTGTAAGCATTTTCGTTATTGGAGGGTAGAAGAGCAGCTTCGCTGTTGGGCGGTAGAAGGGCAACTTCGTCGTTGGAGGACACGAGGGGTGCGGGAATGGAGGATGAGAGTAGGGGAGTAGAGGGTGAGTAGTCGGGCGTTGGGACGAGAGTTTCGGTGGACGATGAAGGAGAGAGTGCGGTCGTTGAGGCGAGAGTTGTAGTGAACCCTGAATGGGAGAGTCGGGGACGCGGCGGGTACGCTTGCGAGATGGGGATGTTGGAGCTAGAGGATTGGGGGGGCGGGGAGGAGTATTGGGAATTAGAGCGCGGCATGACTATTGTTTGTAGAAGATGGTTTTGGAAGACGTGGAATTTGAAAAGTGTAGTGGAAAGATTCAGGAGAGATACTGTGTCGAGGTCTCGTGCGTCTTATATGCACTTGGATTTGAGTGTTGAAAAGACCACCCGTGGATGGGGAGTCATCTGGTCCGTTGAGCAATTGTTGGTCGGGACGGAAACAGATAATTGTTGACTCATCCGTGCCTTGGGTCGCGTTGAAAACTTGGAATACTTATGATGGGAAGTACCAAAGATGGGCTTGGTCGAAACTTGTAGAGGACCGAAACAAGTTTAGACTGAAGGAACAACAAAAATAATGACAAAGAGAATATAACATGATTTTAATTCGTGATTAGATATTGATATTATGTATTACGAGAAATCGTCAGGAAATTATCAAGACTCCCCAACGCCTTGCAGTGTCTATATGGTATCCCAATTCATGACAGAAAGAAAAAAGCACCCTCATGACCACGTAGCAAGTCCGCGAGAGGCCGCTTACTGAGCAGCGAACCTGGATCTCGCCCTGAGCTTTGCACCGAAGAAGTACAGATAATAAACACCGATACTGCAGCCCACGGTCAAGCCACCCAAGATCGATACGCCCCTACCCACGCCCAGGTTGTGGAACATTGGGTAGGAGAAATGGATAGCGCCAGCAGCCAGAGCCGAGCGGAAGAAGTCGTTACCAGCGAAAAGCGAAGCCGCATACTGCGGGTAGACTAGCGGCAAGTAGAGGAAGATGCACTGGATGATCAAGAAGATGCCGATACCGGTGATGACAATGCCGATGCAGCTGACGATCCAATGAATCTCTGGGTCGCTCGTCCATCCGAAGATGAATAGGCCGATTGGAACGAACCAGGTTACGACGAGCGCGGGGATGAGACGGCGTTCAGGGGCACCCAGGCCGTGTTCGCGGATCTCGGGCTCGACGCGGAAGTAGATGTACCACCAGTACCACGCCAGCGAGAGGATGACGGCCACGGTGACAGCCAGGAAGGTCAGTCCCAATTCGCCGAGATTGAAGCCGTACATGACGTTGTAGACGAGAGGGAAGGCCTCAAAGAATGAGTAGAAGATACCATATATGAGGGCAGTGTACAGGGCTGTGAAGCCGATTGCGGGATCCATGAGAACGAGCTGGAAGGGGCGGTACAGGGCATCGAAGGCGACATCCTTGGCTGTCATGTTGGCTTGGTCGATCTCGGATTGTGACTTTAGATTCATATTCCCCGTCAATTTTCGCAGGCGTTGAGCGCGACGAAGAAGTATATTGGCAGAGGACGTCTCAGGCAAGAAGAAGAACAGAGACAGCCAGACTGGGCCGTTGAGCCAGAGCATCTCCCAGAGAGACCAGCGCCAGTTCTCGGCGGCGACAGAGAAACCAGAGATCATGGGGCCGAGCGCGGGACCACAAGTGGCCGCAAAGGCCCACAAAGATAGGACGTAAGGGAGCTTGATGATGCTGTACATATCTTGAAGCGTCGCGCCTCCAGTGGCCAGACAAGGACTGCCAAAGAAGCCCTGCAGAAATCGCAGGGCAATCAAGCCGGAGAAGTTGTCGACGAGTGCCGTCGGCACGAGCAGGATGACGAAGATGGCGTACGAGATGATGTAGGGTGGATTGCGTCCAATAATGGGTATTTCGCTGAGAGGGCTGAAGAGCAACGGGCCGATACCGTAGGCAAGAACGTACATGGACAAGCCCATGGAAGCCGCACCGATCTCGACGCCAAACCTCTGCATGACACCCTCGATACTAGGCGAGTAGATGGCGGAGCCCATGTAGACGGATAGCGTGTAGATCATGATCTGGCTCAGAACAATGGACTTCTTGCCGAAGCTCCAGTTCTGCGGGTTCTCGGCATCGTCAGTCGTGTACCAGTCGACAAGGATGGTGCCGTCTTTGGCGACGTCGGGCTCGATTGGTCGCGAGGGGCCTTTCTCGATGCTCGCTAGCGTGAACTGCTGTTCGAGATCCACTCTCGAAATGGACTTTTGCAGGGCTGTCCTCGTGCCGACGCGCGAGATTTGCGTGCGGACAGTGTGTGCGGACCGGGCCGTCTGAATCTTTTCAAGATCCGACTCGGCTTCATCTACCGTCTCTGCCTTCTCGAGGACGGTCTCGGGGTCGGGGAAGTCCTGGACCACTTCTTCTGTCGCTGGGCCTTCTGGTTCAGCGACGGGGGCGTCTTCAACGGGTATTTCCCTTTTCGCGTGTGCCGGGTTTTCGCTGTAGTATTCGGGAACTACAAAATCTGCTCGCTCTTCGGGGTATTGCAGGACTTTGTTGCGGGTCACAAATCGAATGATCTGCCCAATGGGCGCGTCTCTGATGAGTGCCGACATGCTGCGTGGCGCGCAGGTGTCACAAGAGGAGGGCCAGGAGTATCAATCAGGCCAAACTGAGTGTGTCTCGAGGATGGATACTTTTGGAAGATGGACTCTGTTGAAGGACGGATACTGTTGAAGGATGGATGCTGTCGGATTTTGATGCTGCTGGAGACTTGATGCTGTTGGAGGCTTGATGCGATGAGGGAAGATGGATTGGAAGTTGTATTGATGAGGACAAGCAAGAAGGTAGCAGAGATGAAAGATATTTATCTGCCTGCATCACTTACTACAGATTTAAGGCCACCGGCGGTGAGTCTACCATTCACCACGCTCGTATTGCCTCCGTAGGGGCTCACAAAGCACGGCGTTTAGTAATACTGCCTATGCGTGCTCCTACAGCGGCGGAGCGCGGGGATTCGTCCATGTCCATAGTCCCGGGCATGCGAGATGAGCAAGACCCTGAAACAGACAGGAAGGTTTGGTTCGGCGCCAGCAAGGCGAGCCTCTCATTGGGACGCGGCGACGCCAAGCGGTGGACGACAGGTTGACTCCGCTGACGCAGCAGTCTGAGTAATAACTCAACGTTAGACCGTCCAGTGACGCTTGCGGCCGAAGAGGAGGTTGCCAAGCCGCCATGTTGAATTAGCAAAGACTGGACTTTAGCCCTGTAGCTCAAGCCCATTTCTAATCCCCGCTCCATGCCAAGGCGGGCTTTAGATGCGACGACGTCATCCATCGCAATTCCACTCCGTGGTGTTGAGTCTGTGCCGTCTTTTCGTCCGTCCCCGACAATTGTGGGGACACTCGGGGGAATGAACATCAAAGTTTACAAATCTACGTGGGATTCCACTTTTCTAACGTACACTGTCCAACGTTCCGTCGCTGCTTCCACAGAATGCTCAAGGATAAGCATCAGAGCCATGGGCATCGACGGTCGTCCAGTCAGTCTCTTACCTCCGCGAAGGTCATCAAGTCCATCATGCTGAATGCGCTACCAGTCCGTCTTACCCTTGATGAGATCGGCAGCCTGCGATGCAAACGTTAGAACCACTCCCTGAAGCCTCGAGAAAAAAAAAAGTCTACACGGGTACGGAGACTCACCTTCTCAGCCACTGCGTACACCGTCGCCGTCAAATGAGTCGCAGGGATGAGAGGTATGATACTCGCATCAACCACGCTCAACTTGCGTATACCATAAACCCCGAGATCCGGCCCTACAACGCCTCCGTACTGCTCCGGTAGCATGGCCGCCGTTCCTGACATATGCGAGAAGCTAGGCAACATTAATGATTCTCGCAGCGCTTTTTCGATCTCGCTATCGCTCGTCGCATTCAGCTCAGGAATGTATCCCACGGGCCCCAAGCCTTTCAGTGCGGGTTGCGAATTGACCCGGTGGCTGTATCGAATAGCGGCGACAGCGTTGGCCACATCAATTGGATTTGTGAAGGTGCGGAAATCGACGAGTGGGGCTGCGAGGGGGTCTGTTGCATTGAGGGTCACGGTTCCGCGGGATAGTGTGCGAAGGAGCGCTCCACCATTCAATGGTACCGGCCCGAAGTTAAACTCGACAGCAGCATTGTCTGTTTGATTGAAAAGATTGGCGACAACATTTCGCTGAGCAATGAAGCCGTCCGTAAGGTTCTTGTCATATCCTGCTGGAAGATAATTCGAAGCCGTTTGGGAGAGGAGCGCGCGGATCAAGTCCTTCCACTGTGGTTGCCACGTCTTCAGAGGCAGAAACGCGGCTTGGTGGCCTCTGGCTAAAGTAAGCGGGCCGGTCCTGCTTTGCTCATACTCCCTTTTTGCTTCCTCGTATGCTGTTGCGTTCGCCAAGAGATATTCCGGACTCGGTATGAGGTCGTTGGTGAACTTCGACGGCGGGGCGGAGTAAGGATGGTCCTGAAGATTCGCCCCAACTCCGGGAATGTCTTTGATAACGGGGATATTGGCTGCCTCAAGCACCGATTTTGGACCGAGCCCACTACGTTGAAGCAGCCATGGCGTCCACACCGCACCGGCTGCCAGAATGACCTGCCTTTTCGACTGTATTGCGATCTTCGGTCCTGCTGTACCTCTCTTGACAACATTGACACCAACCGCTCGCAAACGACCTGTGATGAGTCTGATCTCAGTCACCTGATAACCACTCAACAAGTTGTACTTGTAGTTCGTCCTGTTCTTGTACGGATCCCAATGTGCCGTCCTCGCATAGCTCCTAGTCCGCGTCACTGGGTCCAAAAAGGTAGGGCTCACAAAGGTATTGAACGCATTTCCATTCGCACCTTCGTTTTGCCTTGGAATTCCCATCTGTTTCCACGCTTCCCAGATATGCTTTGACTGTGGCCAGTTGTACGACGGCAAGCTGACCTGGACGGGACCACCAGTGCCGTTCCCTCCGTACGCTGAGATATCCCACGTGTAGTTGTACGCTTTGGCCTCATCGGGACTTGGAGGAGTGAAAGTCACGGATTTCTTAAAGTAGGGAAGCAAAGAAGAGAAGGACCATCCAGGATTTCCAAGAGTCTCCCACGCGTCATAATCAGCCTTGGAACCGCGATCGCCAAACAATCCATCGATCGCACTGCTGCCTCCAAGGACAGCTCCGACCTTGACTGGGTACGTCCGGTTGTTGAGCTGAGGGTTTGGCAGGCTTGTTATATTGTACATGCGCGAATAATACCCTTGTGTGAAAGCGTCGAAAGGGAGGAGAATGTCCGGGTTGTCGTCAGGATAGCCATATTCAACTACTAATACAGTCTCTGCGCGCGAGAGTCAACATAGCATTAGGAGCAAAGATTAGCACATCTGGACGTACTGTTTCCCAATGAACCATTCTCTGTAAGCCGATTGGCTACTGTAAGACCTGAGGTACCTCCGCCTACAATGATGTAGTCGTACGCTCGCTCGAGAAGTGCAGAGTCCTGCGCAAATGCAATGGCGATTAGGGCCGAGAGATTGAGGAAGAAGCGCATGTCGAACGACAGCCGCAGCGTTGGAATGTGGGTGGAACTCGAACCAAGCATCGGGCCCGTTGAGTGCACGCTGGGGTATTCATATTGCAATGCGCCCGTGCCGTACCCAGAAATCACATCATTGCAAGGGACATTATCCTTGAGCAAGTCGTCTCGTTGCGCGCGTGCCTGTGTGGAACGCCTAGCAAGGTGATTGCTTGGGTTCGTGCCACTACTTGGCTGGAAATTTGCGTATATTGCTTTGCATTGCCCCTCATCGACGCTAGGGTAGGCTCTCGCGTCGATCTAAACTTGGACAAAATGATCCAGGATGCACGGCGATCTCGTTCGGAGACCATTTAAGATCGGTATAAGTGGACATATGCAGCTATGCTTGCAGACCGTTCTTACTGAATTAGTCATGAATAGATGAATCAAATACACGTGTCTAACGCTACGCGACCAATCTGCGTGTGTAGGGTATAAATCCTTGTGTGTGTGTGAGCCCGCTGGAAATGCCTCCGTAATACTCCCACGCTCTTCTCCCCATTTGTGGTAAGAAACGAGGGACCAAGTATCGATGGGTGAATAACGCCTACTACCAGTGTGTGCCATACACCCAGAATGCTCAGACCTGCCTCGAATGCAACCTCTTGCCGTAGTTAAACATCGTCGATCTAGCCACGAATCACCTAATGTGCAGGATCCTAAGAACCATGTCGAGGAACTTGAGAACAACGTTAATCAGGAGGCCCAGCGCTGTTACTGGGACAAAAATCTGAAGGAATTCGAGGGGGTGCGCAGTGCGGATTTCAGTTTCGATGTAGCCTGCACCGCGGAGCGGCTTTGCGCCATTGATGGCGGGGCTTTCACCCTCATCGGCTGGGAAGCGGCCGTTGACAATGTAATCCTCCATCAAGTCATCCTTTTCTCTCCACCGCTGCAAAAGCCACTGTTCGAATGCCTTTGCATCGTCAAGGGGCATGTCCTTGACGGCGAAGCGCCGCCAATGCAAGCTGACGGATTTTGGGCGTATACCCTGAAGAAATGTTGAGCGGATGGTGAAAATGTCCTGGCCATACTTTCCGCGACTAGCGAATTGTTAGATGGGAGGCGGGGCGATCATGGCAATGGACTTACGGGACACCCTCGTATGCCATGGTGCAATCATAGACGTAGTCGACAGTGTTCCGCAATTCTTTCAGACAGTACAGCAGGCCCGTGCTTCGGGGGAGCAAGACGTGCCTCGTGTCTTCCATGTTGTTTTTATCTGCCCATTTCTTGCTCGAGGCGCGGCCGTTTACAGATGCGTTTGTGCCCTCGGGAAAGATGAGCAGCCACATGGGATCGAGATAGTTGGATCCGGACAAAGGGCCAGAGTGGTGGCTGTTGAGCTTCTGCAGGCGATGGGAAAAGCGCTTCTGGTCATCTGCCCACTTGCGAGAGAGGAAGATGAAGCCGTAGAAGAGCATGCCCTGGCCCAGTATTGGAATGTATTTGATCGACTCTTTCAGGATAATGAAAAGATGGCCGTGCATCTTGGCCGTGTATGCGCTCCACCACAGGTATACCCAGTCGGTGTAGATCTGTTCCAGTCAGCGGCCGCCACCAAGGATGCAGCAGCGGTATGGGTACCGACCTGGTGGTTCGTGATCAGCACCATTCGCTCCGGGAAGTCGCACTCCAGCCTTCCGTCGTCGCTTCTCCTCAGCTGTCCCCTCACACTCTCGTCCCCGCTCACCTTCATGGTGACGGGAGCCCACCACTTGGTCATGGTGGCGGACACGACGCCAAAGTGCTGCTTTGTGACAGCCATCCATGCATAGTACCAGTCTTGATTATAGAAATATAGCGGGGCGCCCATGAGCTGGGTGATGAAGATGCTGAAGCATGGTGTTAGCGTCCTACACGAGCATCTGTTAGCGGGAAATGTACGCTATGCAGCTACCGAAGAAGTACAGAAGCAAAAGAGCGGCTTGGAGCCTCTGCTCCCAGGGCCCAAGCTTCGTGTCTTCTCCGGGTTGCTTGGTCTGTGTGTGCTTCTCCTCTGGCACGGCTACGGAAGCGGTCGGATGCCGCTGCCTGAGGCTGTCGGTGGCCATTTTGATGTGTGATGTGTGGGAAGGGTCGAGGAGATGGAGAGGAATGGAAGGCTATGCGCGTGCTAGGCGTGCCTTTCGCTTGAATGCCAGGAGGGGCGGGGCGGGGCGATGTGAAGGCGGCTCCGAGGCATATGACTGGGCATGAAAACCGGGGGATCAAGTCTTGGGGGTTGAGCGGATAGAAGAATGTGCACGTTTAATCATGCTGCGCCGTAGTCGACGTTGGGAGGGTGCCTGGCGCGAGAGCTGGTGGGATTGCCACGACCGCAGGCACCGCCCACCATCACGGCACCATGGATAGGACAGCTCCACGCCACATCCTTGTCCTTCTGATGGCGGACGAATCATGGCGGGCCGATACGCGACCAAACGCGAAGCTTGATCGCGCCAAGCTCTTGCCACAGTCTGGTGCAGAGCTCACGAGCTTCTACCTTTGCTTCTGTGCTTCTGTGCTTCTGTGCGACCCCCTCCACACCACATCTCGTCTGGAACCACACGGCGCGTGCCCTTTTGCCCGCCCAAGCCACGTCATATGGCTTTCCGCGCGCGAGTCGACCACATCCCACCACCATGAAGTCGCTGCTGCTGCCGTCGCCCCTCCTCCCATGCAGACGCAACTTCTCCTCCACTGCCCGTCGCGCCCTCATAAAATCCATTGCAGATCTCCCCGACCGCCGGCAGCCTTCCTACGTCCAGCGCCCGTCAACCGCCCTCCTGTCGCTGCAATGGGCATCCCCGCCCCGCAACATCCTCATTACCAAGAAGAAGCGCACCCCCGGCATAACCGCCTCGCTCATCGAGTACTCGACCCACCTCTACACCACCTACCCCTCCATAAACATCATACTCGAGCCTGAATCCGCCTCCGAGATCCACGAGCGCGTCAACTTCCCAGTCTACACATACACGCCACCACCTGGCCATGCCTCGCCCCCCCACCTCGCGGATAAAACTGACTTGGTGTGCACCCTAGGCGGCGACGGCACCATCCTCCGCGCCTCGAGCCTCTTCTCGCACGCCGCCACGGTCCCGCCCATCCTCAGCTTCGCCATGGGCACCATCGGCTTCCTCGGCGAGTGGAAGTTCAAAGAGTACAAGCGCGCCTTCCGCGAAGTCTACATGTCCGGGGCCCCGGACACCTACGCCAAACTCGACGACTCGGGGGGCTCCGACCACCGCATACCCCCCCTCGCCTCGCCAGACGACCCGCTGGACCGCCCGCTCTCGTACGCAGACATCCGCGGCAAGGCCATGGGCGCAGACCGCACGGCGCGCATCCTGCTGCGCAATCGCCTCAAGGTGGGCGTCTTCGGGCCGGACGGGCGCCGCATCAACGGCGACGAGGGCGACACGTACGCGCTGAACGAGGTCATTGTGCACCGGGGGTCGTCGCCGCACCTCAAGATCATCGACGTCTTTGTCGGCGGCCGCTTTCTGACAGAGGGCGTGGCGGACGGCATGATCATTTCGTCGCCCACGGGCTCCACGGCCTACTCGCTGTCCAGCGGGGGCTCCATTGTGCATCCGCTCGTGCCCTCGCTACTGCTCACCCCCATCTGCGCCCGCTCGCTGTCCTTCAGGCCGCTGGTGCTGCCCGCAGAGACCCCGATTACCCTCAAGCTCGGCGAGAAGAATCGCGGCCGCGAGGTCGAGGTGTCCATTGACGGAAAACGCATCTCAGAGGGCATAGGCGTCGGCATGGAAGTGCGTGTCCTGGGCGAGCATGTGAAAGCTGCGAATGGGGACTGGTGCGGCGGCGTGCCGAGTATCGTGAGGGGCGTGAATGGGCTCGAGGATCGCGAGGATGATCATTGGGTTGGCGGGTTGAATGCCTTGTTGAAGTTTAATTATCCCTTTGGGGATCAGGATGGGGGGCATCACCCGTAGCTGGATATAGACCTTAGACGGAGCGTCGGAGGTGAGTATGTAGGGAGAGGTGGTGCATTGGTGGGCGCGCATTGCATTGCATGGCGAAGGGAGATACCCATCAGCATAAAGAGAAACAAATCACCACTCAAGGCACGGAATCCACGTCAAATCACTGTCTCTCGAAGTATTCTTGATTTCTCATTCATCGGGACCGAAGTCCCAATCACTCTCCTGTCCCTCGAAAACGAGCTTCCGCCGTCCGTCGCCAGACGCCACCATGCCGCGCCGAAGAGAGAAGAAGAATCTCTAGTAACACATGCCGAACACGTCGACATGCATCAAACATGCCAACGCCTCCCAGAAAAGAAGGCACGCCCCTGCGACAGGCCCTACCAAGTTTTGAAGGGAAAATAGGCTGGACAAAGCCTGCCGCAAAGAGCAAATGATGGAGCCGGACTCCGAGTCCATGATTTGCCGCGAGACGCCGTCCGTGTAAAACGCCGAAAAGCATCTTTCGAATCATTCGCCATTGTCCCTCCCTCCCAAACCACATGTAAGTGAAATAGTGTACACGAAAGAGGTCCGACGGACCAGTCTTGGGGGGAAAAGGCAAAGAGAGCCGGGTGCGGCATCGTACTAAATCTACCAATGCACCCGCATCGTGTCGTTGTTGCCAAAGGCCTTGCCGCAATTGGGGCATTTGCGAGCCCGGTTGATCAGTCGGTCCTGGATGCACGTGTTGCAGAAAAGGTGGCCGCACGTCTTGATGACCGTGTCCTTGAAGTTGTTCTTGCACACCTGGCACTGGATCAGGGCCTGGCATCCCATTAGCATGTGCACATTAAGAAAAGACCGACCTGATTCCTCACCTGCATCATTGCTGCATCCTCTGATTGATTGCTCGAACTCTTCTTCTTCCACTGATCAATCTGTTTCTCGAGGCCCTTGACCTGTGCCGCCATCGACTCTTTCTTGCTTTCTGCTTCGCGCTGAGCGTGCTTCGCGGCGAGGGTATCCGAATCCTTGGTTTCGAGAAGCTTCTTGAGTTCGGCAATCTGCACAATCTTATCCTGCGAGGTAATGGCGTTTTCGCTGCATTTCTGCTGCAGAGCTCGGTGCTGGACCGACAATTCTTCCATCTGTGCCCGCATTTCGGCAAGTTGCTTCTCCAGCTTGTCGATTAGCGACCTGCTCTGTGCATCTGATTCTTTCAATTGCGCAACAACTTCTGTGCTCTTGCTCGCTTGCAACCTCCATACGCGGACCTGAGTGTCCAGTGTGTCTTTCAATTTCATTGTTGAGAAGTACTTCTGTTCCGCTTTGACTTTATCGGCACTTGCTCGTGAAGCCAGATCCTCGATAGCAACGATTTCTGCAACCTTTTTCGTCGCAACCGCTTTGGTGCTCTTATACGCCTCTTCCATCTGGGTGAGCTCATCACTGAGCATCTTGTACTGTTTCTGCAGAGTCGTGACTCGGCCACGTAATTGCTCCGGGGTCAATTCCGCGAGTTCGGCGGATTGCTCTCCTTCCGCGGTGCTCTGTTCGTCTAGTTGCAGCTTGAGACGTTGGCATTCAGACTCCAGTGCAGCGATCCTGCCGTTGCATGCGTTGACCAAGCCTTGCGACTCTTTCCTTGACGTCGAAACATCTTTCTCGCCTGCCTCAAGAATGGACACCTTGGCCAGGAGTTCGTCTCGACTATGGCGAATGCGGGCCAAATTGGCCTCCGCAGTCACTAGATTGCTCTCAGTCTCGGTAAGAGAGGCACGAGCTTCCTCATCCACTTTCATACGGTATGCCGTCCGCTCCGCTTGATATTTTTGAGCTTCTTCCCGTAGCTGTATGTTGGTGGCTTCCAAATTGTTGATCCGCTTTATAACGTCCTCGTGCTGTGATTTGAGAGCCTTGAACAGATCGGTTTTGGCGTAATCGTCGTCTGAAAGTCCTGCTAGCTTGATGTTCAGCGCAGTGAGCTGCTCGGTCAACTTTTTGTTCTCTGCCTCGAGCTGTTCAAGTTGCTCTTTGCGTTTTGTAGCCTCTGCAATCGCCTCGCTCTTGGCAGTCTCCAGCTCTTCGCTAACCACGCCGTTTACAATTCCGTTGATTGGCTCAACACCATTGCTCGTAGTCGGAGTCTCCTCTTTTACAACGTTGGCGATGGCTTGCTTCTCAAGCTTCTGGACTTGCGCGCTCTTCAGGCGATCGATCTTCTTCTCCGCAATCATATACCGGTGTGTCGCCACGTCGAGCCTATCAGACATTTGCTCCTTTTCAGTCATTACTCGCTGCAGCTCGATGATATGCTCCTTCTCCTTGGCAAGAAGTCCAGAGATTTGCTGTTGCAGCGCCGCCACATCAGCATTGCCGGTGGGTTGCTTCGAAAACAATTCCTTCAAGGTTGAGATAATCTTCTCGCGGCGACCAGCCAAGTGCTTTGTGAGGTTCTCGTTGTCCGCCTGTAGGAGCGATGCAGGGACTCCTCGAGACAATGCTGTGATGCAAACCGTTATCCTCTGAACGTAAACCCATAGAAGGCGCACAGTATACTCACCATCTTGTGGAGGGGCCATGACATTCTCGTTGTTTAAGATTTTGACATCGTCAATCAGCTGCACGTGCCATCAGTATCCGCGACAGTGAGATGCAGGCGAGGGCGCCACCTACCTGATCAAACCAAGCATCGATTGTCCGCAAGTGTTCATCGTGGTATTTGGCGCGCTTTTCGACGTCGAGGAGCTGGGCCTCGAGGGTCAACTTCTCGCGCTTGAACTCGCGCATTTGGCGAAGAATGGCGTCCTTCTGGTATGACTGTATGCCCAATGTGTTATTAGCCCGAGTGGCCGAGGAAGACAGGCGCAGATGGAGCGCAGTAGGGGGGCGAACCTCGATGTCATCTTTGAAGGGCAGGTCAGCGTCCTGATGCGGCTTCGCACCGTTGACGGTCACGGCTTGCCTCTTTGCGGGCGGCGCAGACTCGTCGGGCCCGCCGGGCCTCTTGCGGTCCTCCATCTTGACGATGTCAAGCGATGGGGTTGCGACGGTCCTGGCCTCGAGCCTCATCAGAGCCGAAGGAGGGTGGATCTGGAGAGGGGCAGAGGCGACGAGGCTGCCGGTCACGCCGTCAAGCAGCGAGCAAAGCGCGCAGACTGCAGCAGGAGCGACTTTGGAGAGAAGAAGGGCAGAGTGGGGATGTCGTGTGAGAGCCCGGCGGGAGGAGGGGAGGTGGAGTAACTGCGTCGTGGAGAGAGTCGACGAGGAAGAATCCACCCTTTCGATCCTTGAACTGTCATGTGACTTAGCGTTGCGCTAGTGACGTTGGCGCAGCGCATGGGCCGCCTTCAACTAGTGGAGACTCATCGCTTCGTTTGTGCTTCTACTTTCACCTTGCCCCGCGTCGACGAGTCCCCCGTGGCATGCTGCAGTACATTATTTTGTCCTGGACAGGAGGAGGTGATTGCGCCGTGAGGCGGCGAGCAGCGCAGCACTCCAGGCAAAACTGAGCACCACCGACCGACACCAACATCACAACATCAACCGTATCCGTAACACCCACTTTCTACTACGACAACCATGTCGGCCGACCAGCCTCCAGCGCCGGTCCAGTTCAGCGGGTTTATCGACAAGGAGACATCTGGCAAGAAGTTCAAACCAAAGGCCCGTCGACGCCCTCCTGCCGCCGCCGCCGCCGCGTCCACCGTCGCAGCTTCCCAGACTGCCACTCCAGAACCGCCTGCACAACCCTCCACAGCTACCCAGCCGGTGCCGCAAGATGCGTTGCCAACGCCAGCACCCACACAGGAGCCGACACAGCATAACGACACCCAGTCGCACGAGCCAACCATAACTCCACCTCCAGCGTCCATATCCGATGCGCACACCAGTGCCACCGACCCTCCTGCCGTTGGCGCAAACACATCATCTGCGACCACGCGGAACGAGCTCTCGCGGGGCAGTCCCGAGGCATTGGAGACAGCCCCAGCTGCATTATCAGAGAAACGCTCGAGGGACGAATTTGTTGTGGATGGGGATCATGTTACGGGTATGGACATCGACGAACTTTCAAGGTCCCCAAAGCGTACTCAGCTTCAATCGGAAGTAGCATCATCGCCAATGGGAGAAACGGTAGAGCCAACCCTGAATCACACCTTATCAGACGAGCCTGCCGCGCCAACCTCGAACGATCCAGCAATGCACGAAGCGAGACAAACTAGTGCCCCAGAGCCAGTCGAAGAATCATCTGTTAGCACCCAAACTATCAACGCAAATTCAGCACCCACCACCCAGACGTCTCAGGTCGCTCTGAATTCTTCTCCGGGGAGGACGAAGAAAGTTACGCCCTGGATAGCTGTGAACCACCCACAGGAAGAGGATGGGGAGGGAGCAGAAAGCAGAAAGGCTCGACTAGCGAAGTGGAAAAGCAAAGATATTGCGAGGATGAGAGCAATAGCGAAGTCCAAAAAGGAAAAGGCTGCCAAGGCTGCACAAACGGAGGCCCAGAATGAGGACGATGGGACTCTGCAGCAACAGAGACAGAATGCTCCGCTACGGAGACGAATTACAACCGTCGTGACCCGCCGACGCAGAGGCGGCTTGTCAAAGACTTCCATAGGAAACGATGCAGCAGAGGATGATGATGAAGAAGATGCGTTCGGCCCTGTTCTCCAGCGTGAGACACTTCGCAAGCTGCCGGATGCTTCCCGAAAGATTTCAAGAAAGAGACGCCGAACTCCAATTCCAGGATCTGATGAGGAGGAAGAGGAGGAAGATACTCAGGTGAATCCTCCACCAAAGAAGCAGAGGAAACCTCCAGCAAAGAAGAAACGTACTGCAAATGGCGCTACTGCCGCTGATGGCGAAGGTGGTCAACAAACTTCGAGGCGGAGAGGTAGACGGCCGCGTTCTCCAACTCCCTCTGATGCCGAAGAGCAGGAGATTGAACCAGATGCTACATTTATGGAACACCTTGCGGTCAAATACAGGCGCATCGGGAGAGTCTCACAAAGGGAGAAGAAAATGCGGGAGATCAATTGGGAAGAAGTAAAGGCACGTCGAGAACTAGAGGATCAGAATTACATAGAAACGTTCAAAGCACAGAGAGACAAGGCCAACGAGGCGTTAACCGCAGCTGGGCAGGAGCGAGCTGAAGCGCAGGAAGTCGTCGGTGGGGTGCGGACGACCGTGGATGAATTCGGCAATCTAGTGATTGACCAAAGTTCGCGACATTTCGATCGCGAGGCTGATGCAGATGCCGCGTTGGATGTTTTGCAGGAAGTGGTGGAAGATGACCTCACTAACAACATCAACATTCACAGCTTCGGTCGCAATAGGAAGCGCCGTCCCGATGAATACATACGCCCTGGCAAGGCACAGCGCTGGAGCAAGGAGTCTACGGAACAATTCTACGAAGCTCTACAGATGTGGGGCACCGACTTTATGCTCATCAGCACTATGCTCCCAGGGTTCACGCGCAAGTCCATCAAGCACAAGTTCAATAGCGAACAGCGTGAAAACCCCGAGCTCATCCAACAAGTCCTTTCTCAGCCACGCAACGTCGATTTGGAAGAGTACAAACAAAAGGCGAACAAGACGGAGCAGCAGTTCTCGACCGATTACGACAGCTTCAAAGCCGAGTTCGACGCCAAAGAAAAGGAAATCTTGGCTCTGCAAGAACAGGCGAGGAGGGCCAGGGCGGAGCGCGAAAAATATGCAAAGGCACATGGCGGGGCTCTTAATGATAAGGCTGGGAAGGAGAATGCGAAGGGCAAGAGGAAAAAGAAGCAGAAGGAGACGGTGACTTTCGACGACTCTAATGTGGAGGTCCTCGGTGATGCTCAGGATTATGACGACTAGTGATACCCAGATGGAAAGGGCGATGGATATTGCCTTTGAAATGGAAGTACCTGCTCATGGTAGCTGCACGCGGGATCGTGGGATATGGCAGCAGTCTTGGAAAACAACCTAAGCCTAACAGCTCAAAAACACTTCAAACATAATCATTCCTATTTCCCCACATGACTGTGACATCTCCTTCCCCTGCACCTAAACCCCTCCCTTACACACCCTCGCCCCCGCCCACGCTATACCTCGTCTCACTAACATACTCCTTCTTCGGCCCCTTGACATCATACCGTACCTCCCACCACGCCCCCTCCCCCCCAAACCGCCAACTCGCACCATACACATCCTCAGCACACAAATGCCTCTCCCGACTCCCTGACTCCAATCCTCCATCCCCGCTCTCCTGCAATCTCCCCATCTCAACAAACAACCCCCCGATCCCATCCCGTTCCTCCTCGTCGTGGAAATACACCGCGATATACGGTTCTGAGGAACTTTCATCGTCGTCGTCCGGGGTTTTGAGCATGTAGATGTATTTCCTGCGCGCGGCGAACTGGAGGCCGGTGGTGGTGGTGAAGGTGCCTTGTTCGGAGTATACATAGGCTGGCGTGCGTTGAGGGGATGTGGTTGTGGTGGGGAGGGGGGAGAAAGCTGCTGTGCCGGTTACGGTTCCGGAGGGGTGGGTTGGGAGGGCCGAGGTGAGGGTGCGGGTGAAGGTCCAGGGGTGGGTGTTGTTGAGGAGGGTGGAGAAGATTTGTTGGGGGGTCCTGTTGACTTTGATCGGGTCTGCTGGTGTGGAGTGTTCGGGGGCGGTGTATGCGAGTTGCGTGATGGGAGAAGGGATTGCGGAGGGCGGTTTGGTGTGTTCTCTGGGATCGGGCATTAGGAAGGCGTTTACTGCGTTGAGAGTTTGCCGTGAGGGGTTGAGCATTGGGGCTGAAGTGGTGATCCAGGCTAGTCTTTGCTTTATGAATGTTTTGTCGATTTTACATCCTGTTGGGACGTTCGATATTTCGCCATCATCATTGACAAAGAGACATAAAATAGCGAGGGATACGCCGACAGAGAGATCTTTGCCTGTTGGGCAGCACACCAGTATGCTAGTACGGAATGTAATGGAAAGTTGTTGGAAAAAGGATGGTAGGTGTTGCAGCTGGCTCCGAAGATCGCGGGAGCCGAGTTTGTTCGTTTGACACTGTAGCTGCAAGTACTTCTTCGTCTTGATGAAGTCGGCATTTGAAGTCGATAGAGGTGAAAGTGTGCAACTGATGATCAAATCAAAACCCTCGACCTCGACATTTTGGCTGGACGATATGAAGAGATTTGATGTCGGTTTTACTAGCGTTGGAGTGAATTCGGGCCCTTTCTCCTTTTCCAGTAATTCTGAGATTAGAGATGGAATCTCATCTTCGTTCGTAGAGAGTAAGGCATTAGCATTGTCCCAGAAGACCTTCGGTGTGAGTCCATGAGCCCACGCCTCGTGATCATCTGCAGCACCCTGAATGTATCCTCCTTCTGAAGCTTCTGCTCCTTGCACTCTTCTTGAAGCAGTACAAAGCACTACTGGATGAAAATGCGGAAAAGATGGTGTCTCTGTTGGGATCAACGAGGTCTGCGTGACCCAGACTGGCCTCAACGGCTGCTGCAGTTTCTTCCGCAAATCCTCCACATCTGGCTTGCATACTTCCAAGAAGCTCTTGACAAAATCCTCAATTCTTTCTTCGATTTTTGAATGCTCGTACTCGCTCACAGCCTGCGGTGACGTGTAAAGCTCATGCCGGTCCTCCGG
Source organism: Polyplosphaeria fusca (assembly GCA_010093805.1). Lineage (NCBI taxonomy): Eukaryota > Fungi > Ascomycota > Dothideomycetes > Pleosporales > Tetraplosphaeriaceae > Polyplosphaeria > Polyplosphaeria fusca. The sequence continues at coordinate 127,855 of ML996160.1, read as the reverse complement.
AAACAGTGCCCTATTGATGACGCAACACCAAATCGGCACCGTTTTGCTCAGCGCGTCAGGCATGCTCTTTCCCCTCCTCGTCGAATCCACGATCACACATCCTGACTCTCTCCCCACCAACTCCAATACCTGGTAGTTGAGCCTTCTTAGCGAGAAAGTCCACTCGTTGGTGTGCCCGTCCGTGCTCTTGAAATATGCGCTGCCGGATTTGTGTGATGGTGGAATGTACCAACTTCCGCAGCGCTCGTTGGCGACCAAAGGTAGATTGTATGCTTCTGCGACTGAGAGAACGAATTTGGAATCCTGAGTGATGGAGGAGAGACGGTTGTGAATTGAGAGGGCGGAACGTTTTAGAGAAGAGAGAGCTGATGATATGGAGGCAGATTGAGTGGGGAAGATAAGGTCGGACTGGGTCAAAACTCGAGCCATAATTAAGGAGGAGAAAACTTTTTCCAATGGAGTGTAATGGGGATTCTGAATTGTCAAGTACGTCGAGTTTTCTCACCTTCAGAAGAGGACATGGGAAAGTTAAGAAACGTTCTATGTAAGAGGCCTCACGCTTCTCGACTAGCGACTCAACATTATTCGCATTCTCTGATTATGCCAAGTATCAAATAGGATGAATTCAAGGCATTCTGCGTTTGATGCAGACAAAAACTGAGCGTGAATGTTGGGCGACGGTCATTTTAGGCTAGTGTGCCTTGGCATAGCAGTTCCTCCACGCTAAAGATTGCAGTGAAACATGGATCGAATGCTTCGGTGACTTGCATAGTCACAACCAATGCATTCACACAAAACTCCTATTGAGAAGAAACATGGATCAAATGTCTCGGTGATTTACATCGTCATAACCCATGCATTCAACTATACAAAACTGCTATTGATAACATCCCAATGCCCATTCCAAATGCATGTATATCATTCATTCCGTCGCAAAACCCTCCAACATGCTTTCATCCAACCAATAAACTGTCCCCACCCTCCACAGCACACGAGATCTTCCTGCCATTGCGGCCTCACTCTTTCTCCACCGCCCTTCCGGTCGTCCCCGCGGCCCCGCCTCATGTTCATTCCCCCGCTGCCCTGTTGTCCGCGAGCATGATTTCGAGGATCGGATCCAACAGCTCCGGTGACATGTTGAAATTCTGCAGCCTGCTGACTCTCGTCATGATGGGCTGGTCCGCCTTAATGATGTTCCAAATCCATTCCTTCTCATTGTAAGGGTAGTTGATTGCCCACATCAGAGGACTCAATTTCTCCGCAGGGTTCAGAATGTCTAGTCGTGGTCCGGAAGTGCCGAGCTCGACGATAATCGAATTGTTTGATGGGACTGAGCCAATGTGAATTAGAGTACCGTTGTCAACCGCTTCGGTCCTGAAACTGAGCGGCTTGGCCTTCTTCGCGGACGTGCAAACACAGCGGAGATCGGGAGCGGGCGTGTAGGAGATGAGGCGGATCTTCCAATCGCGATTCTTGGGAATCGATGCGTCGTCGGGAGATGTTGGACCAATCTTGATGACGCCTGTGGACTGCTTGTAAGTGATCGGGGTGTAGCTGAAGCGTGCATTGTTGTCGCTAGCAGCTTCGACACCATCCTCGTCGACAATGGCAAAATCGCCAGTTTCAACGTGAGTCCCAGACCCGTCGTCCTCGATGAGATTAAATGAACCATCGGCGCCCACTACAATGATGACTTCCAGGGCTTCGGGATTCGGCGAGCCATTCGGAGGTCGATATGCTGCGTCGAGCGGAATAATGGCACCCTCAGCTGCAAGCGCAGGAGTTCCAGCTAGAGTGCGATGGAGGGTGAGCTCTCGATCTCCATCGTAGACTACACCGGTAAAGATATCCACAAAACGACCTGCAGGTAACCAAGCCTTTGCAGCACCCAGATGTGTAATGCCAGATCGACCTTGCGTGACAGGAATGACAATCAGCTCGCTACCGAAGCGGAACTGATTGGGGACCTTGTAGGCCTCATCGATTTCTGGGTAGTCCCAGTACATTGGCTGGCACAATGGCTCGTCATCAGTGGCTGACCTCGCGTTCATCGTGTAAAGGTACGGGATGAGTCGGTGTCGGAGTCGGAGCGTATCCTCCATGACTTTACATGCTTCCGGATTGAAAGCCCATGGCTCTCTGGTGTTGAAAGGATTGGCTGACGAATGTAATCGCAAGATTGGAGACCAGCAGCCCAACTGTACCCATCGAGTAGTGAGCTCATCGTCCTTGTAGCCTTGCTGATGGCCCCCAATGTCGTGGCTCCACCAGCCATAGCCAATGTTGGATGCAGTCGCGGTGAACTCGGGCTGAAAGTTCAACGACTCCCAGGTCATGAAGCTGTCGCCCGAAAAGCCAATCTGGTAACGCTGCGAGCCCGGCCCACCAAAGCGCGAAAAGATTATAGGCCTCTGGCTCCCGCGTCCGATGTCAAGGAAGTGGAAGTGGTTGAGAACCCAGAGCGGGTCAATGCCCGGGAGCTTTGATGAATCACCCTGCTGCCAATCGATCCACCAAAAGTCGACACCTGATGCCTCATGCTCGTGATGTACGATATCAAAGTATGCGTCCATGAATTGCTTGCTGGTGCAGTCGAAGCTCGCAGGCTGCTTCGTTGACGGGTCGATGCCAAGGTATTTTGCGACCTCCTCGTACTGATCCTCGTAAGCGCGAATGCCGTCGGCAGGGTGCACATTCAAAGTCGTTTTCAGATCCCGATCGTGCAATTCCTGCAGAAAACCCCTGGGATTTGGAAAGAGGTCTCGGTTCCAGGTATATCCAGTCCATCCGCTCCCGTAGCCCGAGGGAATCTGCACTAGGTGCCAGTCCATGTCCAGCACGGCAACATTCAGCGGCACGTCGTCATTGTCCAGATGGTCCATTATACTCAGGTATTCTTCTCTGTCGTATCTATGGTACCTGCTCCACCAGTTCCCGAGCGCAAAGCGTGGGAGCAGAGGCTGGCTTCCCGAGATGGTGTAGTATGCCCTCATGGCGTCGCGGTAATCGTGTCCATAACAGAAGATATATCCATCCTTCCTGTCGCCCGACTTGCGTGGCGCAATCCATCCTTCTTTCTCGAAAAGCATGGTCTTTGTGTCATCAATGAGGGCGATGCCCTCGCGCGACAGGACACCACTGCTCATGTCGCATCGCCCGTTCACATTGTCCAGTGTGCGCACCGTCCCGCCCAGGTTGGACATGGTTTGTCCATATTGCCATTTGCTCGAGACCTGCCCCTTCAGGTATACGACGAAGCCCTCCTCGCTGAACTTCTTCTTGTTGTAGAGGACGTGGAAGCGCTTTGTGACGATCTCGATGCCGTCGGCTCCCCGGTCCCAGGTGTAGTAATCCGGCACGCTCAATTCGCGGTTGATGGCAAAGGTCGAGGCCCGGTCCTCGAAGACGCCATCCTCTGCCCACTCATATCGCAGCAGGCCATCCGTCAGAATGGTAAAGCGGAACTTCTCGCCCGCGACAATGGCGTCGGGATGCGCCACCGGGTGAGACTTGAAGTTATAACGCGCGGGCTTGGACATGGTGGAGGGGGGGTATGGTGACTCTGTGCGTGACTACAGGGCGACCTCGGGGGGCTCAGGGAGCGGCGAGCATGGCGGGGACTCGAGATGGCGACGTCGATGATGTCTGTAAATAGTAGGAGCTTGGACGCCGCCCAGGAACAGGGCCGGCCCTCGTGACCCACCGGCGCGGTGTCAGACGACTCACACATTCCTGCGCGCCGGCTATCCTTCCACAAAACCGCCGCGAGACCCACGATAATCCGGATGGTGGCACAGGGAGCTGAGACGGTGTGTTCACGCGGACTGCGTCATTCTTCTGGGGAACACGAGCTGGTTCCTGCATGCGTCTGTGGAGCGCCCGGCCTCCCCGCACTTTGATTGGGACCCTGCCATCTTCGCGCCACACTCAATCATTCGTCTTCGAATTGACTAGAATTTGTGATGTGTACATCTGGTCTCTTGCAGTATCGAGATGCTTACTTCCTTCCTATTAACGCCATCCTTCGTCCCCTGAGTGAGGTCCGGCCGTCTGTCATGTCTTTGCTTGATTCACGCTCCGCCATCACCCGATTTCCAACTGCTTGACCTTCCTCCTTGGTGATTTTATTGTGGATGGTGATATATGGCCCAGCAAAGAGGCGATGAAAGATGAGAATCGCGTGAAGGGATGCGACTGTGTGTTTGGTTGGCGTCATGCTGCCAATCTGCAATTCTGCAATTGGCCGAAAGAGCAGATTGTCATCCTCTAACCCTGCCAATTGCCCAAAGGTTCTGTAGCTTAGAGCAGGGTCGTTCACAAATGCCCGTAGGAGCTTCACAGATAGCAAATTGATGGTATTGCAAGAAAGACAAGGACTCGAGAACTAACACCAGATCCCACCTGAACATTACCTGTTGAAACAAACCCCCTACTATCTTAAACATCACACCGAACTGACCAGCTCCTTACCTCGACCACTTACAGCTGTCCAACCTAAACTCTACTCTCCTCCCCCTAACCCACTCCTTCAACTCCTTTCTCACCCCGTCAATCATATCTTCCTTCTCCGCCACAATCACCGTCACCCTCGACCCAAACCTCCTCACAATATCCCCCACAATCCCTGGCGTCCGCCACCATATCCACGACGCCGTAGAATACCGGTCCAAGCCCGCACCCATCACGATCGGCAGCGTCAGTTCTTCCAGACACCCCAACTCCGCCGCCAACTTGTCGAAGCGAAACGTCGGGCTCGCCGTCCCCACGATGCGTATGTGCGCGAAGTTGTTGTCGCTGCGCACGTAGATGGGCAGCGTCAGCTTCTTGATGTTTCGGTACGCGAACGTGCTCAGTGTCTGTAGGCTCAAGGCTCTCCGTGGATATTTGTACAGCCACACCGTCTGCAGAATGACGCCTCCTTCGCTGTCCACGAGCGTCCAGAAGGCATCTTCGGCCTCGGCGTGCAGCGTCCTGTTTAAGAGGAGGTAGGACAGGGTGTTTAGTTTCCGCGGCCTGTCCCAGGGCACATCTTGAATGAGGAGTTGAGGGCTGGGAACGCGGTGTGCGGAAGTGAGGATGTCGCGAAAGATGGTGGTGAAGATTTGGACGCGGAGTTCAGGAGGGAGAGCTAGGAAGCATGCGACTGACTGCATGACTTTTGGTTCTTTCGGTTCTCTCGATTCTCTTGACCCAGGTAACCTCTTCTGAAAATTTTCCGAGTTATACTGTTGGTGAAGCTAAGGGCGGGGGCGAGATTGTTGCCTTGCGCCCTGTGGCTTCGGACCTTGAGATATGATTCGCAGCATGCTCAAACTCCCTACGCTAATAACAAAGTCGTCGCACAAGGTCGCGACTCTTGTCTCAGCCCGTCAGAGTTTTTGATCGGGCTTATAATTATGGCTTGAAGAGTGTTGGTAGCCTCAACAGTTGCTCTGAGAGTTGATTACACTGTCTAGGGAATACAGTTGTTCAATTTACGCTCTTCTCCACCATCGTGAAATCTACCGCACCCTAGCGAGAAAGAGCATGAGAAAGAGAATCCGACAGACCTCGCCGATAAAGATCGTGTCACAGACGCCAACATACCTTGAAAAATGGGGATATCATATGAGTGCATGCGCCATAATCGTACGTAGAAGCAACGTTGCCCTGACCTGAACAAGAAGAAAGAAACAAAGTCTGTGAATCATAACTCTGTCTGTTCAATACCATTGGACCATGTAGTCGAAGCAGCAATAGCCTCAAGATCGTCCACCAACATTTGCGCAATCACCGCATGTCCCTGTGGTCGAAGATGGAACACTCGTTTCCAGTTATCCGGAAGCAGCCACCATATCAAATTCCATAGGTCGTCAACAATGCCTTCCGCTTTGACTTGTGTGGCTTTGGTCTTGTTGAGATATCCAAATTCGGGCTCGAATTCCAGATCTGGGTATTCCTCCAACGTCTTGTTGATAAGCTCAGCGATCTGTGCCTCAAACGACCCTCTAGGCACGTCGCTGCCAGTCGTGCGAAGCGCAGTGCTATTCTCGCCGATATCACTTGTAGCCCATTCGTAGAAGTCAAGACCCACGCGATTGGGGCTCGGCTCTTGAATATCGGACTCGCAATATCGCCCGCGATTGATTTCGACGAGATCGTAATAATCGATGAAGCGAACGTTGGGTCCGGCGGCGTCGGTGGCTTCTTGAAGGACCTCATTGACTGAGCGAACGAGTTCGTTAAGAGCCGATCGCAGCTTCAATGTCAGGTACTGTTTTTCTTTGCCAACTCTGTGTTCGTAATCTTTCCACACCGACCAACTGACATTGTTGCATATGTTATCCTCAGCCCCAAAAAAACCGGCGTACCCAGTCACATATATCATCCCGTGGTCCTTGTTCATTTTCGGCGCAGATGCATCGATGAGTTTGGTGATGTTCCTGAACAACTCTGATTTGTCATGGACCTTTGCACGCGCGTCCTCTATCGCAGATTCGCAATCGGTGTCCTCTGCCATAAAGAACTGATAGATGCAGCTGTTGAGAATCGGAGTCAAGCCTATATCGTTGCCTCCTCCGGAGATGGTGAGCAGATCGATATCTTGGTCGAGGAGCGGAACTTGGGTGTCGAGAATCATAGTGGTTGTCGCACCTGTGCAGGCAAGGAACTGATGTGTCCGGTTTGAATCGTTTCCAAGATAGGACGTATGGAGTATGTTCGGGTACGAGAGGTTGTACCGACTGCAGGTCCAGTCCATTTTGGAGCCAGCTCCCAACCCGGCGGCATACGAGTCGCCTATTGAGGCGAATCTGCGAATCCATGGGAATTTCGGAGCATCTTCGCTCAAGGGAATTTGCTCTGTGCTGCGAACATTAGGGACAGCAGCAAGTAATAGTGAAAGCAGAGTATGTGGGAGCATGTTGTATTAGGTAGGTAAATTTACAGAAAGAAAGAAAGGGCAGGGGACAAGAAGCAAGCACTGCCAGTGTCGCAGAGCGAAGAAGAGAGAGTGAGGGGAGAACAGCAGAGGTTGCGGCACAGCAAGCGTTATTTGGCTGCCTGGATGCATGTTTGGTTGTTGCTGGACACGCGGACCGCAAGCAGGACGCTGGCTCGCGAGTTATTCCAACACGCGGGGCTTATCGACGCAGCGAATGGCTGGCTCGCATCTCGTCGTCATCAGCCAATCACAGCTGGTCCATGTTTCACAGCCTTGACACGTACAGCTTCCTTCGCCTCTTTGTTCCATCAGGCCTTGAGCTGCTTTGGGATGTACAAGACTATTTTGCGCTTGGTGTGACGCTGGCCTTCTTGAAGGTCTGGCGCAGCGGATTGGTCCAGCGTGGTCGGAAGTCGCTCGGTAGCTGATAACTTAGCCTCTAAGAGCGGCTATCTAGGCTGGCGTATGTGTTGTGACGAAGATAGGCAGAGGAGTAGACACGATAAGTTTTGAGACGAGTTGTGTTTAGATTTGAGATGGTCTGCTCGATCTCTAGCGCCTCTCTTATATACTCCATCTGTCTAGGCAGCTCTAAGCGCGTGATTGCTATATCCTTAGTTTAAAGAGAGTGTTGACTTATGTTGGGTTTCGTTGGGTTTTGTTGTCAGTTGGTTGATCCAGACAAGCGTTTGGTGTGAGATGCAATGTGCGTGAAAGCTCGAGCAACCCAATTCTTTAGGGGCCCTTTGGGGGCCACAGGTTCGCCAAGCCCGCCATCCCAACTGTTCCCTGCCCTTTTGTGACATGGATTCAACACGACCGATGAGTGCTGTCCACGAAGACGAAAAGTCCCTGGAACATGAGATCAATGAATTGGAACGGCGCTTGAAAGATGCCAAGTCACGGTTGAACCACAACGGACGCATTGTTGGACCAGGCGCGCCCGCGAAGGATGCAGGTAATGGTCACCATCTGCGTACCTTTAGTGGACATATCTGACAGTTGCTAGCTCTTCATGCCCTCCTCCTCCTATCTGATTCCGCGCTACCGCTAGGGTCCTTCGCATTCAGTAGCGGGTTGGAGTCATATCTTGCCCACCACAAAGCCTCCCCGCCCTCCGCTTCCCAGTTGTCGTCCTTCCACACATTTCTACGCCTGTCTTTGTCCACGCTCGCCAGTACTGCACTACCATATGTACTGGCAGGGTATAGGAGGCCCCATGATATAGAGCTTCTGGACAATGACTTTGATGCAAGCACACCTTGCACAGTCGCCCGGCGGGCAAGTGTAGCACAGGGTCGAGCGCTTCTTACGGTCTGGGAGCGAAGCTTCAAGAGACAGTACAGAAACAGAGCAGCACACGCCAAAGAAAGCCCTGAAGCAGATACAGCTTCTTCGAATTCTGCAAACGACACACTCAGCTCCTTTGCTGCCGCTCTTCGCACCTCAAGCCATGTAAGCGGCCACCTTGCACCTGTGTGGGGTCTGGTCACAAACGTTCTCTCTGTACCGCTGACTGAAGCGGCCTATCTGTTCCTCTTTTCACACGGCAGGACCGTCGTCAGCGCTGCTGTCCGTGCCAGTGTCTTGGGCCCATATCAAGCTCAAGCTGTCCTAGCAAGCCCGGAGCTCCAGCAGCGAATCAGAAATTTGGTAGAAGAGGGTTGGAACAAGAGCGTCGAAGATGCCGGGCAGAGTGTGCCTGTCATGGATCTTTGGGTGGGGAGGCATGAGAAGCTATACAGCCGCATCTTCAACTCATGAGCATAGCCGTCTGACGCGCAAGCGACTCAGCATCGGATGCGACTTGGCACTAATATCTAGCTAGAAGTCCATTCGACAATATGTTATTCGTCTGCTTGAGAATATCCTACAGTCGCCGGTTCGTGGTCGTCGTTACCCATAACGCCAATATTGACTGATAAAGTTACACCCAGGGCGGACCAAAAGCCATCGCATGGCAGGGTATCCAATCTTTGAACCACTAACATTATGCACCATAAGCCACATTGTCCAAGGAAACTTAGTCGCTAGCCGTGCAGCCCCAAGACGCCCTCATGTTCGATTTATGACTCCTTTGGTGCGGCCTCATCGGCCTCCTTGAGAGTCTCTTTCGGGATGTCTGCGAACATGTTCGTGTTTGTGTTCTTGGCCGTCTCGAAGTTCTTGGTGCTAGTCTTCTTGAACAGCGTCTGCGGCTTTGACCTATTCGGATTAGCACCTCCATTTCGTTTGGTCTCTGCAGGCTGTAGGCTGTAGGAACGACATACTTCTTCATAACGTGCTTGTTTCGGAAAGCGTTGAGCTTCTGAGTCGCTGGAGACATGATCTCATCCGATGGGGAGATGTATTGCTCGGTCCTAGTCGCCATCAGCTCGTGCACGGACAGGGCAGCCATTTTCGAGGGGGTAATGGAGCACAGCCAGTGTCCAACGAGTCGTCTGTCTGCCTCACCGCTCTCGCCCGCCGTGTATGCTCGCTGGAGCTGAGGCGGCTGGCCAAATTGCCAATTGCTCATTGCCATCGCTCTTGGGCCCCAGCGTGCAGAGCTTTCTAATGCATCATGTACTCACTTTCCGCCCTTCAAGCGCGATTCTAGAACCTGGCGATGATACTCCAGGCTCTTGGGCTTCTCTTCCTCGGGCGAGGGGCTCGGCTTGAGCTGAGCATTGTTGTCGCGAGCGTTGAGGACGTTGGAAGACATTTCGCAGGTGGATATGGTCGAGAGTATTCTTTGTACAGCGAGTATGAGGGGGTTTGTGAAGATGTAGAGAAGTTGAGCGTAGTTGTCTGGGCTTTGTATGTCACTGATGGGGTGCGGAAGAATGGAGTTCTGCGCGTTTGTTTAAATGTTGCGGTTGCCGGGCAACGGCGCTATCGATAAGACGGCAACCACGTCACTCATCTCATAACAATTCCCCTGCCAACCACCTTGCACAGGTCACCAAAGTCCCATAGCAATTGCCCATCGTCTACTCAGGTCTACTAGTCAATTATTCCGTATCAACTTTTTGCTCACAAGAAGGCCCGCGCTATGAACATACCTACACGCTCAACGTACCTACACGCTTAACATACCTACTAGCTTTATATACCTACCGGCTTAACGCACCTACCGGCTCAATGCACCTACCGGCTTAATATACCTACTAGCTTAATATACCTACCAGCTTAATATACCTACCAGCTTAACTTACCTATAACGTAAGCTTATTATACCTACAGGCTCAACGCACCTGTCTACCTTAGAGTCGAAATTCTTTTAAAAAAAAAATTAACGTAGAATCGAAGAAAACTTACGTTAACGTTAACGTACTTCATGGGGATGTGGAACACACGGGTATGTGGAACAGCCATGCCAAGAGAATACCAACTCGTCTCATTCAACATCGGATGCAGCAACATCACTACTCGAAAATATATACTGCGTTGAGGCATCTGATTCAGATACCTCCTCCTCAACCTGCGCACACGTCCGTGAGTTGTGGCCGACCTTTCCACACCGTCCACAGCGTCGTTGACGGGTGCTGCTGCCCTCGCCGTTACCACCATCCTCAGCAGCCAACCGTCGAGATTTTGCCCCACCAGCCTTTGCAGCCATTAAGGCCTCAGCCTGCTGAGAGTTGAGTACTCCACCTGTCTGTAGACGCTTCCTTTTACGCGATTTGCGCTCCTTGTGTGCAGAGTTTTCAGCCCGAAGCTCAGCGAGCTCTGCTGTCATAAGCTCAAGTCGATGCGCTACCATCTGCTGCCCTTTGATCAGGCTTTTGAACGCCTCAGTAGGCGCAATTGACGAGCTTGAGTGAGGATTCATAAACTTGTTAAGAACCAGTGTCGATTGGCTTTCAAACTCAATTACGTTCTTTAGTGTTTTAGACGTCTAGACTGCTTTGAGGAGGGGTAGTTCTAGTAAGGTCTTTAACCGGACATTAAGCTTCTCTAGAACTACAGCTGGGTTAAATGGTACTAATCCAGCACCTCGAAATCCTCCTTGGATCTGCTTCTCTCCAATTGACGCGTTAAACTCGTCAATAAAGGCGGGGATGAACTCGAGTTTGGTGATACTTTCGATATAGGCACGGACTAAGTCACAGATCTAGGACGAGTATGCCCTCTTCAACGGCGAGAAACAACCCACATCTAAGGGTTGTTGGAGGTGCGACGAGTGTGGCGGAATACATAGAGTAATGATCTTGTGTTCTAAGCAATACTGCTCAAATGCAGCAGAGTTGTGGCTCTCATAGCCGTCCAGAATAAGTAGATGGTAGGCACCACGGACGCACTCCTTTGTAGACGCATTGAAATGTTGTAACTACACGACACTAAGCTCATTTGTTGTCCAACCGTTCTTAGAGACGGCTATTTTCTATTAACGTGGTAGTTTTGTCTCGTTGTACTAGGAACTCTGATGTGTCTTGCCCTGGAAGATGATGAATGGTGGGATGGATTGACTAGTTCCACCAACACCTATAATCCACCGACACGGCGACACCCACTGACGGTTGCCCGGCTGGACCTGCGTTGGCTTGTGCCGTCTCTCAGATCCAGTGACGACATTTAAGGAGCTTGACATAACCCCCATCATGAAGCTAGTCTCATCTAAGTATCCTCATCCTATATGCTGTACTTCGCTTTTGTATTCTATGCTAGCTTAAACCAAGCCGCAATTGTATTCTGGTTCTCATAGAGGGCTCTATAGTAGTCATACTTGCGATTAAAATGCGTTTTCAGTTCTAGGCGGCGCTTAACAAAGGTTGCAGGCCAATTCTAGCCAACCTTCTTTTTACCTCGTGTAGTGAGAAGAAGGTCGGCCATATCGCGAATACGGGCGTAGGTAGGGGGGTGTCCGCGTGTATAAAGGTCGAGGATCTTATTGACAATTGTCTGCTCTTCTATTAGAGTAAGTTTTGATGTTTTGGGCGTCCAGTCGCTTTAAGACTGCATTCCAGCGCGTCGTCGATGAAGTGTTGATGGATTAACGTCGTATACGCCTGCAGCCTCTCGTAGGCTTTGATATCGACCTTCGTTAAGAGCTTAGAGGGTAAGGATAACGTCTAACTCCTTAGATAACTTATAGATTTTCTTTGATGGTGTTGAGGCATTGTGGATTCGGATGAAAGTTGGTGTTCTCTTCGCACGGCTGTTCCACATACCCGTGTGTTCCATATAAGTTAACGTTAGATATTAAATATTAACTAAGGTTTAGAAAGTTACTTACGTTTAGTTGGAAAGGTTCTCTAGCTCTAGTATTTCTCTCTTACTCTCTATATGTCTAGGCACCTCTAAGCACACGATGCTTGGGTTAAAGGCATTGAATCGTTTGTTCCTCGTCATGGTACTTGGTCTTGTGGGCGATACAAGGTACCAGAAGTCCCTGACGCAACAGATTTTCTCGTTGAGGCTGTCTCATCTGGTATGTTGAGGCTCGCCATTGCGCTCACCCATGGATGTGACGCGTTCCAACTCATCCGTGAGCGGGCCCTAGTTTGTGTGTGGCGTGACCGTGTGTGTGTGTGTGTGTGTGTGTGTGTGTGTGTGTGTGTGTGTGTGTGTGTGTGTGTGTGTGTCTTACTTGCGTGTTCAATGTTGTTTGTGTACAAACCTATCGCATCCAGCCCACAAGGTCCCTGCTGTAGCAATCATGCGAGGACATCAGATCAGTTTTTTTGGCTATATAACTTCTCTCCCGGAGGATTAATACAACACCCATGCAGTATACTTTGTGTTCAAATGCAACTTCCAATCCTACAGCTACAGCTTCCACATTGTTGATAGTCCAGGCGATCCTGCCTCGCTCGATCCGATCAGGCAGCTACCTAGGTGTATAGCTGCCTTCGACAGTAGCTACAATCAATCGCTTTAGTACACTCGGTTCCTTTTCAGCTTGGAGTGTCCGTTTCCATGGATGAGCCCAGAACCATTCCATGCTTTGCGTGGCAAAATTCCGCGCAGTCACTGCAGCTATGGATCCCCAGTGACGGTACTCTCACGACCGTGTGACTAGGAAATCAAGTTTTCCAGGGATAACTACTATGACTACCCTAGCTGCCCTAGCTGCCCTGACTGTCCTAGCTACCCTGGCTCTTTCTGGTGTATATAAATTTCCGCGCAGCGCACAACGGGCAGTCTGTCACGAACGCCCTATTGTTCAAACACGAACGCCCCATTGTTCAAACACGAACGCCCTATTGTTTAAACACAACCCTTTCGACCACCGTCTTCCTTTGTGTCTTGAGGTGCCTATATATTCTTTTGGATTCTTCTCTGGACGTTCAATACTCCCCTCATCTTAAAGATCTCTCGAAACGTTACTCACACTCGTACCTAAGAACCACGGTAAGTAAAGCCGACCTCCACAAAAGTACTGCTTCGCACGTAAATTCAGTGTCAATAGCACACTTATTCAGGGGACTAAGCTAATTAGCAAGACTAGTTTTTCTATTGTCAGCTCGCACTATGGACTCCCTGACCTCAAGTTTCGACGCTCTTGATTTCTACACGGCACCGTTTGAGCCAAATGAAGACCCCGTTCCCTTCGCTCTTACACAGCGGCCGATCGAAGACAGCCATACAATACAGGACAGGATCCGAGAAGCTAAGGAAATCTTTCCAGTTCTCCGTTTCCCCAACGAGATGATAGGCTGCATCATCGAGCAGATAATCGGACCTGCAGCACACTGCAGGTTGGTCCGATCAATTCTACCCGCACCGTTTAACGCCAGCCAGTCTTGTACGCTGTGCATCGGGGGTCGAGAGTTACGTGATGCGCATGACTGGCCCGTGATCCCGTATCTCTTAAAGTCAGAGGATGACTTTGTGAAGGAAGAGATACAACGCCAGTTGTGGCAGGACTCTACAAAGCTCTTTAAAGACCCCTTCACCCTGGTAGCTTGGCACCTGGCAATAAGGGCGGACTGGTCAGAGCAACTGACGAAGCATTGGAATAATGCCTTCCAAAGGATTAAGCTGATCCCGCTGGCACGCAACGATACCACAGAACCCGGCGTGCTCGATCGATTGAAGTTGGATTTCTCCATCGAAGACTTCATGAAATTCTTCGACGTCAACGTCCCACCTTTCGACCGCCCAGGCCGCTTATTCAACTTATTCTGGAATTGGAGAGAACGAGAACAGCACGGTGTTTTCTTCCTAAAGCACACAAAGGAGCTGACGCTGGTTTTCGGGCGCGATTTCTTGTGGAATAACCCATGGCCAAAGACAATCGATGCCAAGGTGTGCAGGTTGGGTTGGCTTCCAGACCTTGTGCTCAGCTTCGCATGGGCCAATATCAAGCACGTCCCTGTCATACGTATCCAAGGCAATGTCCAGCCTTGGGTCCGAGACAAGTGGGAGGCGAAGATCGAAGGCGATAGGAATTTCGAGCCAGACCTCGCAGCTCTTATGAACATCGGAAAGGAAGAGGCTTTTTACTTGAATCAGCCGTATCGGTGGGAGGACTACTATCCCGCAAAGTGCCAATGCGAGCAGAGTTGTTACGACCTGGCGCATAGTAAAATCGACTACCCGCCCTGGAAGCCAGATTTCAGGTGTAATACCCCCGGTCAAATGATGTGAGGGGCGGGTAGCGTGTAGTAGAACAGAGGCATACGGAAATTTGCGAAACTCTGTTATACATTCTTACGCTGTGCGACCTCGACACTCGCATCCTAACTGTCATCGAAGCTCGCAGGCAAGATATTGAAGAAGGCGACGATACCAGGCCGCTAGAGGCGACGACAAACGAGGGAGGGTACAAGCGCTAAAGGCGCTAGCAAGGAGAGTGGTACATATATTGTACGTAGCAGAGAATAGAAATAGATGCGTTTATAAATAAGGAACCGATTTTGCGCTTAAATAATGTTTAAAGTAATACAACGTACTTCCTGGGTATGTGGAACACACGAGTATGTGGAACAGCCGTGCTAAGAGAACACCAACTTTCATCCAAACCTACAATACCTCAACACCATCAAAGAAAATTTATATCTAAGGAGTCAGACATTATCCTTGCCCTCTGAGCTCTTGACAAAGGTTGACATCAAAGCCTACGAGAGGATGTAGGCGTATACGTTGATCCATCAACACTCTATTAACGACGCGCTAGAATGTACTCTTAAAGCGACTAGAAGCCTGAAACATCGAAACTTACTCTAATAGAAGAGCAGACGATTTTTAACAAGATCCTCAACCTTAATATACACGGATACCCCCCTAACGTCCCTCCACGCGTGGCGAAAAACCATCTGTGCCGAAACGAATCTGTTGTTTTGGCAACATGATACTCTCACCTGCCTTTCTATCAAGCTATAACTAAGTGATAAATAAGAATCTTCCTATATTTCTGCCTAGGACCTATTACTTAGATAAAATTTATAACTTATAACTTAGGCGTCTTGTTTAAAGCGTTTAATGCTAGGATAACTTTACACCCCTATTTAATTAGGACCTCTCAAACACCAAAGAATTTGGTAGAATTTGAAAGCCAATCGACACTTGTCCTCAATAAATTCATGAATCACCGCTCGAGCTCACCAATTGGGCCCACTGATGCGTTCAAAAGCCTTGTCAAAGGGCAGCAGTTGATTGCGCACCGACTTGAGCTTATGACCGCAGACATCACCGGCCTTCGCGCCGAAAACGCTGCACAAAAGGAGCGTAAGTCACATAAAAGGAAGCGCCTACAGACAGGTGGGATACTTGACTCTCAACAGGCTGAGGCTCTAGTAGCTGCGAAGGCTGGGACTATGAAAAATCGGCGGTTGAATGCGACAGATAACTTAGTGGTAAAGCCGAGGGTAGCAGCACCTCGCGACGACGCTGTGGACGGTGTGGAGAAGTCGGCCACAACTCACGAACGTGTGTGCAGGCTGAGGAGGAGGCATCAGAATCAGATGCCTCAACGCAGTATATATTTTCAAGTAGTGTTGCATCACAATCTGATGTAGAGTAAGATGGTTTGGTGTTCTCTTTGCAAAAACCGTCCACTCGTTTGGGCCGTCCACTCGCTTGTGAAGTACGGTAGTTATGCTTTTTTAGGTAACTTAAGTAGGCTAAGCTGACCGTACATTAAGCTGTCATGCAGGCCTTTTTATAAGCAAAAAGTTGATATGTTACTCCGTATTAACGTTAACTTAATCTAGATTGTTGCTTTTAGACGCAGATTATTGATGTTATATTAAGAATCGACTGGAACATGCAAATGCTCTGGACAATATCTAAATTCTTTTATATGACGATCAGCTCGTCGCTGAGCGGATCCTGCCACCAAACCCATGAATCGCCAATTTGAGCCTTCTCAACAAATTCTACAATGTTTATGATAAACAACCGCAAGACATCTGCCGTGATCACAAGAATTAACAGCAATTCAAGCAATGCCCAAGCCCTCTTCGATCTTCTAGGTCCAACATACTTGGTAAGAAATTCGTCTCCCAAGCCGAACCTTCGCATGATATCATTCCGGAAGATGTAGATGAAGACCAATAGCATGACTGTCTGCCATGAATGGTACCAGAGGCGTCCGCCCGACAGCAGAAAGAAGACGGCCCCCACCGACCAGTACAAGAACTCGTTGCGACTGTTTGGTATCGTGGCGATGGCGGTATGCAACAATATGGCAAGCATAGCATCGATTAAAAATTGGGCCTTCTGATTGATGCGGTATTCCCTGACCCCCTCTTTTACCTCGAACACCTTGCTCACTTTCCACCGCAACCTCAACACTAGCGCACATAGACACATTGTCCCGCAGATCGTACTCGCAATGCCCATAGCTCCATTCCTATGATCAAAGGCTAGTGGTCTAGGATGGCGAGTCGACACTCTCCGCACCCACATTACTATCGTGCCAATAGCTTGCGTCATCGAGAAGAGCATCGCGAAGAGCTTGCCCAACCATGCCCAGTCCATCGGCATGACGTGTTTCTCGGCGCAGTGACTGCCTACCGAAAGCAAATGCATCGTCTTGTCTTTTGTATCCTTCTTTTCCGCATCGTCGTCCTGGCTGAGATTGGCGTGCATGCCCAGCGCCGCAGAGAGGTAGAACCGAACGTGTGTGTCTTCGTCATCTTCAAAATTGCGGATGAACTGGATCAGGGCGTGTATAGTAGATGTTATGAGCTCGACGAGCGGAAGCGTGGGAACGAAAAAGAAGAATAGGACGCGGAGGGCTTGCATGCGGGTGCTGGTTGGGCGGCGGAGAAGCTTAGACGTGTAGGTGTAAGTTGCGAGAGCGAAGACATGGGTGGTTATTGATTTCAAAAGGAGGGAGAGAGGAGTTCGAAGGTTCTCTTCCTCAGACATGGTTACGTGGTCAAGGTGAACTTCGAAGAAAGAACGTGAGAGCTGTTAGGGGGAGGTGTTGTACCGGCGGCTGTGACATCTAGTGTTATCGGGGATCTTATGCGTTTCTTCATTCTGCGTTGATGGCTTAGATGAGGCTGTGTTGGAGGCCGGACGCGATCCGGGGTCTTTTCGATCCCGCTAGTGCCAACAATAAGTGGGGGCCTCGGAGCCTCATCGAGGCCGTTTCACGTGCCCTCTGCCTCAATCTTCACAGTTCCGTGGCTATTTTCCATCCATTGCGCGGACCTCCACGGTCCGTTGAGAGAGCCACGAGACAGGCCCAAAGGGTAGAATGCGAGAGTATTTGTCCAATGTACATTGTAAAATTACATGGCCTTGGAACACTACCGACGTTTCCATCCCCGATATGCAATACAATCCGGTCTGCTCAAACAAATATTAGACACCCGAGCCCAAATTATAGCATATTCTCGGTAGGTGTCTTGTGCTCTTTCATGGCTTTCTGGTACCCCTCCCTGCTCAATATCTCTCTGACTTTCTCCAGCATCGGCCCCTCTCTTCTGCCCTTGAATTCGCCTGGCTTGACTGACTCTCCCACACTCGTGGCCTGCTCCAGACTCTCATACTCCCAGATGTTTGTCTTCATACCGACCCCGTGATACTGGTGTTTCTGCAAGAAGGCGATCCATGCCTTTACCACATCCGGGTGCCCATCCTGGATCTGAATTAACCTCCTCATCGTAATCCTCTCAAAGTTCTCCTGCGACTTTTTGAAGATGAAATTTGCGCGCGGAACCGTCCAGCGCTCGGTAATGCGAGGGAGAGGAATGGGCCCTCGAGCCGGTAGACCCATGTAGTAAGCTGCGCGCATGGCGAAGTCGGCGAAGAATTCCATGTTGCGGATGGAGTATGTTCGGAGCTGGAGATCGCAGACGCGAACTCCGTGCTCGGGGGAGCGACGCAGAGGACGGAGTCCAATAGCTTTGACATTTAGCGGGGTTCGGAGGGCATTGAGCTGTTTCTGCGTCTCTGCGTCAAGCGATGCTTTCTCTCCCCCAGGTAACTGGATCTTGCGTTCTCTGGGCGTTTATTAGATAACGAGACCAACGCTTGAGGCAATCGACGTACTTTGCAACCTTGATAGGTTCCACACCCGCCCTCTTGTACATATGTAGCATTACGTTGTGTTCCGGTGTCTTTTGCCATTCCTTCCACTGCTTTGCGGTTTCCTTTGCCGTCTGCGGTTCCTCTGCCCTTTGTCGTCTCTCAATCTGCTTATAGCTCGCCAATAACCTGTGTCCCGTATCAGCAGCTGTTCTTGTTGGTGACGGTGTCGGCCTTGATCGCATACTTCTTGTATTCGGCTGGGTCGGCACCCAGTTCCTGTAACCGCTCATCTAGCGAGAGATTCTCATCGAATTTGATACCCTCTTGCGCTGCAAATGAGCCCACGGCCTTAGCGTCATCGTCCGACCGCGACGACTTCGCTCTTGAGAAAGTCTGGATGGAGGGTCGAGGGTGTGAGATCTGCTGGCTATTAGCAATGGCTTACACGGGTCCCCCATCAAGAGTAGCTTACGTTCAATCTTTTTGTAGGGCCTAGGAAGGACCTCGTACATCGAGGCACCGCCATTGCTAGAGGGAGAATCCAAGTCGCGTTCGCTGCGAGAACTCGAGAAACAAATGTGAGCTAGCCGTGTTTGCTCACCGCCCGGCAATACCTACGTGCACTCGGAGTCCACCGTGCCAAGATGCGTGACCTTCCCAAAGCTGCACTGGATTCATTTTTGCACGCGTAAGACGCAACTGGTACGGGTATATAAGCACACATCTGCCGTTCTTATATGATCAGATACCAAACTTTCAGTCCCGCCATTTCTCAACATGGACGCCTTAGCCTCTCCAGGTGTCTACCAGCGTGCAACTGAGACGACGCAGTACCTTCGGTCCAAGTTGCCACAAAACTTGCAGAATCCCAGGGTGGCAATCGTGTGCGGATCTGGACTTGGTGGATTGGCAGACACTATCGAGCCTGAGCCAAAAGTCGAGCTGGAGTATGGAAATATCCCAAATTTCCCAAAGAGCACAGGTAAGTTCGAATCAAATGTTTAGTCCACGAGGCTAATGTCGGGTCTGAAGTGCAAGGACATGCGGGCAAATTCATTTTTGGTCTCATGGGCGCAGAGGAAATCCCCGTCGCCCTTTTGGTGGGACGAGCCCAGTCAGTCCATGATTGAGTGCCTAGAACTGGGGGCACTCGTATACTCAAGTCATCACATTGACATTGACAGCTTCTACGAAGGACACACAATGGACCTCGTCACATTCGCAACCCGAGTTTGCAGGATCCTTGGAGTAGAAACAATAGTTGGTATGTTCCAACAATTTCACAGGCTCTCCAAACCCACCCTCTCACGATATGTGTAGTCACCAATGCAGCCGGAGGTTTGAACCAAGACTATTCTGTAGGAGACATTGTCTGCCTGAATGATGTATGCTGTTTGATTCACACCAGCCAATCCGGGCTAACGCACAGCAGCACCTGAATTTGGCCGGTCTTGTTGGCATTCACCCTTTGCGAGGACCTAATGTCGAGGAGTTTGGTGTCCGTTTCCCACCACTCTCAGATGCATACGATCTCGATCTGCGAAGACGGGCTCATAGAGCGTGGAAGACGCTCGGGCTAGACAAGCAGAAACGGCGAATGCACGAGGGCGTGTACGCGTTTGTTGCAGGCCCCACGTGAGTAGTCGGAGTATCGACTCGTTCAATCATTCTAAGCGCTAACACTGGATAGCTACGAGACCAGAGCCGAGTGCCGGATGCTACGTACGCTAGGAGCCGATGTTGTGGGTATGTCAACGGTTCCAGAGATTGTGGTTGCCCGTCATGCAGGTATCCGCGTGCTGGCGTTCAGTCTAGTGACAAATATCGCCGTTCTGGAAGCCGGGTCTCGCGGAGATGACCCCACGGTAGAAGCGATGAGCAAAGTAGAGCTCGACGCGCATCTGAGCCAGGGCAGAGCGAACCACGAAGAGGTGCTAGAAGCTGGTAGGGAGGCTGCTAAGGATATGCAGGCACTGGTCAAACAGATCGTGTCGGACTTTTATGCGCCATAACTGGTTGACCAAAGGGAGGGCCTCATTGCAGTCGACCTGAGCGTAGGTTTTTATGAAAGTCACCCGATCGTGACCGTTCATACGCAATTGAGCGAGTGCCAATTTGCTGCCAAAGTGACCCGTAGTCAATCTGCAGGCGAGATCGTTCAGCGTTTTTCGACCCGGCCCTTGCGCTTCGCCTTGAGCTCCTTGTAGAAGGTCTTCTTCCCGCTCGACTTCTTCTTTTGGATCTCGTTGTACTTGTTTTTGAAGCGCCCCGTCTGGTCTTCTTGCGCAAGAACTTCCTCGACAAAGGTCCTCTTGCGATCTTTGTTGTTGATTCTGGCTGTGTAATACTCCGTTGGCCCTTCAATGACGGTGCCAATTTGGGAAAACTCTGGAACATCGGATTTTGCATCGCTCTTCTTGTAAAATCTCTTTGGATCCAGAATGCCGCGCATCTTCAGAAGCTGGAGGTCCCGCCGTAACTCAGGAGTGAGTTCAGTCTTTGGCAGATTGAACCATTGAGACCCGGCAGTAGCTTTTTTTCCCTACAAAGCAATCAGCTAGAGCTCGAAAACCATGGTGTTGATCTGCAAAGCGGACATGGCATGCTCAGTGTAACTATGAACTAAAATAAACCCTCAACGATGCAGGAAGACACCCAAAACGGGGTCTGAGTCTGCTTCAGGAGAAATTTGGGAAATTATCATCATAGCATGCAACTCCAATCGGCGAGAGATCTCGACCAAGGAGGAATATAATACAGTCGCGACGATGAGCCGTGATGTATACAAGACGGAGACATACGACTTGTGAATACTTACTGCTTGCTTGTTCTTCTTGACCTGAATGGGGTCTTCAATCTTCTTGAACCCTTGGGCCAAGGCCCTATCCTTCTCGTCGATGAGTTTGGAAGAATCCAGTCGAGCTTTGGCGTCTTTTGTGTCGAAGTACAAATCGGCAACCCGCCCTGGGTCCAGCTTCGGTAGCTTCACGGGACCATCGTTCGTCGGGGCAGGAGCCAGCGTCTCTCGCATTCGGCGCTCAGCCTCGTCCAGGAGGGTTCGTACCTGCTCGTCTGACAGCTCCTCATCGGTGTCATGGTCCGGCAGGCGCTGATGCGCTGGCAGGGCCATATTGACGTTGGCACAGGGCGTGATGCACGAGGCGCAAGGGAATTTCACGGCGAACTTTTTTCCCAAGTGCTAGCGCACGGTCCAGACAAAGCTAGGCCGACATGGGGCAAGCTCGGCACCACGTGTCGAGGACTGCTCTCCAGCGCCCTCACTCTGGGCTCACTCTGGCACACTCTGGCACACTTTGGCACGCTCTGGCTCAGACGGAATGATGACGAGGTGCAGATGGCGCTGTCGAAGACTGTGCCTCTCCAACCCCCGACAGTGGACAACTCATCGCTGCCACAGCCGGCAGCCAAAGTATGGTCACGCAGGCCAATCACGTCGGCGCCCACGACACCATCCAGCCCAATCACGGCGACATGCCGCGACAATTGCAGCCAGCGTGGGGTGTGGTGTCGTGCCGTTGCATACTGTCTCGGTGTTGTTCCTGGAGCGCCGAGAGCGAGGGCGTCCCGATGACGATGGATCGAGGTTGTCGGCGGGTGTACATGGAGGTGAGTGCAGTGCAGTGCAGTGCAGTGCAATGTGATGAGATGAGTCCAGCCTAGGGCAGCGCACGGCGATTGCGCTGTCACTCCCCCCCCTCGCACTGTTTCTGGCGGGCCCGCTCGTCATGGTTCTGTGCAACGTGCGGCCTCGACAGCATATATACTGGGACACGGCGGCGAGTGACGGTCGCCTGGGAGGAGGCCCTTGAGACCCGGCTGCTGTGCTGCGTCTTCCAGCCCACCCCCATTGCTCTCTCGCCAGCGCCGTTACACTGGCCTCTCGTCTCCCCAGGTCCTGCCCATCGTGCCTGCTGCCGTGTGTCCCTGTCAACGAGTGCAGCATCTGGCGCGTGGTTCGTCGGCCTCGCCCGAGCATCCTCCCATCCGATTGGCAATCCGCGGCGAGAGCAATTTGCACCACGCACGCGTCTTGGTCCAGAGGTAAACAAACTGCCCTTCGCCATTGTTGTCGCACCGTCGCAGCGCACTGATTGCTCTCGTAGTAGTACCTCTGCAGCCCCGTGCCCGCCAGCCCTGCTCGCTTCTCCCCCGCTTATCGACCGTCCGCGGCCCCAACCACTCAGGCCGCATCTTTGACGCAACCACAGCATCCAAGCTACATCCGCAAACGCGTCCGGGACCGACCTCACCACCGACCATTGGGCCCCACGCTGCCTCTGCTGCACCCTGCCGTCGACCGCGCTCCGCTACCTCGATCTATCAGCGACCCTCTTTATCCTTGCTCACCGCGTAACCTCTGCGCAACCCGACCGCTATGGATCCCACGAATCTCCAGGCCCACGGCCAGCAGAAAATGCGCCAGGCCCCTGCTGCGCCGCGTCGCTATGACGGTCTGAATGGGAATCCTCTCTACGATCCCGCCAACGGCGGCCACTACGGTACGTTACTCGGCCCTCCCGCAATTGCCAGGTTCCAGCTCGTGTCGCGCTGGACCTGTGGGTAAACATACATAGAGCTGACCGTGCTTCCCCCAGGCGCCTCTGCAAACGTATGTCCTCTGCTTGAGCAACCGCTCGGAGCCGTCGCTGATTTTGGTCCAGATTGCCGCCCAAGGACACGCGCCCGACCCGCAGCTGTTCACCGGTTCGTGGCAGAACGTACGACTCCGCGACAATGACATGACGCACTGAGGCTAAGCGTATTGCAGGTCAACCAAGGTCTTTCGGGAAACTACAGAGACATCCTAAACACATATTGGCAACAGCAGGTCACCAAGCTCGAGACAGATGAACACGACTACAAGCTGCACCAGCTCCCGCTGGCGCGTATCAAGAAGGTTATGAAGGCTGATCCAGAGGTCAAGATGATCTCGGCCGAGGCTCCCATCCTCTTTGCCAAGGGCTGCGACATCTTCATAACGGAACTCACGATGCGGGCCTGGATCCACGCAGAGGAGAACAAGAGGCGTACGCTCCAGCGCTCCGATATCGCGTCAGCTCTGTCCAAGTCAGACATGTTCGACTTCCTCATCGACATCGTCCCGCGTGAGGAGGCCCACCCGCACAAGAGGAGCGCAGGCCAGGGCAGCGCCGCTGTGCAGGCCACGGCCCCGGCAGTCCCTCCAGGAGCTCAGGCTTTGCAGGGCGGAGTGCACCCGGGCCATCAGATGGGTCCTCCCGACTACATGGGTCAACAGATGGGTCACCAGGAGGACTTCCGTCAACCTGGCATGTACGCTGCTCCGGTGCAGGGCGATCCAAATGCATACGGGCAACCACCGCAGATGTTCGACCCAGCCGTCTACGGCGCCTACCCCATGGCCCAACAACCAGTGAGTTCTCTCGGTGGTCAGTAACCTTACATCTGCTAAGCCCAGGCAGCAGATGTATCCGGTCGGCCAGCGTGGACCTGATCCTACGGGAGCCGGCGACCCAAGCCAGGGCTATCGGCCAAACAACCCCGAGGACGATGCCGATGCTGAAGGCGAGAGGGAGGATTTCCAATAATATTGACAGGAGCACTGAAAATGCAGAACATCTATATACGTATATACCAGGCAAGGGGTCCATTCGTTTCATCTACGGCAGCAACATGGTCCGGCAGCGTTGCATTAGCAACACCGCGACAAAAATATTATCTCTGCCTCTCTAGGCAGTTCAGGCGTTATCTCGAGCGGAGATTGAGGCAGAAGTGCCCGAGGACTCGGAATGGTGTTTAGGAGTGGGCTTTGGTGACTTGAGGATCAAGAACCC
The DNA here is from genome assembly GCA_010093805.1 of Polyplosphaeria fusca. Lineage (NCBI taxonomy): Eukaryota > Fungi > Ascomycota > Dothideomycetes > Pleosporales > Tetraplosphaeriaceae > Polyplosphaeria > Polyplosphaeria fusca. Next base: position 103,687 of record ML996160.1, on the reverse strand, counting down.
GGCCGCGGATGGTCTAGGGGCAGGCGGGTTGGCGCAAATATTTCAGTGTACAGCACAATGGATAGAGTTGTCTTCTCCGCTTGGTCGCTATTTGTCCAGCTTGGGCGTTCCTGCGTGGGCGATGCGGTGCAGTCCGATTCCGCCCGGTCGAGCATCTTGGACGGGACGATGCAGCCATGTGCGCCCGAGGCTCATCAGGGCTTGCAGCATGTGCCATCTGCTTCAGCCCGCGAGTGCCCTTGGACAGGTACAAAGCTATAAAAGCTACAAGAGCTTCGGAGTTCCAAACAACACGTCGCGACTCAAACTCGAGCGACTTCCGTTTCCCGGTACCCCACCTGGCCCGTGCCTCGCCCTGTCCCGCACCTGCCCAGGCCGACCAACGGTTGAGTCTCGTGGTCTGAAAAGCTCCCAGGGCTCCCTCTCGCAAAACAAACATTCTCACACCGCTAAATCCGCATCTTCTCTGTTTGACACCCACTCCGGTTGCCAAATAAAAGCCCATCCTGCCGCTGCTCTTTCCCGTCCCAATCCCTAAGCTACCCCTCATTCGAACTACTCGCACCATCTAGCTCAACAAAATGGTCAAAGCCATTGTAGCAGGCGCCTCTGGAGGCATTGGACAGGTACTACATCTCTCCAAGCCCGGAAAACTACAGCTGATCCCCTCGTAGCCATTGTCCCTCCTCCTCAAGGCCTCGCCCTTGATCACCGAGCTGTCTCTCTACGATGTGGTCAACACGCCCGGCGTAGCTGCAGACTTGTCCCACATCTCCTCACCCGCTGTATGAGCATCCATTTCTGCATCTCGCCATCGACGCTTAACAACGAGCAGAAAGTCACTGGCTGGTTGCCCAAGGACGATGGGATGGAGAAGGCTTTCACGGGCGGTGACATCTTCGTCATTCCCGCTGGCATCCCCCGTAAGCATCCACTGGCTACGTACGTCGTACAAAATCGATGACTGATTTCATCAAGGCAAGCCCGGCATGACCCGCGACGATCTATTCAAGATCAATGCTGGCATCGTCCAAGGACTCGTCGAGGGCATTGCCAAATACGCTCCAAAGGCCTATATTCTCATCATTTCCAATCCCGTCAATTCCACTGTGCCCATCGCTGCTGAGGTCCTCAAGCGCGCCGGCGTTTTCGACCCCAAGAAACTCTTCGGTGTCACCACGCTTGACGTTGTCCGTGCTGAGACCTTTGTTGCCGAGATCACTGGTGAGAAAGACCCAGCCAAACTGAATATCCCAGTCATCGGTGGCCACTCTGGAGAGACAATCGTCCCTCTCTTCTCACAAGCCAAGCCGCAGGTCCAGATTCCATCAGACAAGCTTGATGCACTGGTGAACCGTACGTAAATCCATGGTCCGTTCAATAGCACGCACTTATTCAATCACAGGCGTGCAGTTTGGTGGTGACGAGGTCGTCAAGGCTAAGGACGGCTTGGGCTCTGCAACTCTTTCTATGGCATACGCCGGTTTCCGGTAAGTCTTCATCACATCATGCATGGCCCCAACTAATCGGTGTAGTTTCGCTGAGAAGCTTCTGAAAGCCGTCAATGGCGATCAGAACATCATCGAGCCTAGCTTCGTCTACCTTCCCGGCGTTCCTGGTGGCGAGGCTATCGCTAAGACGACTGGTGTTGACTTCTTCTCCGTTCCTATCCACCTCGGCGTAAGATCACCCTCCCTGAAATCAGCATCGATCTAACCCAGCAACAGCCCAACGGTGTCGAGAAGGCTATCGACGTTGTCAGCAGTGCCAACGACCATGAGAAGAAGCTCCTCGAGGCATGCTACACTGGCCTTCAGGGTAACGTCTCCAAGGGCATCGAGTTCGTTCAGAACCCTCCACCCAAGTGAGTCAGCATGCGCCAATCACCGGCCACTCCTCCCTTGGCAATTGATTACTCACATGGGATGGGCAGATAGATTATAAGAGGGCACGATAAGTGACGCAAATGCGAATGAGACACGACTGGAATAAACCTCCTATCAGAGCATACAGTGATCATTCGTACATGGCTATCAGGGACGTTTGCCAGGCCAAACAGGAACTTGATGATCTTCAAAACCAAGATAGAGACGGAAATACACCTTTGCAAATGAACACATGTGCCGCTGCAATGAAAGATAGTCTTGACGCGCACAGCTCATTGATGCATCTGCAATCCGGAAACAAGTCCAGAATCGTAAAATTGTAGGCACTGAAGTCGGACTGGATTAGCAAAAGACATAAATTTGTCGGAATAGACCTATAGGACTCTCCTCACCAGTTGCCTTTTGCCAGGATCGCTGTCTTCATGATTTGAAGTTACCCTCTACATGCTAGAGACGCGCTCCCTCCATGTGTATACCGAAACTCCATCCAATGCCGCTCAAAATGATGCACTACATGTTGAAAATGCTAGGGAAATGGGACATGACGCCTCACGGCTTCGCTCCGACAGTCCGTATCTGAAACGTCGCCGACGGCAACGCGCTCGACTCTGCCTGCACCGTCGCGACGATTCCCAGCGCCGCGAGACTCCCTCGTATCACGCCGGCGGGGAAGTACAGAAACGGCTGCACCCGCGCCAGCGTATTCGCGCCCATCTCTGTGCCCATGACGCCGCCCATGTTCGCGCTCGGATTGGGATTGGGATTTGGGTTGGGATTTGCGGCGGTGGTGGCGCTGGAAGTTGCGTCGAAGCGCTTGGTGTCAAAGGACATGCGGTTGAGCGGCTTGAACGTGTTGTCGGTCAGCACGTAGATGCCGCGGTGGTTGGTCTTGAGGTTGTCGATCTGCTTGCGGAACAGCAGCGTCCAGAGGTCTTTGCACAGGAACTTAATAATGTCGAGCGGCGTCGTCGGGCGGGGCTTGTCGCGGGAGAAACTGTGTGGTTTCCTGTCAGCCCGCCGTCTGCGGTTGTGCATTGGGAGAATACGCACCGCTCTGCGACCCCGAGACCCACGCGGTAGCCCAGCGTCTCGAGGCGGTGGAAGACGGCTTCTCGCGCTTCCTCCTCGTCCACAGTCCCGCCGCCCCCGGCGTCGCCTATAGTCCTACCTATTGTGCCTGTTGCGCTCGCCGAGTCGTCTTCTGAGGAGCGGGGTTTTGACGAGGAGCCGCGCATCCAATCTTCTTCCCGTGCAGCGAGGTCGGCGGATATGCGGTAGGCCATTGGGACCAGTTCTATCAGGAGGAAGTCTAATGCTGAGGCCGAGACGAGGGTCGATGTCGGGTCTGCGTAGGGGAGGTTTTGAGAGGGGTCTGTGGGGGTGGCTGGACTTGTCATGGCTACGATTGGAACGGAGAAGGCTGAGTTCTTATGTAGAGGTTTATGGAGGGAGGTATCTTTGTTTGGTAGTCATTGGCAGCTCTATAAAATTGTCTGCGATCCGCAGTGGACGACTTGCCAAGGCCCTTAGCGGGATTAGCGCCTGCCGAGGGGTATATGTTATCAACCACTCATGCAGAGACGAACGTAGCTACACTATTGTACTCTTTGATCATCTAGCAAAACAGCAAGATTAAATTACTTTGCCGTCCTTTCAAAGACAGAAATCAACTATGGTAAAAGTATCAAGTCCTTCAGCTACCGCTCCTTTTCTCTCATGTACTTCCATCCGAGCATTTCTTCGGCAGGATATCATATGTATACGGCCAAATTGGATAATACCGACTCAGTTCCGTGTTAAACAGTTTGGGCGCCTCGATATTCGCAAATAGCGTTGCGCCACCATCCATACCATAGCAATAGACCAGTGGCTGGTTATGGCCAACCTTCAAGTCGGCATAGAGCCTAGTGTAACTATCTACACCAAGGTCTAGCGCAGCGTTGGATATGGCTGAACTGTCGAAGACAATACCAAGTGTTACCTTGGGGGTGATATGTGCAGTAAGTTGACCATTCGCGTCGAGATCCCATTTGAACGGATCACCCGTGTGGTCTACAGTCGGTGTTTTGTAGTCGCCCATCTTGGCGGGCTTGTCTGTCTCGTCTTTTGGAACGGGGTACCGCATCGAGTAGTCCCATTTCGCGAAGTTTACTGTGTAAGAGGATGTCATGTGCAGACTCGCGTCGCCAGATAGAGAGCCTAGGACGCGGAAGTCGGGTCCGATTGTTACGATACCGGGAACGCGAAAAGATGCACCAAAGTTGTGAGCTCCGAATAGCTCGACTTGGCCTGTATGGAAGGACATCTTGCCCATCGCTTCGAAGTTGAGGCTTGCATCGATACTCCCTGATGTGTGAAACCAGGCACTACTTTCGTCGAAGCTCTTGAGGTTGCCCAAGTTTCCCTGATTTTTAAGTTAGCAGATTGCGCGGACTTTCCTTCATTGTGCGACAAGGTAACCTACTATAACTGTAACTCCAGCAGCGGTTTGAATGTCGACCGTGAGTTTGGCCCAAGATCGAAAATACAAGTCATCCACCCACTCAGGAAATTGAGGACATTTTAAATCCTGGTCAAATATCTTGACCGTGAAAGTATCTCTGACTTGGTGACGGATGCCCGTGTAGTCGACGTCAATCTCCCTTTGCCTGTCCCACCATTCCTATATTAATGGCCTCGTCAGCAAGTGTGATCAATTGATGTCGTGTATGACTGCTCACCTTTACATTGCCGGACCACCACCGCTTGTGGAGCTCGTCTTTGTCTAGCGAACGTTTTTCACGATGCCATGTGTGTTCCAGCCACGCCTTATGATCGCCACCAAACTTGACCTCAACCTCAAGATCGCGTTTTGCCTTATCATGGGGCGCGCTCACAATGTGACTCCAGTAGCCGGGGTCATCCGAGTAGTCGATACGGACTAGGACATTGGACTGGTCGCGCCTTTCTAACGGAGAAAAGTCGTAGTCGAATGTGAAATCGTAGATAGGATGATCTTGGAGCCCACGCTTGGCCAAACGATGATAGAGATGTGTGTGATTGCTGGACTCTGTCAGGCTCACAGCGACTGAGTACCTAGTAATCTATCAGCACGTGCAGGCGAAGTGAATACACGCGCAAACTTACTTGCCCGGACCGCAGTCATCAGGCATCTCAATAATGGTCAAAGCGACGCCGTCTCTGAAAACGATGTCGCAATTTGAGTCCTCTGTTACATCAGTGCATACAGCCTTCACAGTCTGACGCTCTTCGCCGAGACTGTTATCACAGTCGAAGATCTCCCAGTGGGAATCGTCGCGCTTATTAAAAGTCGTGATCTCGTTGTCTGGACCTGAGAGGATGTAGAAACCAAAGGCATTTTTGTTCGGATCAACGTCATTGCCGGCATTCCTCTGGCCACCCATAGTGCGATCGAGTTTGATGTCCAACCTCTCGGTGTCGGAAGCTGGCCCGGGTTTTGGAAATAGATTTTCAAGTGGGACTGGGAGTTTGATCGTTTCTTTACCCATTGCCTTGGCATTGCAACAAAACGCGATATCTGCATAATGCGAATCGCCGAAAGGGTCGTCGGTCGGCAACTCGTATTCGCACTCATGATGATTGCCATTCTTGTCTTTACCGCCGTGTTCGTCTGTGGCGATTCGTATCTCATCTTTCCCGCAGCTGCTTGATCCAGTGCAAGCGAAATGCGTGAAGTCGGTCTTGCCTTCATTCCAGTAGCATGACGAGGTATCCACACCTTTGTCGCAACAGTAAGCGTAGCCTTTTGGGTACTTGCAATCTGCCCGCCTCGTTGTCACAAAGTTGCGGTCGCCGCAAACGCTAGTGTCTTTAGCATCAACGCACTTGTTGGTCCAGCCACAGATATCTTCTATGTCCCCCTCGGATTCGCAGCAGTACTGCGCAAAACCAGACCAGCAAGATTTGTGCTCGCCGTTGACGTAGGGTTCCTGGCTCGAAGCGACTGCTATCTTGCCATCTGGGCAAACACTTGAGCAGACAAAGTCGCTCAAACTCCCCGACCAGTCGCATTTTGCCGGGGCAGCTTTGATGGGACAGCAAAGCGTCTGCTTCTGAGCTTTTCCGTTCTTTACACCACAGTATTGCTGGCCATCGGTGGACAACATTCCTGGGCCGCATTCTTCTGTTCCGCACTTGGTCCAGCTGCACTGGTTACCAGTAACACCCTCCCAGCCTTCTGTTCGATTCCAATTCGGGTCGACGCCGTTCTGTTTCGCGAATTTGCCCAGCTTACCGCCCAAAAGAGCAGCAAGAGCACTGTGCTTCTTATCGTCATAGTCGATCGCCCTGACACTGTTAGTAGGTGGCGACTAAAGCAAGATTGGAGAGATTTACCATACAAAAAGCCCTCCTAACCCTTGGTCATTGGCAAAATCAACCTTCTTCTTAAGCGTCTCCTTGTCGTCGTAGCTGACCCATTGATTGTCACCCCAGGCCATGTATTTGACTTCTGCATCTTCGTCGTAGACGGTATTCAGGTCATAGCTAGAGATGTATTCCTCAATCTCCGTGTATGAGAGAATACCTCCTTGACCCTAACAAAAGTTATCAGGACGAACTCTTATTGTTATGTTGTTGTCGCTGGGGTTGCAGCAAAAGGACATACCGTGCATTCACCAGCAGTGCCACTGCGTGAGAATGGGCAACCAGCTTTGTTGCAGTTTGCGTCTTTAAGGGTGTATGAGCGTCCGTAGAAACCAATACCCAAGTTGATTTTGTTGGCCGGAACATCGTTGCGCCAGAAAAGATTTAGGGCGTCATGTATCTCCGTCTTATTGGTATGAGCGTACACAAAAGAACCAATCTGATCCTGGGGCGAGTCCCAGCTTCCGTGTCTGCATTGGTGGTCAGTGTGCGATCGCAAAAGACACGCCCAAACGAGCAACAGTCCTCATAAATGAGGGAACACTTACAGATCGTAGGTCATCAAATTGATCCAGTTGACATACTTGTACATCTGACCAATTGCGAACTAGATAGTAGTTGTGCGATTAGCGAAATAACTCGTTACAGGCAAAAGGAGATGCTTTACCCAGCGAAGGTACCAATACGATGTTGGTGCCGTGAACGAGAGGCCGAAGTCAGAGGCCGAGGCTTCGAAAATGACATGGATAGTCTCCAGTAGGTTGACATAGTTTTGAGTGTCTTCTTTGTGGCCTCCCCGATCAGGAGCGCCGGGATACTCCTATCAAACTCGTTAGCATCCCTCTTCGACCACATAACGGATGACTACTCACCCAGTCGAGATCAACGCCATCGAAGCCCCAATGCTTCATGAACTTGTACACATTGTTTGCAAAGGTAGTACGCTTGTTCTGCGAGCTGGCCAAATCTCCCCAGACGGCTTGTGTGTCGGTGTCATTGTCGCTAAATGTCCAACCACCGATGGAGATCCATATCTTCAATCCCGGCGCTCTTTGCTTTAGGTTGGTAATTTGTGATATTGTGTGTTCGCTTACACCTTGCATAGGTACGATCTCGAAAGTCTTGGGTTCAATATATGCAAAGGCGAGGTTGAGATGCGTCAGCGAATCAACTGGAACATCATCAATGCTGCGCTTGTCGCAGCCCCTCGATGTCAACGACCACCCTTCCCAGTAACTTTTACTCGTTAGCGTTGTTCCAGCGGGCGGTGTCACACAACTCTCACCCAATTACCAGATCTCTAACGTCACCATTCTTGGCGCCCGTTGAACCCGGTTGTGGGCAGTGGCTTTGGCAACCCAGGTCCTCTGCGCAAAAGTTGTTGGTAGTGCCGCAGTATCCTGACTTTCCACAACAAACGTTCAGAGGACATGTCTGACCCGGGACCTCAGCTCCTACTCCGCAGTCTGCTTTGGCGTCACAATTGGACAAACAGATACCGGCTGCACAGTGGTCTGGGTCTCTTCCACACCAACCCGTGACGCCGTTGCAGCAAGATTTGTCGGCGCATTCGTTGCTAGCGTCGCATCTGGCATCGCCCTGCTCTCGTCCAAAAAGGCTAAACGAGTGTTCTGTGACATTACTCAAGGAATGTGGAGGGTGAGAATGATGCACTCCGTGCGAATGGGCATGAACGAGAGCATGGGAAAGGTAGAGAAGGATTGAAATGAGTGTGATGGACAGATGGCCTGCCATTGCGGACGAGTACAATCTGTCTTGAGGTAAGAGAGGTACGGGGATATTTCAGAAAGAAAAGGAGCGAGCGAGCGAAAGTCTGGACATTGGACTCTTCGTGCGAAACGCCGTATTCGGATAGCCCTTCTACCCGCTCTTCATTACGTTGTGACCACATGCTGCGATGCATGAAAAGATAGGTCGCTTGCGAGTTGCCTCGTGGACCTGTGCGGTCGACTAGAGAGGCGACCCTTGGTCCCTGGAGCGTATGTACCTTGCAGGTCACGAGGCGTTCTAGTGAGCAGGTCGCGGGGGTGCATGGGTGGTACGAGGTGGTCGGTAGAGAGGAATTGCAACGTAAGATATCCGAACCCTGGGCACGATGCAGACAGTGGATATGGCCGGCAGCGCTAGAGGCGGAGGAGAGGACGTTGGGGGGCGAAGACGGGAGGGAGCGGAACGAAGCTTTGCCAAGACGCCTTGTCCAAATCGACTGGATGCGCCCTCGGTTGAATCCAACAAAGCTACTTTCTTCTTCAGGAGGGCGTATTCCTTCTGATCTTTTTAATCGTTCCTGTATCGACCCTTGTCTTGCCTGATTCGGATATAATCCTGCAGAAATGCGCGTGATGAGGAATCCTTCATACCCTGCACGCGACTCAGTTCTAGAACATCGTCCGTAGTTTCGTTGGATGGCATGAATCGACTGCCCTAGCGTATGCACACATTTTTGTCACTACTTTGGTTCTTCACTCCTTAATTTTCAGCCAAACCCTCAGTCACTCGTTACAGGTCCTCAACTGGGCCATCCGTTCTTTACTATGTTTGCGATCCTGCTATCGTCACGTCGAATGCCGCTTCTCTTCTGTCTCGCTCTTTACTGTTTCCTACCATCCGTATTGTGCGACTCTCCTACCGCCGTCCATCTGCCTACTCGCATTCTGAGCCCCGACAACCCATTCCTCGAGAACCTTGGGGTGAACATATCGACCGATGACATCCGCGCCCGCCTGAATGCCGCATACAATGTCGAATCCGCCTCTTCGATGAAGCGTGGTCCAACGATCATCGAGTACAAGCTTGATAACCCCAAGGACAAGAGCCTTGCTAAGCGCGCGTCTCAGTCTTATGGACCTCTCATGAACTTCCCGCAATGCCTCTCTTGCGCGGGAAAGGCGAAGAGAGATAGTTCTTTGACCGTACAAAACAATTTCATGGCCGAACAATTAATCACGAAGATGAATTCCTTTGCCACCGTAGGCAGATGCCTATTCTGTATGTTGATTACGTATCCAAGCCGTATACAGTCCCTGACATTTTTGTAGATGGACAACGCCCAACCAATTCGAATCCATTTACTCTCTCGAACTTAGCGAGCGATTACGCTTGTAGTTTCGGCGGTCTCGCTATGAGGACCATCTGGGTAGGTTTATGGCCCAGACGACAGCGCAGAGGCAGGGCTTACAAAGAAACTTATAGCATCTGTGGCCAAACGAAGGCTGCGACACCGACGAGAATTATTACTGCCTGAATCCGCGCAAACCGGAATGCTGCTGGCTCAACCCACTAATGCCTGGCGCAACACCGGCTGAGCGGATTCCGCAAGCGATGCTTTATTTTCAACAGATGTCCCGCGCGATGGCTCTAACTTGCACAGGGGAGGTTTTCACCCTATTGGACAATCCTGACGACATAGGTGTTGCCCTGCCCAACCCATACGAGTCTATATGGCGTATGTAAGCCGGATTACAAAGTGAGTGCTTCTGCTCAAAGTAATTGACCACTAAAACACCACTTAAGTGGCATTTAGTGTCAAGAAGCTCCCTGAGACATGAAGCAATCATAGCCACTCTGCCCTCATTTTGCTTGACTACGCTGACTTTGCCGCCCGGCCTTAGTTACTCACGAGCTTCCGGCTCTCCAAGGCTTGTTTAAAATAGGCATCGTTACCAAGCTGACAGCCATCAGGCTGTCAAACAAACAGCATGTAGATAAGACATCCTTGCTACGCACGGCCACCCCGCGTGATGTCGACATCGATTGGAACGAGCCGGTTGCACGTGCCGTGAAGGCGAAAAAGCTTGAGTTTCTGAGAACGTACGGAAATATTACAGTGGCGGAGGAGGCTGCTAAAGTCCATCGACGATCTTTGTGTGGCTCTGCGGCCAACCAGGAGGACCCAACAGTGGATTACTTTGGTTAACGGACGATTTCACGATCGTTAGGTCTGGAGTAGTCGAATATCGAAGATGCACGCTTCAGCATATACGCACATTCCCTTGTCCTACTTTTACCTAAATCAGATTTGTTGTCTTTGTTCGCTCTGTGCATTTCTAAACCTGGAGAAAACACCATCTAAAACTGGACCAGTTCAACAAAGATGTCGCAACTCGCCAAATTTGCACATACTGTGAGATGTATTTCTAATTCCGAGGTTTGACTCAGCAGCTGTCGCACAAAGGATTGTTAGATGCTGACTTCGGGTTCACCGGTCTCCAGAAAAGAACTTGACTTTACCTTCATATCGTGGTGTGTGATTGCCCAGTTGAAGTTGTCGTTCGGGTGAAAATAAAATTTGATGAAGTTCTTCGTGATCAGACATCGTCTTTGCATTTATTATCCTTCAAGCCAACATTTGGAAATGTTATAACTATACAGAGAAGAAGATGGTTGACTGTCTTTAGCTCACACGCATCGCCCCAACCCTTTCAAACGCCAATGCAAACATAGTAATCTGGGAATAGCCCACTACAGTCCGTCTTCACCGCTGGATTCCACGCATAAAAGTTATCTTGGCTGATTCCATTGCTGTTCGAAATAGCCCAGCAACCATCGCCACTTTTCACCTTATAGAACTTCTTACATTTTCCCGTCATACCTGATTGAATTGGAGTAGGTGTCGCGACCCCGTTTCCGGGTTTGGTGGTCGTTGGCTTGACTGATGTAGTGAATGACGGATTGACACCCACAATAGAGACACAGACGAAGTAATCCGGCCACAAGTTCTTGCAAGTCGTCCCGATAGACGGATTCCATGCGTAGAACTGTGCCGGCGTGATGCCATGCTTCGATGCAATGGCTTCGCAGCCATCATCCTTGACAACCTTGTAGAAAGCATCGCAGTTGCCCACCATACCGCTCTGCGTCGGCGTTGGAGTCGTAATACCATTTGTAGGTGTGGTACGCGTCGAAGTTTTTGGTGTCGTACTGGGCTTTGGTGTCGTGCTGGGCTTGGGTGTTGCCGTAAAACCGATGATGCCCACACAAACGTAGTACGTAGGCCAAAGATTCTTACACTGACCGACGGCGGGATTCCAGGTGTAGAACTGGTCAAAGGAAATGCCATTTGCCGTTGCGATAGCTTCACATCCGTCATCAGTTTGAACCTTGTAGAATTTGTTGCAGTTGCTGATAAAAGGAGACTGCGTTGGAGTAGGCGTGGAAATGTCATTTGTCGGCGCACTTTTGGTTGTGGTGGGCGCAGGTTTGGTTGTTGTGGGCGCTGAGAATCCGATGATACCAACACAGACGTAATATGTTGGCCAAAGGTTGCCGCCGCAGCCATTGATAGCTGGGTTCCAGGCGTAGAACTGCTCGATGGAAATACCGTTATTTGCGGCGATATCGTAGCACCCGTCGTTCGTAGCAACCTTGTAGAACTTGTTACAGTTACTATTCATGCCCGACTGAATGGGTGTTGGCGTTGAAATGCCATTCGTGGGGGTCGGCTTTGTTGTTGTCGACAGTTGAGTGCTTGACGTCGATTCGGGAGGGACGCCCCAGTTCTGCTCTGTGCAGTATGAGTTGCCATTTACGAGTTTGCATGTCGAGCCAACGGAAGGGTTCTGTGCGTGGATTAGGTGAAGAAAGTCTTGCAGGTACGAAGGCAACAAACATAAGTCCGAAACTGGGCGAGTGTAATGCCATTCGCATCTGCCAGATCCTGGCATTTGTCGGTTGCAGCTACCACAACCCAGTTGCTGCAGTCCTGAACAGTGTCTGAAGCGGCAGTGGTGGGAGGATCGATCAAGTAGGCTTTAGCAAGCGCGCTCAGACCACAAAGCAAGAAGAAGGTGCGAGGGAGAGAAACGGACGTCATCGTGCCTTCGATGAGCACTTAGAAACAGCGGTCTGATGATGATCGCTACATAGCTGAAAACATCTTCATATACCACATACAACGTGGGATCCTTCTCGGCAAGACAACACCGGCTCTAACACAGTACGGGAACGGTACGTGTGGCGGTTCGTAGTCGCCGTCTCGATCGTATTCCAATGGCCAAATGTCTACTCACGAGAGCATCGGGTCATCTTACATGATTCATTGTGGATCGAAGAAAGCTAGTCGATGCCATGTATGAAGAGATGAATCCGAGGTAGACTCACTCAATGCAACCCACAATGTCGCTTACTCGAGTAGCAGCAATAGTAGTAATGTTATTACTGTAGCACTAGTAGTGGTAGACCTTTGTCCCGCCAACATTGTGTGACTCTCCTTTTTACGTGCATTGCAAGATACCAAAAATAGGTGACATCGTTAGGTTAGGCGTTTTCGTGGTCATATCCGGACTTTCGGTATGCCTTGAAGCTGTTGGAGACATGCACCCATACGAGTCGGCTGAGAGTCTCCGCCCGAGCACTGACCAAGTTGGAATGTATGCTCTGGCGTTCGCTCCCGCCAACCGGGCGACTGTGGTGTGTTTTCGTGCTGACCATACCGTATGCACATATGAACTGGCCAAAGCGGTCAAGTCAAGGTTTCCGCACCAGGGAGGCTTAATCTCGTCAAGTGTTAGGCCAAGGTGCAACATAAGCTCACGCTAGTAACAAGCGCGTGCACTACACCCCATAGGTGTGGTACACATAAGGAGAGTGTTTGCAAAAGACGTGTACTGAAAATTACCGGCCACGATGGTTTAGCGAGCACATCGGCCCAAGCATCTGACATGATGTCTTGGCCGAGTATACAGCGGTAAGGAGTGCAAATGTAAGATGCGGCCCAGCGCTAAGCCAGAAGTAGATAAAAGATTGATGCAGGTACCGTAGCCTTCCCCACGGATTGACCGTGGATTGCTTCTAGACTTCATCAGACTAGGATGGCAATCCTTTGATTACCGATAGTGTTTGTACCCTTGTTGGAACGATATGCTCGCCCAGCAACCAGGGCACGAATGAGTACATACGAGGCAGGCATGGGCGGAAAATGATCGCGCAGCCGAAGCCCAAGGTCCTGAGGTGGCTACGCTTTCCAGGCCTGTCGAGCCTTTCTGAAGTGGTCGTGTACCAAGACATCGGTCGCACTGAGGACCTCGCCCGTTGCCCTCCATCTCTTGAATGTTGGAACTGTTCCCTCATTCGCCTTGAGCCTGTCCAAGCCCACTGAGCATATTCACCGCGCAGATGATGCTCAATACATTCTTTATTGTACTTGCATTGCAAGTTACTGCCACTCTTTCGCAGTCTCTTCAACTTTACAACTTCACGACTGCTTCGTCTGGACTTTCATCGACTTGCGTGTCAGTGTTGAATCAGGCTGTGACCTGTGACGAGTCTCTTGAGGTGCGTTATAGTCTTTGGAGACGCCGTAGACATGTCCCAACGACTGACCGTGAAAAGTGGGTAGGAGGCCATCGTTACGAAGACGACACAACGCTGTCTACGCTATGCACCACGACTTGCACCAACGCGCTCACTACTTGGCTTCGACGTGTGGCCGGCGCCTGCATGACGCGGTTTGTCAGCTCTCAAGGAGACGCGATCCTTCCGGCATACTGGGTTGAAAAGGTCCTCGAGCGTTATAATCTCATATGCCTGCAGAACGGTGGCAAGTTCTGCAATGCTGTTCTCAGAGATGAATTTGGAGTTAATCCGGAAGACCAAATCCAGACCAAGTCAGCAGTATCGACCGTGACTTGCGATGATTGCTTCCTGAAATCGATGCAGACGCAGCTGCAAATGCCTCTGAGTTCCAACCCTGATCTAGCAACTACATTCACTTCGTTGACGAAGAAATGTAGCAAGACGGGGTTCTCAGTTACACCACCTGCGACCACCACTCTGTGGGTGACAAGCGGGACACTGCCGAGCACATCTGGCGGCGGAAGCACCCCTACACCTACTGGCTGTGTGGGGGTCACATACAAAATCAAATCCGGCGATACCTGCCAATCGGTTTCGTCGTCGCAGGGAATCAGCACTGGAGACCTCCTGGATGCGAACAATCTTCAAATCTTCTGTGCAAACTTTCCGAAATCAGGGAATCTTTGCATCCCCACGGCTGCCAAGTGCAAGACATACACCGTCAAATCAGGCGACACGTGTGCCAGTATCGGCGATGACCACGGCTTGACGTGGACGCAAGTGGTCACTTGGAATGATGCCTTCGGGTTTGCTTGTCAGAGTATTGACAAGGTGGTGGGGTGGACAGCCTGCGTGTCAAATCCGGGGGGCGACTGGATCAATCCAGATCCGTCGTCAGTTTCCACCACGTCGGACAGATTCGTCACGCCGACCAATCTTGGCACAGATGCCACTCTTCTTCCCAAGCCGACATTTGGAGGATCCATCAATGGAAGCGATGTCTGGGCATTCAAATATGCCGAGGGTACGCGCCTCGACTGCTACGTGTACGCCAACGGATCGCAATTCGGAAACAGCGCCTCTTGTGCCGATGTCGCAAAGGGCTATGGTGCCACGACCAAGAACTTGACAGATTGGAACCCCTCATTGCTCGACAATTCGTGCACCCTTGATGGCAAGTTGACGTATTGCGTGCAGCCTATGGCTCTAAACGCTACCAACTACACCCAGTATTGCGTGTTGAGCGATACGCCCGATTACGGGCTCACTTGCGACGAATTTATGGCTGTTTGGGGTACCGATATCGACATGTTCTCTTCTTGGAACCCAGGAGTTGGGTCAACATGTGAGAATTGGCTCCTCGGTAGGTTTGGCTCGTGCCTGGTCGTGAACCAAGGCTGACCTTGCTGCAGGGAGAGAATATTGTGTCAAGGTGCGACACTTCCGTCAGCCAGGTATCGTATCGACCTGCAACCAATACGCCATGTGCAATCAATCGAATAGTAAGTTCACGCGCATCCTTGGTTCTCCGCTTCAGCTGACACGAGCAGTCCTCGCCGATCCTTGCGGAATCATTGAGACGAAGTATGGTCTTCAGCACGCGCGATTCGTGGCCTGGAACCCGGCTGTGGGACAGAATTGCAAGTTTTCTCAGTCCAACATTTCAATGGAAATGTGAGCGCTAACAGAAAAGACAGGCACCGATATCCAGTATGGCTACGACTACTGCGTCAGCATTCCCAACTTCAAGCCTGTGTACACATCCAAAGTTTACACTTACCCGACTACACCATTTCACATCCCTTCTATCGATGTACCTAATCCGGGTTCACTTCAGACTCCTAAGACCACTACAGCCATAAGCAAGGGGGCTTCATCGTCGGGTGAAAGCCGTGCAGCGACGGCGACGTCGAGCACTGCGAAGAGCCCCCGTACCGTAGCCAGTTGAGTGATGCGATAGAACTTTTGATAGCCAATCTACTAGCCTCGAAACTCGTAATGCCTCGATGCAACGCTGGTAGATGCTCGCTGTAAAGGGAGTCGTGGCTTCTCCATAGTGACAATTGATGCTCTGCCGCTGGCTATACCCAGTCGTATTATTCCCTCGCGCGAGAGCATATCTGCGTTGCCAGTGAAGTGCTATATGGGTTTCGTAAGGACATGGTGGAATGGGGAGGAGAGAAGTTGGATGTCTGGAGGTTGACGCGTGGGGCAGAAAGCCACGCGGTCGCGGAAGGCGCCCCTGCATCTGACCACCCGAGTGCCGTGCCCTTGTCGTTCCGCCTGCCTCCAGCATTTATATTAACCACGTCTTTCAGAACTCACG
Organism: Polyplosphaeria fusca; assembly: GCA_010093805.1. NCBI lineage: Eukaryota > Fungi > Ascomycota > Dothideomycetes > Pleosporales > Tetraplosphaeriaceae > Polyplosphaeria > Polyplosphaeria fusca. The sequence goes on along the minus strand of ML996160.1, from coordinate 87,775 downwards.
GGGCCATACAAGGAGGCTTGAATCACACAAGTTTCTTAGCAGCATGGCGCCCAAGCAAACGCTTCTTCTTCTCCCGGCCCCAGAGCTGCGGCACGTTTTCGACTTTGTGGGTTTCACATGCATATTCTTAATGAGCGCAACACTTAATTATGAACGCAGCTAGAGAAGAAAGATCTTGATTATTTTCGGCTCGTGTCGCGAGCGTGTAGAGCCCTGTCCGAACCCGTTGTTTTCCGAACCGTGACTCTGCACGACGAAACTCAAACTGCAGAAGACATCAACGAGCACATATGCGATCGATTGCATAGCCCCAAAGACTATTTATCTCAATATGTGCGGCATTTGAAGGTTGGCCCTTTCAAGCAGGAACAGCACTGTCCAAGTGCACCCGCACTAGCACAGGCTCTCAGCGCGTGCACCAATTTGTTGGATTTTTCGTAAGATATTCACAGAAAGTGCACGGAGAACATACGTACTGATGAATAAGGTGGAATGCTCGAATGAAGGTGCACGAGTCGATTCTGGAAACACTGAGCACTTTTCATCCAGAGACACGCCTTCATGTTACCAACCACATGCGCAGCAGCCAATATCTTCCTCTCGACGTCTCGTTACTCTCTTCTCAACAGCTTTACTCGTTAGATCTTACCGTATGTGGTCAATGGGTCGTCCCGCGCCCACGTACCTTTGAGTATCGCTCCGAATTACCTCGACTCAAATCAGCCCTGTTGCGGGCGCGAGAGCTAAAAGTCCTGCGCATTTTCGTGACCGGCAATGTTCCATGCCAGGAAAGCTGGGTCACTCACACAAATCCAGACTTTGACTTCGAAGACGGTGAGGTTTTTCCCAACCTCGAAGAGCTTTCCCTCCCATTCGATCATTACGTATTGACTGCAGATCACTGTGCCAGGTGGACGCGCGCAATGGACTGGAGCTGCCTTCGTCGCCTCGATCTAAACCATGGTGCACCGAAGCATCTTTTCTCCGTCCTGACTGGAAAAGTCCCAAAGTTGAGAGCTCTTCACTTTGGCTTCTGGCCGAATCATAGCCCCGATAGAACGTGGGAGTGCCTCGATGTGTCGGTCATCGTCAAACTTCTCGAAAGCATTCATGGTCTTCAACAACTCGAGGCTACGAATATGAACATGGCCGAGTTCCAGAACATTCTAAATGATCCTGTCTTCGCGAAACTTGGGAGGACCTTGAAAATGTTGCGAGTCAGCTTTACCGCAGCAGCAGCCAAAGGGTGGACGCTTGACGATGTGCAAAGCATGACGGAAAGCTGCCCAGGTCTTCAAGTTCTTGGCCTGAAAATTGCGATGGAGACGGATACTACAGTGCCATATACAAGCACCATCTGGGTAGGTCTCGGGAATCCTCTTATATTCCATTCGCCATACATTCACACTAAGACTGAATGTAGCCCGTCGCCGCTATTGAAAAGCTCAAATGCTTGACTCAACTCCGCGAATTATCTCTGGTGCTTCAACTCGACGAGAACAGTACCGAGTTCATCGTCGCATCTGATGGCAATCAACACATCATCAAACCAGCAGCGCAGGATCGCACACTATCTCTGATTAGGAACTGGAGGGCATCTCAAAGAGGTTCTGAATTGAAGAAGTGTGTAGTGCGGTATCAAACGATCCTACCTTTCACCGAACACGCATACACTGTCACCTCGAGTGGAACATTGGATAGTCCACTAGAGTTGCAAACTGATGTCACTGGGCTCCCGGCAGTCATATCACTTCATCCCTTCTATTAGAGGGTGTAGTACTGTTAGAATGCTGGAATCTGGAGGACCGGCAGGGCTAAGCAATGTGACGAGGCTTGTCAGGGTATTTTCATGTCTTACAGCGTCGAGAAATTGTCCAGATCAGTTTCCAAATAGATTCCGCAAGAACACGTGCTGAAGATCGGCGCTCTTATGATCACACGATAGTTAGGAAACAAACAAACAAACATATGCAGCGGAATCGCAAGCTTGACAATCCAGTAAGATGCATTGGGAGACACGTGCACAGAAACAATACCGATGTTCCGTTTCATTTAGACTTGACGCGACTGCTCGCTTTACTCAAAGCGTGGATAAACCTAGTGAGGCGTTCTTGAGTGACCGCAAAGGAGGCAAACCTGCCCTAGGAGCAGATCCATCAATTACTGGAGCTGAACAGCTTGCCGGTTTTTGGCTATGATGAATCAATACATATCAAAGGCCGAACATCCACGCCTTGCGCCTAGGCTTTGAAGGTATACTAACAGACCGTTTCTGGTTCTTCTCTCCTGCAAACGATATACAGACCGAAAATCATAGATGGAGATTATGAATTAGCACCGCAAATATATTAATAGCAAGGGTGTTTGTTGTCAGGCCACATAAGCAGAACGATTCCACTACTTGTAGCTGTTCCAAAGATTCATGATTGATCTCACTCCTCCTGTTCTTGTGCCTGGTCTTTTTGGTACTCTCTTCCTGTCGATACGTCTACAACTGACGTCGGCTTTAACAAGCTACAGGCCGGGTTAGTATAGTTCTAAATACCCACAAAACAAGACTCACAATGAAAGTTTGATCAAAGATGTACCCATTCGCGTTCCCGCATCTTTCCAGAGCAGGCGCTGTGAGCAGTTGAACATCTCTTGCTTTGCCCACTTCTTCGTCGATGTCCTCCATCTCAGAGTCGTAGAAGGTATAGCCATAAAGCTGGCCATCGTTCCCGCCTGTGAAGGTCACGAATCGATAGTCTGCGGGTTGTCTCTTCATCTTGAGATCGAGTGCAACGGCAGCTGATATGATCGTATGCAATTGCTCTTTCCCTTCCCTTAGACTTTGAGTCGCCCATGGTCGGAGTTTTCGACGCATCCTGCTACTGAATCGCTTTATTCGCTTGAGTACTGGCAAAGCATCGAACGTCGGTCGCCATTTGCCATCTACCTGTGGAACCAACATGTTTACAGTCAATGACCTCCAGCGATGATATTGCTCAGCCTCTTCTTCATTCTTGACCGCTGCTTCCGAGTTAGCAACCTGAGACGATGATTGATAAAATGGTGCAAGATCTACCTTTGCGCAGGGTGTCATTCAATGGGCGTAGCTTTCGGTCACCGAGCGATCCTGCCCATACATATCCACAACCTTTTAATAAATTGCTAAATATTCGTTGTTGTATCTTCCTCCATATGTAGGCTTGGATCAACAATGGGCGTTCCTGGCTGTTCTTGAGATATGCCTGGTAGTTGTCTGTGAGACTGCCAAACATTTCCTTGGCAGAGTGCACATGCGGTCGCTTGCTTCGAGTGAGAAGGGGGCCACTGAAGTACTCTTCGGTCCACACTCTGATTTCGTAGCGCAGCGCTTGTAGTTCCTCAATGAGCGTCTTCTCCTCTGACTTGTACACAGCAGAAGCCCGAACAGATTCCTTGGGTATGCCATGAGGACCCACCGATCTTCGCTGGAGCTCTTTGCGAAGGGCGTCGCGTTCTCTTGTGACCTGGTAGAAGCGAGCAACAAGGTCCTCCTGACTACTGCCAACCCGTACATCTGGCCTTGATGGAGACTTGGGGGGTATCATGGGCGACGCCTTTAGCGAAAGCCGATTGGGGCTGGCCTCGTTCTCCTCTGAAGAAGATTGAGCCCACGACTCGGCGGCAGACAGCCTGCCCAAGACTTTGTCCACGGGCGGTACATATTGCGTCCTTCTGCGGGCTTTGGGTATCAATTCCTCTTCGTCTGACCATTCTGAATCGGCGTCGACAAAGGGGTTGTCCATTGGACGGCCAGGCATGTTGGGCTGGAGGAATTCGGCGGAGGGACAGGATGCCTTGAGCGCGCTCAAAGTGGAATTGCGCACGTCTTCGCACGATCAGCAGACGATTAGAGTGGGTAGAGAAGAGGACGTGCCTGAGCCGCTTCCCGTCATGGCCAAGCAAACATGCTGCGCCGGACTTTACAGCTGGAAATGAAACGCAGGGCGGTGAGGGTTGTGGGAGCCCTGAAGCAGGCGGTGAGGTCAGCAGAGGCGGATGCTGGTCGCAAAGCGGGCCCGGGAAGTGTCGAGACTGTCGGTGATGTGCCTCGAGGGACAAGGCCCCTCTCGACCAGTGCAGGTCGGCGCCGTCTGGAGGAGGACCAGCCTCAAGCTTGCGCGAAGTCATGGATGGCTGGGCCTGGCGGTTGGCGAACCAGTCAGCTGGGCCGAGTGGTTTGCATCATTGGTGGGGCTGGAGCCATCGGCTGTCACGTTTATCCGAGTCCTGGTGTGGTTTGGTGTCCGGCCGGCGCTGCTGCACAACAGCCTGCCAAATCACGCCCCACCGTCACTCCATCACTCGGCGACACATCCTCTCTCCAACCTCGTCACAACACGTCTCACTTTTCTCCCAGCCATAGACCATTCGTACAGTGGTACGCTTGCGAGTCAGCCTCCCAACCGGGCCCATGTCCGACGCTGCCCCGTCACCTCGCCCTCGTTCCTTTTTCGTCTTTGGATCTCTTCACAATAGTATGGAAGAATGTTTGGGTCAATGCGCATTCTCATATGGCTGCACAAGCTATTCTACCCTGTCGTCCCGTGCTGATAGCCCAGCTAAACACTTTCCGTTTCGTCCAACCCAACAAAGCCGCTCAACCAACACTGTGCTAGCTCAGACACGCATGCTACCGACAGTTAGCATCACAAACTTCAATGCTCTCTCACAGCACTCACTTGATAGATATCGTCTTCGCCTCGAGATAGTGCATCATGCCCTGCCTGCCTCCCTCCCGACCTAGGCCGCTCTGCTTGGACCCGCCAAAGGGCGCGTGCATTGCGAAGGTTTGGGATGTATTAATGTTGACCATACCCGCCTCCAACTGCCTCGCAATGCGCAAAGCTCGACTGGTTGATGCAGTGAATACGCAGGCTGTTGAAACCGTCAGCGACGAGACATGCGCGGGTGAACAGGTCAAGGCTTACAAGAGAGGCCGTAGCTCGTATCGTTCGCCATCTTGATGGCCTCCTCTTCAGTCTTGAACGTCCTGATGGTGATCACAGGGCCGAAGATCTCCTCGCGGTATATTTGGGCATCATCCTTGGGGTTGAGGAAGATTGTGGGCTCAACGTAAAATCCCGTCGTGCCATGTCGCTTGCCGCCGGTAACAAGCTCTGCCTCACCTTTCCCAATCTCAATGAAGTTCATGACGCGCTCGAACTGCTTTCCGTCGACAAGAGGCCCAAGGAAAGTCTTCGGGTCCATGGGTGAGCCGATCGTGTGGGTGAACTGCTCATATCGTCCCTTCAATTGCTTGATGAATTCATCAGCAATGTCTTCGTGGACAAAGGTTCTTGAGGCTGCAATGCAGGCCTGTCCCGTGTTGAAAAGGAAGTTTTGAGAGTGGTGCACCAAAGCGTTTTCGATGTCCGCATCTGGGAAGATCAAACTCGGTGATTTCCCTCCAAGCTCGAGCACAACTCTCTTGAGATTGCTGGACACTCATCAGCATCATCGAAGGCCATGCTCGTCAAGGCTAGACTTACCTCTTTGCGGCGAGCTCTTGCACCTTCTTACCAGCGAATACGGACCCAGTAAACGAGATCTTGTTGATGTCCTGCTTTGCCATTAGACTGCCCCAACATGCCACTTCGAAAAACAGCTCACCATATGGCTTGCCAACATGGATCCTGCCCTCCCATCTCCGGAGATGATGTTGATCACACCTGGGGGAAACCCGGCCTCCTTCACCAAGGCACCCAGCTGAAGCAACAACAGGGGGCTCTTCTCACTTCCCTTGTAGATGAATGTGCATCCTGTCGCCTATGAAGTAGAATTACAGTCAGCGGAAGTCCTCATGCTGGTGGCCGTGCATGGGGAATCAGACTCAAAGCGCTTCCACGAGGACATTGGCTAATGTCCCGCAGTGTGCTTCTTCGTCTATCGTCTGTTCTTGAGGCCACTTACGACAGCTGCAGCGATCTTGAATCCGAAGAAAATGGCTGATCCGTTCCAAGCCCCAATACCAGCACAGACACCAACAGGTTCATACTGAACAATATTATAGATTCCGTCTTCCTCGGGGAACTGCTCTCCAGCAATCTTATCGGTCCAGCCGGAATAGTACTTGAACGCGTCTGCGGTCATGCTCAACATCATGTGCACAACCGAGAGCGGTTGTCCCATTGACATGGCCTCAAGAGGCGCAATCTCAGAGGCGCGCTTGTCGAGCAAGTCGGCAAAGTTCCGCATCACCTGAGATCTCTGCTTTGGCTTCCATGTTGCCCATTCGCCTTTGAAAGCTGCGCGAGCGGCGGCGACGGCGGCATCCACATCGGCTTGTCCTGCGATCTGCACATTGTCTGCTACGAGTGATTCGTCGTGCGGGTTGTAGACGGATATGGTCTCGCCTGATTTGGCATCCACGTACTGCAACGTTGTAAGATTAGATTGACAGCAACAGACTGTCAGCCACCAACCTCATTGTTGATGAAAAGCTGCGTATGCATGATGGTCGACTTGTTATTCTTAGAAGGATGTGTAAAAGGTATGGGGATGTCTCGCAATGAGTACAACAGCGCGGGGTCACAGGCCCTTTATACCACAGAACGGTAAGACGTCGCCCTCACTAGGCCCGAATCGTCATCGTGGTTGGCCTGAAGTCATGGTCGAACACATGGGCATCCAATCGTAAACCTCGGTTAGAGCTGCACTTGTTGCTAGGCTCTTGTCTGCAGTAATTACAACTTAAGCAGGGTCCAAATGTGGTCATCAACCAGGCCGCCCCGCGTTCGATTATAGTCGAATCGATCAGGGGACTAGCCAATCGCGCCCGAAGAGCCCGAATAGCGTGCATATGGCGAATTGGCTTAGGTTTACAGCATGTGCATCGCGGCTTTTGCTGTCGTAAGCAGAGGCCTGCGCCGCAATGCAATGGCAGACAGCTGAAGCCTGGTTTGAGACTTGATTCCACGATGTCGACACAACGGACATAGGGCGACTTTGAAAATTTTCATTTCTTGGCCACAAAGTGCAAAGTCTTAATGCCGCGTGGAGCTGTTACAAGCACTGGTACAAGGGGCTCTCCGGACGAATTCGCAGCGTGGCATTGTTAGCGCAAGCAACCCCTCATCAATTCAAGGAACCTCGTATGTTCCAAATATCACAGCAGTCGTCCGGACTGGCTTGTTAACTCCGATAGCCGACGGCTTCCAACACCCGCACACTTGGAATCCCACAAATTGGCACCATTTCTCTCCGAGCAGGAAAGCCCTAAATTCTGAGTAAGACAGACCTCCACTCTGCTTCAACAACACCTGAGAGACATTTGCATGCTCGTGGCGCAATGCAGGGCGAAGCAGGATGGTCGCGATTCAGTTCTCGACTGTGCCGCAAGGAGATGTCACAACAAGGGTCTTCAGCTGCATGCGCGTGCGATGCGGTGCAGTACGAGTGCGGCAAACGGCTCGAAAGTCTGGGCGTGCGAGATACGAGGTGGCGTCCTGTCCCCAAAGTTGCTAGGAGTACGAGGCTGGAAGCTCATACAAGTAGCAGAACAGGCCCTCTATTGCGTAATTGATTCGTACGAGCTGCTTACGTATCCTGAGCTATTTCCATCGTACCCGCTATCGCATAATATTAAGACGTGGAGTTTGCATCTCAATCGACTGGGTTACATGCATATTTTTCTGCTCCAATATCAGCGAATTCGAACAATATGCGGATCATCTCGTTTAGCACCGTAATCCCAACTCTACACCATCTCGATCCCATACAGGTCAAATAGCACCGCAGCTTCATGTGCGGGGCTTTGTTCCTGGGTTTAGGAAGTCAAGGATGGGACTTTTTAGAGTTAGAAGCCTTTCGTCTGGGTTAGATATCATCTCGGCACTGGCACTTTGATGGCCCTCGTGCTTCCCCAACTGACTAGTCCACAGTTCGCGACATTCATGTGATCATCATGCGAAACGATCGGGCAGTTCCAGACAGCAGGAGATGGTTTTTTGATTAAGGCCTAAAGTAATACGAGATTTCAGCTGAAAGGATCGATTGAAGCTTCTCTTCCTTACCGCCATTACCAGGGAACAGGCAATGCGCACATACACCAGTAAGGGGCGCAGTGGGTATGTACGAATTCTGCTGGTGGAGTCTTGGACAACGCGGGTCTTTGGCACCGCGTACTTTGAGTTGTCTCTTATGACAATTTCCTTCATTGAGCGTACACATGTATCGTGGAGCTGAGTGAAGTGCTGCTTACACGCATAGGACTGGTAACGTTATGATGCAACCTGCTTTGTCAGCGGCCTTGGTGCTCTTGAAGCCCTCATGCAGCCCAGCCGGCCGCGGAAGTGGCGTAGTTCATCAGAATGATTCAGCCATGACTTCATACGTCCAAGTTTTGAGCCTTCCAAGACGAAGATAGTTTCCGCCGCAGTAGTCTGTGGTGGGAGAGTACGTGAGGAGGTGACGTCCGTGTGCTGCTCCAATGAACTCTGATTAGCCACCTTGCCTATGCAGGTTAGCGTAAGCACGTGGCGATGAGATCGCTATCCTCTCCTCTTCCGTAAGCCGAGCAGTCGCAACACCACAACAGCCTCTCCAAGTCGCCATCTCCATGCCAAGCTTACAAGAAAGGAGAGATTATTAAAATAATGGCAGAAAGAGGCAAGCAGAGCTCACAGTCACCGAATTCGAATTCGCCGTCAAAGCCGCTTTCAGCCGGTGCCGGAAGACAGCGCGTAATAGCTTCATGTCTGACATGCCGTCGAAGGAAGGTGAAATGCGACCATGGCCATCCAATCTGCGGGGCATGCACTCGCGGAAATCACGTCTGTACCTATGCTACAGACCAGACTGGCAGTGGGCCGGGTGCTGGGAGAGTTTCCAAGTCCATTTTATCCACTTTCGGCAAGGGTACGCGCACTGGGGACCTTCAGTCACGACTTGATCGACTAGAACTGCTGTTCGAGAAGGCAGTTGCTGGTCAGGTGCCAGCTTCCTACGCATCTGGCCAAGCAAGTGCGGATATCGAAAGGAAAGGGCACGACCCCGAGTATCAGACTACGCCTTCTTCGAATAGCCAGACATCGCAAGGGGCTGGCATCTCTTCGGACAATCATGACGGCACTTTATTGCTCGAGGAAGGTCAATCCCAATTTGTTTCGTCTCTGCACTGGGCGCTGTTGGCCGACGAGGTATCATAGCTCCGACGTAAACGATCCTTGCGAAGTCACTAACATGTACTAAAGATTCAAGATATCAAAGCTCTACTGGGCGATCAATCGGACGAAGATAAGGAATTACCTGCCCACAACAGTCTTGTGGCCCTGCTGTCACTTGGCCGAGCAAAGGTCGGCATAACTTTGCAGCAGCTTCTACCTCAAACTGACGAACAACGTGACACTCTAATGGAGATATTCTTTTCTAACGTGGATCCCATGACTAGAATCGTCCACAAGCCGACTTTGAATCGCAAATTCCCTACCTTGGCGCGAGAGGCTCAGCCGATTGCTTTTGCGGTATTCTACTCTGCAATAAACTCTCTTCCACCGCAGGCAGTAGAAGATCGATTTGGAGAAAGTAAAGACGAGCTTCTGGCACGCTTCGAACTGGGTGTCGAGATAAGTCTTGCAAGAGAGAACTATTTGACTACTTCCAGTCTCGAAATCTTCCAGGGTTTTATTCTATGGCTGACGTGCATAACGAGGGAGGACGATATGGGTACCGTCCCCCGCCCGCGGGCGGCAAATAGTTCACGTGTGCGATGCTGACACTTCACAGGAAAAGCGTGGGCGTTATTAGGCCTAGCGATTAGGATAGCTCTAAATCAAGGTCTCCATCGGGATCCGTCCCTGTTCCCTGCGGGATCCATGGACGCCATCACCATCGAATTGCGGCGCCGGCTTTGGCACCAAGTCTCTCATCTTGAATACCGCGCCGCAGAATGCAAAGGGCAAGAACCCAGCATAAGTGATGATGACTTTACGACAATGCTACCGCGAAACATCGACGACGAGGAGCTGGTCGAAGGCCAAAGCCCCGGGCCTACACCATATGACGAAAACCGCTTCACAAGCATGAGTTTTCAACTTGTCCGATTTATGGGCATGCGAAGCTTGAGACGAATTGTCCAGAGCACGTACCGCTTGGAAAGAAGGATGCTGGAATCGGGCCTTTATGGAACCTCAGGCCCGGATCCCGTACAAGAGCTGACTAGCATTTATGAGCAGATCAAGATCATGGTCGAGACAATGCATGAAGATGCACATAAGAAGTGCTTGCAGTACTGCAATCCAGACATTCCGGCTCAGCGGCTCTGTCTTGGGCTGTCTTCCTTGCTCGAGTGGAGATGCTATCTCTTGTTTTGGCTTCGCATGCCGCGAGCCTATCGTGATACAGTGTTCTCGGTGGACATTCGAAAATCGTGAGTGATGTTTGACTGGGAAGGGATGATGATAGCTAATACGCCTGATAGAATATTTGAGAAGTCAGTAAATTGTGTCGAGACGTTGAACGGAGCTAGTGTGGATGTTGATGCCGCGCGCTTCCAATGGCATATTGGCGGCCATGCAGCATTCCAAGCCGTAGGTCAAAGCAAAACCTTATGTTTCAGCATCTGATCTAAAAAATTAGATTATGCACATGCTATCCGAACTACGAAACCCGCTCTTTGACCCTCCTGATCGACAACGCGCGTTGCGAGCACTGCAGATGTCCAAACTGCTAAAAGAAAACAACCACACAAAAGCATGGACAGTGGTGAAGACCATGATTGACAAAATCATCAGTGAACAATCGTCGCAAGCGAATTCAGACACGTCATTCATCAGCCCGCGAACAGAAACAACCAATGGCCCTGCAGGTCTTGGCTTCCCTGTGTATGTGGACCAAATACCTTCGTATGCCATTACGCGCGGTCCAGGGTCGTATTTGGCACAGTCAACAGCAGTAATCCAACCACGAACTGAACCACGTGTGCAGCCGCCTCAGCAGGCAGGAACTTCGGCCATGAATTGGGACGATCTAAATTTTAACAGCATCGTCGGGGATATGCCTTTGCAGACTGGAAATCCAGAAATGCCTGAGTTCGACTTTGTAAGTTTCCAATACATTCGATCAAAATTAGGCTGTTGACCTTGATAGGGATTCTGGGGCGATCCTGTCGACTTCAATGACCCAGTTGCGTACAATGTCGATCCAAATTTCTCATTTGCTCCAACTGCATGATGCCATTCGAAGGTACATTGTATTTGAGGTTTTACTAATCCTAGAAGGCGGGCGCCAAAAGGAGATTGTGTTAATGGAGAGAGGAAGGCGATGCAGAATACCCGGCTCTGGAGCGCTGATCTGTCCTGTCAATTTTCCGGACGGTTAGAGTACATCATTGTCTACTTTTAGAAATGCCTGTTGATGCAAACCATTCGTCCCAGCGCATACTAAATTTAACAAGTGACGCCGCAACCAACATGCAGCTAGTCGAAGGTGATTCGCAGCCTTGCAATCAAAATGACGTCTACAACTCGCTACACCAACGATTTAAAAACGTCCCTCATCCACCCTCACAACAAAAGTCTCGGTCACGTTTCCGTCACGTTGCACGGCGATTCCAACTCCACAGTCCGCTGCTGATCCTCCAGCTCCACCGCATTGGCCAAAGTCCATAACTCGCATCTCTGGCGTAACTTACCGTCAAGCTCTGCCTTCTCATGACTTTTTCCAGCCTCTTCCCGCGTCAAATGTGCCCTCGCCCGACGTTGCTGATACCCAATACATAGGCCAGCCATGAGCACAGAAGCGAAGACGACGCTGACTGGGATACCGACGCCTAGAGCAACAACGGTGCGTTTGGACTGTGTCTGCCCGACTGCTGAAGCCGGAGATGCGGATGCGCCTGGAAGCGTGTACGTGGTACTGTTTCCTGCGGTCGCTGTCGGTGTGATGTAAGTCGGCGAAGTCAGCGTTGTTGTCAGAATAAACGTCACAACTACGGGTGGCGTGTCGCTGAAATAGGATATGAATACGGGCGTCTTTCCTACGATGTGTTAATACCGTGGAAGACATTGGGAGGAGTGTGCTTGCCTTGGCAGTAGGCTGAACTGAGGTAGTCTGGCGCATACGAGTAGATGCTACTATCTGTACTGAGCACCGTGTTGCATTGCATGATGGCGGAGGTAAAGTTTGATTCACTACAGAAGCACTTTGTGAGGGATGTGTCGCAGTGGATGGAGGAGATGGCGGTTGCCATGCAGTTTTGCTATGTGGCATTAGATAGAATGGTAGGGAAGACTGAAGGAGGGGGCACGCACAATGGGCAATTCGAAGTCTGTAGGTTTGGATAGGTCCTGTGAATCGGTTGGTGTCCATCCTGGTGGGACTCGCGTGGTTTCTGCGCGGATGCGGACGAGGGTGGAGACGAGGGTAAGTGCCTTCAGTTGGAGAAGCATTGCTACATCGTCTGCGAGGGCAATGACTATGACAGCTTCGTTTCGCGAATGCTCTCGACACGGCCTTGTAGTCCTTTTCTCATGCTTTCAGCCCCTATCATATCGCGCATTGCTGCTGATTGCAGTTGTGTTCAAAGTTCAACTATTGGCGTTCATCTTGACTGCGGCTCGACCGCAGATGAGCAAACATGCAGTATCCGCAATTCTCATGCTGGGTTTCCAATCGATTGCCGCTCGTGTAGTCGCTTGAAACTGTGTGACTTGCCGCTTCTGAGATCAGACTCGCACATGTGTCCTCGTCTAGTAGCGCAGTGACAAGGGCCAAAATCTACAAACGTAGGTGACCTCCTCAAAATGTGTATACCCTCTGACAGATAAGGCATGATTTGGCTCGAAAAGTCCACGATAGATGTATACCAACCGTAGACGTGGGCGAGCAGAAGCATGTATAGCACCTTCCATTACGTATTACTAGGATATTGGCCATCTCCCTGGTATAAAAGGGCTGTCGGGGGCCACGTTCAAAGAATCGTGCAGCGAGTGCATCGAAGGATATGTACAGTTCTATCACCCTCCATCTACAAACCAGGTTTGTCTCCCCTCAAATCGACCTGCGACTCAAGCCACGCTTTGCTATGTCGCTCGAATTTACACCAAAACATCAATGCGTAAGTCGTTTCTTGGCACGTTCTCTGACTGTCTTGCTGCTGAGGTCTAGCGCGCCTTCTTGGACTCGTCAGGTTCGTACGACCTGTCGTCGCTGCCCTCGACCTCCTTGACAATCTTCTCCATTTCTGCTGCTTGCCTCTTCCACTCGGTCTGGCACATCTTGAGCTCCTTCCTGAAGAGCTCATCATTTGGCTTTCTGTAGCTGCTGCCCATGCGATCCCACAATGTCGTGAACTGGCCGTAGTTGAAGTTGAAGTACAGGTGGTGCACTGCAGTTGTTAGCAGAAGATTTCAATCACAGGAAGAATATCTTACTTGTGTGACAGGCAGCACCGTTTATGATTGGATTGTCGGCAACGTACTCGCCATCGTGGATCATGATGGTCCAGATATTAATGGCCACGAATAGGAAGACTGAGGCAAACTTTTGTAGCGGGAAGAGGAATGGGAAGACATGGTAAGGAACGCTCTGGGAAAAGCCGTCAACCGGGTGGAACGCATGCGAGGCATAGGGTGTTGGCATGATCCACTTGTGGTGCGGCTTGTGGAGTCTCTTGTAGACCAATGGATGGTGTAGGCCACGGTGAATCCAGTAGATAAAGAAGTCGGTAAACAGGATGAAGAAGGGGAATTGAACAAAATTGTACCAGAGACCTGGTCCTTCGGCGGTTGTGTCGTAGATCTTGGAGTATCCTCGGACCTCCAACAAAAACACGGGTGCCGTGAGGAGGGCCATGCCAGGAAGGGCCCAGAATGCCTGAGCTATCTCCATACGAATCTGGTTCTTCAAAAACTTGGGATGAGCCATGGCGCTCTTATCGAAAACAAAGATGTAGGACAAGGACGCGAAGAGGAAGTAGACGACGAGGCCGAATAGCCTGCGGTTGGTGTTAGCGATGTTTCTCCACAGAAATGCGGGGGTTGGAGATGTACCAGGTGATGAGGTACAAAGTCAACAGTTGGCGCCGCCAGTCATCGCGGGGCAATTGACTCATGTATGCATATTTCCCAGGCTGGAAGGATAGGTACTGGCTTGCAGGTGTGTAGACCCACGTTGGCTGTACATAGTGCGTGGCGGCTTCTTTGATGCTCGAGAGGGTCGCATTGGCTTTGAAGGCGGGCGCAGCGGCGGGGAGAGCAGCGGCGTAGAGGTAGTCGAAGAGGTAGGTATCAAACCCCTCGAGGACAACGTCCATGGTGGGTATGAATGCGACGGGAGGCGAGGGGTGGGGAGTGAAAGGGCGTCGTTTTGGTGCCAATTGGCAGAACGCAACCGCAGTGCGCGTCTCACGTCGAAATGGGAGCAATGGAGCGGCGGAATGGAAGAGCAGGGGACCATGGCAGAAGAGCGTCGGTCGCGATTATAAAAGTGTGAGCTCTCGGCCAAGAGGGCGGGCGCACTAGGCTAAAAGCTGCGAAAGGGGTGTGGCCATAGGCGAATGTCCATCCTGTTTCAACCAATGGCTCCCGCCCGTTGCCCCACTTGCCTTTGTCAGCGGCAGCGGAAACGCCAGCTCCGGCCTGCAGATAATCACCTGTTGCTCGCGCGGCTAACATTCGCTCTCGTTCCACCTGCCACGCGTTGCAATCTTTGGCCTCACCGTTTCTTGTGTTATGAACATGTCACAACGGCCAGAGCTTGACAATTACGGCCACAATCACGGCCTTGTTATTTACACCAGTCCCCCTTTCCATTGACTTGATCGGACAGCCGATGCGCCACAGATATGCTCATTTTTTCAACGTCCCAAAAGCCTTCACATGTTTCTCCATGGGGCTGTCGCTCGCTCATTTCCTTTGAGGCCATGTTTTCACTCTTCGACCGTGCGCGAGAGACGTCCCTTCCAATCCGATCCTTTCACCCAGCTCGACCTTGGTTCTGAGCTTCTCTATCCCCCTCTCTCACTTTCTCCAGATAAAACCAGATGCTCTATTGCCTTAGTATTCTCACTAACAAAGGACTCTGGCCATAACAAACAATTTTCGCTGCAATTCTTAGTGCCCTCGCCTCAACCGTTTAAATTCTCTCCTGACAAGGTAAAGGTGAAGCAATCAAGGGTTTTAGCCACTTTCCACGATGAGATCAAGTAATTGGTCTGGAGTTGATTCTCTCACAATGAGTATTGGTCTTTCTCAAAGCCTCGTACACCAATCTTCATCTACTTTTCAATCTCGTCAAGCCAGTTAGCTTTCGTATCTATCCGATCGCTGTCTTCTCTTCTCATAGCCTTCACCATCATGCTTCTTCTAGTACTTCCATGTCGATTTACAGCCATTGCAATTCCATTGAAGAAGAGACCAAGGAACACGGCCATGGCGCCAGCGGGTGGCACACACTGTACCACCATTCTTGGCAAGGTGGGGTCTTGACGTTGAAAACCTCCGTTGAACAAGACTGCTTCTTCTGTCGACCGTTCTGGGAACCACTCTCGAATTCACATCACCAAGTCATCGCAAACCCGGCCTTCACAGCAATCATTGTGGCCATCTTCTGGAACCAAAGCGAGGGACACTACACGAAAATTCAGTTTGTGCTGGGACCCGAATTCGATGCCTGCGAGGAGGAGTTCGTGGACTCGTTTGAGCTATTGGTCGGTCAAGGTTTGTCGCAAAATCGAAATGATTGGAAGTCAACTGACAGGCTCAGAATCTTCAATGCTATCAGAGCACTCGACAATTACCAGTGACATGTTAAGCTTTCGTGTCCACGCAATTGAGTGGATGAATAGGTGCAGCAGCTTCCATGGAATAACTTGCACCTCTTCAAAGAAACAGGCGTGGCTCCCAAGACGTTTAATTGATGTGGGCCAGGAAGGGTGTATTCGGATCGTTCCTACAGAGCTCCTCCAAGCCATGGAATGTCCATACATTGCGCTGAGCTTTCGTTTTGACGAAGAAGTTTGCTTTGGCCTTGACTCGTCCAACCTGGAAAATCGGAACATCCTGTTGGCCGGACTTCCACTCTTCTTTCGGCACGCAATTATCGCAACGAGCCTCCTTGGCTTCCGATATCTATGGATTGATATTATTTGCATCTTTCAAGACTCGGAAGGTGACCGTTTGCAAAAATACATTGCGCAGACGGGTCTGGTTTATCAAAACTGCAGCCTGCACATCGCAGCCACGGGCGCCGAAACAATTCTCCAAGGGCTGTTCCCTCCCCGCACCGGCGTGTCTACGTACCCCTTGGATCTCTTCAATGGCATTGGATCAGCCCGAACAGTCGCCGTGGAAGAAAAGTTTGTGGACCACTGGAGTAATACAAACGAAACTTGGTCAGTATGCAGGTTTCTTCCTGGATCGACTGGTTGCACCAAGGACCTTGTACTTTGGGAAACGCCAGGTATATTGGGAATGTGGAGGCCTACAGGCTTGCGAAACATTCCCTGCAGGTATTCCAGATCAATTGTTCAGGGCGTTTTTCGACACCAAAACTCTGATCGAGGCTACAGATAGCCTATACCAAGACATAGACAGGCTAAGTAAGGTAACCCAAGCCCAAAACAACAAAGCAGCATTGTGCGGCCTTCACGATCACTGGAAGTTGATAGTCAAAGACTACTCACGAAGCTTTCTACCAAATGAGGACACCAGACTCATTGGCGTACAATGTCTCGCTCAAGGCCTAGGTGATATGGCCTCTGTCAAGTACGCAGCCGGGCTTTGGAGGGAAGACTTGCTGGATAGCCTCCTATGGTACATCGACGGGCCTTTCAACACCGGGATGCAACGAGCGTATCGTCCAGATGTCTAAATTGCGCCTTCGTGGAGCTGGGCCTCGGTTTGCGGAAAGGTGAGCTTTATTCCGTCAGCCGAGCTCTACAGCAAATGCGCGAAGATAAAGGACATTTACACCTGCGCAATCAATCCTGAACATGTAACAGGCCAAGTGGCTGGCGGGAACAACTTGATCACAGGATGGCTGATTAAGATTCCGAAGCCAAGCTATTTCTTCATTTGGGCAGATATGTTCGCGGGATGCTTCTACCGAGACGACCGCGAGGACATCGATGACGACCACTACTTCTGTCTGCCCTTGCGCATATAGAAGACGAGAATGCGATATTTCCTGTGCAGTCTGGTGCTCCGACAGGTGTTGCACCCCTGGGGAATTCTATATTAGAGAGTCGGTCTATTTCGATGTGCCCAAGGAGACCCTCTCCAGATCTTAGGTCAAAAAAGGCACGGCGCTGGTGCCTACAAGTTTCCAGCCGAGAGCGAGGATGGCCTCCCTGGTGTGCCGTTCAAAACCATGGTCATGGTAATTTGAACGAGTCTGATTCATTGGTGGATATTCCATCATACCCGCGCACTCTCCATCGCTCAAATGCTCGGTATCTGCGCTTAAGCTTTGCTCTCGCGCAACTTTCAGCGTTACGATTCGTTGCATCAAATCGCAGCATCGACTCAACTTTGGAATACGAGGACACTTTTCTATAAACAGGAAGCATCTCCAGCCGCTGAGCAAGATTTTTGGTGGTAATATCACGCCAGCTGCACATTGAAATGGACTGAGAGGCATTTACCGCGTCATTATGTCCACCGTCACCCGACCATGACGATCAAAGGAGCTTTTCGAGTTACCAAACGCGCGGTTCGCCTGACTGGTGTTCCTCTGGTTGATGCGTATCAAGCTCGGCTGCAGCTGGTACGTGAGCGGACGTCACATGTCTGTTTTGCATGCAAGTGCAAACTGGACCCGACATCTACGGCAAAGATCTCCTGCATAGCGTTGCCGCAAAGCGCAAGATCCGGATGATCTGCGATGGACTCGCTATTTGGCCTCGATTCCGTCTCGATGCCGTCTCGGTACTTTTCGTTAGGGTCTTTTTTTCGTCAGGTCTCTACGCTTTTAGAAACTGGTATGGAGGATCGACCGTGGACACCAGGTTGGGGGTGCAGTCTGATTCCATGCACATTAGTCTGGGCCGTCAGGCTGGGCCGTCATAAACGCCTCCAAGTCTACCGCGAAATTCGTCGAAGAAGCCAAGCAACCGGTCTATTCAACGGACGTCTATCTAAAGTTTCCCACATAGTTTATACATTATGGTGCCATGTCCATATTCTTCATGTTCAGCTGTGCAAAACGATGGTTGATTCGTTCCTGACCCATCTTCCACCAAGGCTTCCGCTCCGCTTCTCCGCGGCGCGGACCGTAAAGATAAGCTTTCTCATCATTGTGGTGCTTATCAGATAGACATTTCGGGCCTTTTTGGTTGCAGTTGTAGTGGGAAAAGGCTTCGGCACATGCTCTGCTGACCCGCGGAAGGCAAAGATCTTGATGCACCATAGCATCATAATTAGCGTGGATCGGACGATCCGCCTCTCTACTCCTCGGAGCTAAACCCCGGATTCTCATAGCATGGGGGTTCGGCAAGCTACTAAATGCAGACTCGTCGGTTAACAAAGCGCGCCTTGGACTTTGCGTTCCCGCGGGGCTCTTCGTGCTAGCAGAGGATTGCTTTTGGCAACGGCGGCAGCCCAAAGTGCAAAACGCACGGAACGAGAAATTGACTTTGACTGACAGCTGCCCTGCCCGGCCCGCCAAACTGCCGAGTGCTTTTGCATCCTATTCCCGGCCAGCCAATATCACCTCGGACCGTCGCCGTCCAGTGTGGTTTCACAGTCACTACCTCGCAAAGCTTCAGACAGGTCCCTGCACCTGGAACAGGGACCATGCACAGTCGTGTACGATTAATCAACAATATTGTCCGATTCAGGTCCGCCGCAGCCAATTTCTTCGCGCAGGCGGAGGAGAGCGCAAGCCAAACCCGAGGGCCAGGCTCCGTGGACAAGTCAAGACACAGCAGCATGCTGCAGTGTCGGAATCTCGAGACTGCAATGTCAGACGTGAACCCGAGAAGCGGAGAGGTGTGTCGCACAGAGCCAGGTGAACGGGCTATGAATATATGCGCGGCCTGCCTCATCCGGGCCCAAGTGACAGGATCAAGACGGGACCCGTTCCACCGAATTGTAAATGAAGCGATGCGGTGCGACGACGATGGCCGTAATGGTCCAGCCGATCAGATGGTCATGCAGGCTCGACCCGGTTGTAGGCTGACGGTTGCGCGGTTCTAGATCAAAGCGAGTGGTCATGGTGGTACGAGGGTTTCAGGCGCACGCGACCGACATCGGGTGGATGCATGAGGGCGTAAAGGGAACAGGAGGGGATCCGAGGAGATGGATATGTGAGATGAAGGTGAATGAGGGTGCTCTGTAATTAGATGAGCATGTCGTGGAAACTAGGGTGGAGGCACTGGAGGGGTACCTGGGTACCTGCAATGGCACGTGCCTGCGGCTCACTCGGCAGCAGCGCTGACGGCTCGTGCGAGGACTTGCCCACTTGGCCAGGAAACGAAAGCGAGGTTCCTATCCCATTGAGATGCAAAAGGACATGAAACACTTGGACGCCGAGGCATGCAGCGGGGTCCCAAAGCAGCAGAAGGGGCGATGGGGTGGGGTCCTTCCCCGAAGATTACCTCATACCCACCCCATCCCGACCAGGCGGTTCGCTGGACCAGGATTCGCACGCGCACCTCTTCGGCCCATCTCGGGGCAGGTTCACGCGACGACGATATCAGCGATACCGATAAAGGGGCGCGATGCGGTGGGATTGGTGGCGCGAGCGGGGTGCAGACATTTTCTCGCCTTGGGACGAATGAGAGGCGGTGGGAATGCTGCAGCGAGGCAGCAAAGAAGGGCACACGGCGCCATTCGGCATCGTCCAGCCGGAGTGAACATGTGGGCACGCGCACCGAGGAACATGTCGTCGACCGTCCGTCTTGTCTTGTGCGCGAGGGGGTGGGTGAACTAGACAAGGTCCACACGACGCCGTGATATGTATCGAGTAAATTGGGCGACGGCCAGCGAGCGGGTTGCAGTTGCATGCGCGACTTGATGAATTTTTTTCGCTCACCGCAGGTCCGATGGCGAGGATGCGGTTTTATGGCAGGGGACCGAGGGGACCGAAGGGACCGAGTGTAGCGAGTCGCAAGGGCAGAGGGAGGGATACTCCGTAATACGGGCATACTCAACGCTCTTTGTCGTCGCGATAAGCGTACAAGAAGGACGTGCCCACGCTCGCATCCCCGCTCCCACTCCGCCCACGCACGCGCGCGCCCCCTCGCCTCGAGCTCCTGCCACCAACCCCCCTCTTGCAGTCAGCGCAACTCGCCGCGTCGAGAACCGGGAAGCAGAGCAGCAAAACCGCTTCCTCTCGCGCATCGCATCGCGCCTCATTTCTGCGAACGCATATTTGCCAGAACGAGGCTTCATAACGTCATACGCGACATGGGGGGAGGAAAGGGATTGTGTGTGTCCCAGGAAAGCGCGACTGATCTGCACTAGCGCCGTCGATCTGTTACCCCAATTCCAACATCCCATCACAAAACCATCATCTCCTCCGTCAGCCGCCAAATCCCATCGCAAATAAATCCCCCCACCGCCTCACTTTGCAAATACACCCTATTCATTTGCCACTTGAGCATCAACACAACCTCGCATATGCCCTTCGAACATGCCCCCGTTGCGTGGACCCCTGCTGTGCGCGTTTTCAACGCACGATGACATTATCTCAACGCTCTGCTCCCCCATCCCCCAAATCCGCTGCACTGCAATTGGCAGACCAGCCAAGGGAAAAGGTCTTAGCGGCGCGGGATGCCCAGCCCCGCGCACCGCCCTAACCCGCGGAGAAGAGGACATTCGTAACCCCTCTGGCCAATGACATGGCCCCGCGATGAAAAGCCGCGTCTGTGCACACACACCTGTGGCGCCGTGCGTGGCCTTGAGGGCAGATGCTGCACCTCGTGGGCCCTGGACATGGGGTTTGTGGCATGCCATGCATCATTTTCTTGATGATGCTGCTGCTTTGCTGCTAAATTACTGCTGTTGGTGCCGCGGCTGGGCAGTTGGGCGTGGGCATAGACGAGTTGGGTGCATGCTAATTGTTACAGCTACCTGCTAGCCAGCCAGCCAGCTACTCAGGCCGTGCGCTGTGATGATGTGTGACACGGGTGCTACGCATACCCGTTGAACGTCTCTCTGCACCTTTGAGCAACGCCGGACCGCCGACATGGGCATATGCCCCCCCTTTACACCGAGAAGGTTTCTACAGCATCACTTTTGGGCTTTGCTTTCGGGCCTATCACTTCACCCCCATGCACGCGCACCCACTTCATAGGGGGAGGGCGCCTTTGGCACAGAGTCATGTCCGGGAACAGAGCTGGCTGTGAGGTTATTGCCGCCTGCACCTGCGCCTGCGCCTGATGCTCGTCTTCGCTTGCTCCCCTATCAGATAGGCCCGCCGCATGGCAGATCGCTGCCCCGTAACAACGCCCGATGTGCCTGTCGACGAGCGAGATCTCGTCACATCGTGGATGAGAGCAAGGGTTAGCCGAGTGTGGCAGAGGAGCGGTGTCATGCTGCACCTCGATGCGCCAGGGCCCTCTGCCAACTCGCGACGACAGGGTGACGAGGGCGGCGGTGAATGTCAATATCGCTGCGTGGGTGGTCATGGACGTTTGTGTGGGTTTTTCGATATTGACCCCTCTGCCCTGGGCCTCATTGGTCCGCAGAGATAATAATACATACATACACTTTGTTGAGGCCGGGACGCCTGCGGCCTACATACAGATCCGCTGCCCGGCCAATAGCACAATCGTGATTCCCGTGACAAAACGAACGAGCCAGTTTTCGCCCCTCTCCACGCACAACCGCAGCACAGTACAATAAAGGGTATCCGCAGGTGGCCTTCCTCCCCGTCCCCGCCGAATGCAGCACTCGATAGCCAAGGGAGAGACTCCAAAGTACAAAACGAAAATGACAAGACCCCCGAAAAAAAAAAAGACTATGTGTAGATAGATGACACCCATCTCTGCACTAGATCGGGTGTCAAGCAGACCGTGGCCCGAGCCTCCAAATGCTACAGTGACCTGCTGCGCCAAATCAGAATCCGCCACCAAACTCCATTCACTATCGTATTGTGTATGTGTCGTTATATATGACTGCCGTATTCTTTGTACACTGGGAGCGGGCTGCCCAGCTGCGTATCCGACTGCTCAGTACAGCATCCGCTCCGGGAAGACCTTGTCGTCGTAGCTGTGGCTCTGCGCTTGGTAGCCAGCCTGCATGGGCGTGTTGAAGTCGTAGCCTTCGTGGTGCGATTTGTGCGCGTCATCCGACGACATGGATGACGACCGGCTACTCCGATCGCTGCCTTGGTGGTAGGAGCCTGCGTACGTCCGCCCGAGCGAGCTGACGTTCATGTTGGACGGGTATGAGCTGGACACGGCAGAGTTCGGCGGCGCTGATATCCGTCGATCCTTGCCGCGGCCTTTGATACCCTTGTTGGAGTTCTTGTACAGCGATGCAAAGTATTCCCAGAGTTCCTTGTCTTGCTCCGTCACGTAGTCTCCGGCACCAAGAGTTGCAAACTTTTGAGTCAAATGTCGCAATGTACTTGCATGGAACTTGTTCTGGTGGGACTGCCCAATGTCAGACGTTGAATTTTGATTCACCAGACCGGCCGAAACTGACCTTGAGGTTGCCCAATTGAGTGAACTGCTTGCCACAGTCGTCTAGTCGGCAGGTGAAGGGCTTGATCTGCTGGTGCACAATCTTGTGTGCGCGAACATTGCCGCGTTGAGCAAACGTCTTGCCACAAATGTCGCAGTTGTACGGCCGCTCGCCAGTGTGTCTTCTCTCGTGGGTCTGCACTGTTAGAATTGGCCTCGGACGAGACAGGATGCAGGGCTCACCTTCAAGTTCCCGAGCTGAGAAAATCTCTGGCCGCATGACGGTTCCTTACACAGCTGTGGAGAATGAGCAGCGGTCGCAGCTGGCGCTGAGCTTCACTTACAAAGGGCTTGACTCCAGTGTGGGCCCGAGTATGAATCTCGAGGTGCGTCTTTTGATAGAAGCTCTTGTTGCAATCTGGCATACTGCACTGGTAACGCTTCTTTGGTTTCGGGCTCGGCTTGGCGGCTGGCTCGGGGTCCTCCTGGACGAGTGGTGAGCGGAGAGGAGCCGGGTAAGTTCCGTCCAAACTTACTTTGGCAGGTGGCTGGGGCGGATGCGGCTGGGGGTTCTTTTGCTGGGCTTGAATGGCCTTCATCAGAGTGTCGACGTCGGTGGAGAAATGGGTCGCGTCGCCAGATTCAGAGGTCGCGGGCTTGTAGTCTTCGCCGTACGAGGATTCATTGTAGAGCTGGGTGGATTGGATGGGCGAGCTGCTCTCGGACTTGACCGGCGGGGTGGTCTCCATGGGGAAGGCATTGCGTGCCTCTCGCACGGCGGGAAGCGGCGGGATGCCGGTGGTGCCCGTGTATGCCACAGTCTGTGGCAGCGAGGGTGGATAGCTTACTGGGAAGGACTGCTGCATATTGTAGGGATTGACCGAGAGGGAGTCAAAGGCAAAGGCTCCAGACTGGTAGGGCACCGAGGTGGTCAACGGGTGGCTCTGGAAGAGAGGCATGCTCATGTCCATTGGAGTGGTGGTTGCGTGGTAGGCTCGCGAGGTGGGTGGGTTTGTGACGGAGCGGGAGGCATCGTAGGAAGGTACGAGGCCCGACATGTTCATGTTGGGCATGTGCATGGGCTGATCGGGACGACGTTGCCAGAGGCCGGCGTGCTGAGGAGCAACGACGGCGGCCATTGCTGATAAAGGAGGAACGTGCCAGCGGCAGACAGTGGGGTTCACGGACTATATGCCGTTCGAGAGGGTGGAGGGCTGAGAAGCGAGGGCAATGGCGGGCGGAACCGAAGGCTGGCGGGACGATGTGTATCAAAGCAGAGCTGCGAAGCGATGGGACAAGACGGCGGGCGTGGGAGTCAGGCGGTCATGAGGAGAAGATATGCAAAGAGGGTGCTTGGGAGCCAGTAGCGGAGGGGGGCAGAGTTTGGGGGTCTACATATAGAGGGCGCGATCAAGATGTCTCCCTCTGGCATCCCGCGAGGGCAAGGATGACGATGTTGTGGAGCGGACGGAAAGAGCTAGAGGGGACAGGGAGGTGCAGTCTAAGATCGAGACCGGTGGTGCTGCAGGACGGCGAACAAGCAACTCGCTCTCCCATGCAGCCAAGGCGTGATGGGGGGGAGTGGGCACTGAGCTCGGCATGAGGTCGCTGTTTTAGTGAGAGCCGGGGGAAAGACAGGACCAGGCTGGGAGGGGATGGGGGCGCAGCGGGTTCAGATCCCCTTGGTGAGGGCAGCCGGGGGGGAGCGTGCATCCAGCGAGCAGTCTGATCGGGGACGGCAGCAGAGGCCAGCTCCAGTGGTGTGAACGGGCGGCCGGTGGCTGCGCAAGGGCTGGTCTCAGGTGCGTCGAGTGTGGGGGTTTTCCGCTCGAGACAGACGCCCAAGGCGCGTGCCATTGGCCGGGGGGGAGAGGGCCGTCACGACGGTCACGACGGTCGCTGCTGCCATGTCTACCGCCAGCTACCGCCAGCTACTCGCGCGCGGTGCGCCGAGCGGCGAGCGGCATCCCGGCCGGCCAGCTGGGCTGGGTTGGCCGTTTGAGCGAGCGGCGACAGATATATTGCCTCTGCGCGCGGCGGAGGGGTGCGACTCGATCTCGCAGGGTGAGGAGCTCAGGCTGGCCGCGTCCGCGTCGGCGAATGGGAGCGGCGACGATCCATGGCCGGCGCGCCAGCAGCGTGGAAACGGGCGACTGTGATCCTGGCGGGGATCTCGCGCCCTTGGCCGGCGTCGTGAGCCTGGCTAGGACAGACTGGCACGTGGAGGCCGCGGTGTTGGTGTTGGTGGTGGTGGTGGGGATACATAGTAGCGGTCGTGTGGTGACGGTAGTGTGCGAGTGTGTACCGAATACCAACAGCGCAATCCCATTAGTGGCCGTCCATCGCTCCTGCCCGGCCCGCTGCTGGCTGGACTGGCGACCGAGAGGGAAGGGCAGCGACCGCCGAGGGTTGGGCAGGCACGACGCCCAACAGCAGCCAGCAGCGGGCAGCAGCGACCATTGCGAATCCGAATGCGGCAGGCCCAATGCGCCGCCTCCTCCCCCCTCTGGCGTTAGGTAATGGGCGGGTGTGAGGCTTTGGCAGCGCACGTTGCCTGGCGAACGGGGATGCTGCTTGGGAGCTCCCGGAGCGGGCTAAGCGTCGTTGCCGGCGCATCCTGGCTTGTCAGGCGGCGCATCGTTGCGGGAGTGCAACCTTCGTGAGTGCTCTGGCCGAACCCTCCCGTCTGGGTCGCTCCCGGGGCACCGGTAAGAGCAAGCCGTCGCACTCATCGTCGCCCGCCCCTCCCCCTCCGCAGTGACGACGGCGACGGCGACGACGGCGACGACTCATGGCCGGCATCGGCACGCGCTCCCCCTCGAGGGTACCTGCAGAGGGCCGTGTAGCGTCCTCGTCTTCTCTCGCTCCTCTCGCTCCTCCGGACCCTCTGTGGACCGCTGGCTCCCGGCATCATCCCCAGCAGCTCGGGCGGCCGCGCCCTGGCTGCCCTGCTATCTGTGCGCGCTTGCTAATTGCATTATTTCTGCTCTGGGCTTGCCGGCCTGCTCCGCTGCTCTGCCCTTCTGATTGGCCTGCCTGGCCCAGCGACCCGGATGCGTCCAATTTGCTCCTCAGACACTCCTCTCCACCATCTCGACTTGCTCGACGCCGCCCCGGCCTCCCCAGCGCCATTCGCTTCATCCTGTTTACCTCTTTGGGCGACCTGCAGCCTGCCCTCTTACCCCATTGCTCTCTGCTCAGCAGCCTCAGCACCCCTCCAATGCCTGCCACACGTCACCGTAGCCGCCACCGCCGCCGTGCTCCGGACCCATCACGCTGCCTGCCTCATCCTCGCCCACCTCTCGCCTCTGCATGGCTGCACATTCCCCTCTCTCCCCCCCGGTCCCCTTGCTCACTGTGACGCCCAGTGCTTCCTTTTCGTACGCCTCGCAGCTCTGCTCTCTCCAACGTCGGCCCAATACCACGGCTGGAGCCAGCCTTGATCGGAAGAGTGCAGCGCCATGGTTCCAGAAGGCTTCAGATCTCGTCGCCTTGTCACTTCCCGTGCTGCTCCTCCCTCCCTCCGTCGTTTGCTGCCTATTTTCGTAGCACACTTGGCTGCCACTGCGAGGAACGCCTCGCTCATGCCTTCTGCCTCAAACATGTTCAGTGAGCGTCGGTGGCCTCCCGCCGACTCCACCCGATAGTCTGATCGACGTATCGCCAAGCTATACCCAGCAGCTGCAGGGGCTTCCCAATCGAGTTGGCTGGCGCGTCCGCTGCAGTGCCCTGCTGGAAGGTCTGCCGAAACACCATCTGGCAACCCGCAATGGCCACGGCTGCCATTGCACACATTACTTGCTGGACCATCTGTCCGGATCGATGTGGTACAACTGTCTCCAGATGAGCAGGCCTATCAACCGGACCGAGCCTGTTTCGAGACATTGTCGCGTGCAGTCGCCAGGGCACAACCCTTGCACGGCGTTCCGCAGCTGTAGCCTGGATCTTCAGATGGCCTCGTGGTGACAGGTGTATGACAGGTGCAGGCTCGGCGATCAGGTTGCGCCTCAGACACGCCATGATACCTGGTTTTGCCAATACAATCTCCTTCGCCATGCCCTCACCCTGGAGTCTGGACATGGTGGGAGTGGCAGGGTCAAATCTATCAGGATCACCTCCCCGGCTTGTCGTTATTTGTGCCTCGTGTGTGAATGTGCTGAATCAAATACATGCCGCCGAGATGCACACATCCCCCAAAATCGCCTAGAGCGAGGCCACCGATCCGGGGGTGGATCCAGGGCATCCAGTGCTTTTGCTTCAACATCAACTCGTTCCCAGCCTCACTACTCGGATTCGCGTCCGACTCGACAACGCAGATGCAGATTGCTGCGAGATCTACTGCAACCTCCCGATTGCGCAGGAGACGAGCTGGGATGGGGTCATCGGTGTCCAAATCAGTGAAGCTGCAGTAGCCCCAGACATGGGGCCGCAAGCATCATGAGGCTGTCTCCCCTACGCGCCACCCCGAGTGGCGACCAGAGAGAAGACCATGTGCACGCCCGAGCAATTGAATGGCGGAAACCCTTAGGGCCATTGCAGAAGGTGAGTGCTCATGTTCAAACGAAGCTGAAAGAGAGGGTGCAGGGATACTCCTCGTGCAGAGTTCACACTTGCAGAATCTCAAACGCTGATAGCCAATTAGGACAGATGGTGGCAACCAATGGGAGATTTACGCTGGGTTCCCGCGAGCCGAGCGTCGTCAAAGGTTACACAAGATGACGAAAGCGAACACGGGCTGGTAAGCGAAGAAGTCCTCAAACAATGACCCTCTCTCGCTATGGCAGCTAATTTTGGGACTGCGCTCATGTTTGGACGGTTGGTTTCGTGACAAATGGATCTACTCGTTCTCGGGCCCTACCATTGATCGCCGTGGCACAGCCGTCGACTTGCACTTTGTGTGGGCCCGGCGGCGTCGGATAGCGGTCCGCATGCCGTGTACGACGCGACTTGGGCATCGCAACCACCTGCTCAGTTCCTCGCCTGCTGCCAGCTCTGCACTCTCGGAGAAAGACCTGGGCACTGCAAGGCGGCCAGCATTCCTCACGATGCCAATGCAATTCAGCATTAAGGTCGCTGCCCCACCCCCACGTTGACCCTGGAGCCCCGTCAGAAACTGGAAGCCTCCTGTCAGTCCCAATTGGGATAGACAAGCCGCGCCATGATCCACCGATTGCATCTAGTGCCCCTGGGCTGGGATACCCTGTGTTTCCAAGTTGAAATTGCATGGACCCATCATCGACAATCTTCTTGGTAGGTAGGTAATTGATTTTAGTTGCCTGCCCCGTGCGGTAGCCGCGGAGAAACACGGCTCCTAATGCCTGAGGACAGAACATGGCCTATTCGACACCAATCTGTGCAATCTAATCCAAATATTTCAAACAGTGCGTCCGCCACTCGCCGCTCTCCGTTTGCAGCTTGTGGGAGGTTTATAGGCGCACTAACGTACATACGGAAAAGATGGCCTCTTCTCGTCAGTATCCTGGATGCCCAATGAAATCTTCTGCCTCGGCTTGCACCGTTGTAGAAGGCCAGCGCGCAAATAATCACCTCACTCCGAGACCTTTGGGTCCCAGGTTATCAGTAAATGGCCATTGCGTTACGTGATTCATTCTCGATGCGTCAATCTGAAACTCACGGAACAACTCATTGCGGTTCTGTAATTCTATTCAGTCCTGGGGAGGCTTGACGGAATGTACGTCGGGGGGCTCCGCCGTCGCAGTTCTCAGCCATTCAAGGAATTGCGCACTGCGACCCCTGCCAGCCCTATGGTCACACCCCGCAGTTTTGTCAAAAGATCATGTCTCGTTGGGCAGCAAGTCAGCAGCCAATTTCCCAGACTCCCTCCTCAGAGTCATAACGTGATTGCTGTTTCAGAGCCTTGTGATTGTGCAGCAGCTTCGAAGGAACCACCTTAGTATCTATTTATTTTCATTCCATTTACAATCAGGTATCCTTACGCCGGGACACCAGTCTCGGGCAAGGTGTGATGATGGTTTACCAGCTCATCGATTAGGGGTTATTCATGCAACGACCCACGCGCCCTTGTAACAAAAGTAGTCATTCCCCGCGCGAGCGATGCCGATACCAGCCTGTGACAGGCGCCGTGTCTCACTTCCTCGATGAAGTCCGTGGCAACTGCCGCACACAAGACCACCACCAAGAACCGATAACAACCGTCTCTATGATCACGGCGTGCGTTGTGCGGAGGCGCTAACACTTTCGCAGCAGGATTTGCGTTTCTGTACACTGGAGAGCTGACAGTCGCGTCTCACCCCTTGTCGAGCTTCTGGTAGCGAGCGTGGGAGAGGTCACGATGCGAATCCGAATGTTCTCTCTGCAAGACCATCTCCAGCATACCGAGTCAGTTCTCATACGAACGCTGGACGAGGTCCAAACAATAGCCCTGTTCTGCGGCTAACTCGCCCGAGAAGACACTGACAGGTTGGGCGCCCAGTGAAGCCCAAAGACGAAGGGCAAAGTATGGTCGACTGCTACACCCATCCTCTTAAGGTTTTGACGACTCTGCCAGATAGCAAGGACGTAGTTATTTTCTCGACCGGCTAGCCAGCCTAGGTGTACGGCCAGGTGTTCAGCGATTGAACCAATGTTGCTTTTCACATCGGCGCATTTGACAGCTGGCGTCTCCACGCCGAATGTTCCTTCAACGAAGGAACCACGGCTAGCCTTGCAACGACGAAGAAAATCGGTTTGTACTCTAGTCATGACTGACCGTCATACGTCTATGCAGATGCTTAGAATATATGTCAAATTCTTAGGGTCTCCATTATCGCAGAGATAAGTACAATCCTTCAGCGTTTGCAGCACAAGAGCATGTCACTGATCAACGCTAGCAACACAGTCTCAAGTACGCCGTCTATCTTCAGTATCATCGCTCACTGGAACGAGTTCTTATGAGACGAGGGTAGGAGTCGCCCCTAGAAACAATCTTGGTCCTCTATGCTCGGGCTTCAGCTTCCCATCAACACATCCAACGGCCACACTGTGGGGGTTCAGTCACACTGTACACAAGCACCGGCTGAAAAAACGCCGTGAAACAGCAATGTTGTTGAGGCATGGCTTTTGGGTCTTTTGGTAGTGGTGGGTGCCATGTTGCGTTTTCTCAGCCCCCAAAGATTGGTTTGAAGTGCCCACACACCACCGGAACTGTAGTCTGTAGATCAGAATAAAGGACCGATTATGTCGACCCGAAGTCATAATGGCCATCTTTCGCATTCAGCGCAACTTTTTCCATGTATTTGATGCATTCAAGTCTCCAAAAGTCTGCTATACACAACACAGCTCGAAAAGAGCCACACACCAATCTCGCCACCCTTCCTCACCCACCACCCCCTATCCATCTCTCCTACACCTCAATACTATTTTCCTACCCCCAGTACTGACCACTCGCCCCTCGCCCCTCGCCCCTCGCCCCTCGAGTCACGAATCCGAGCATCCCTACCATACCCTGGATCAAACCCCTCACGACCACGAGGCCACCAGATCCTGCACCTCGACGGATATCGGCCGTCCCCTGCTTCTCGGCCCTCACCCCTAGTCTCCCTCTCGGTACGCCTTTTCCAAACGCAGCAGGCCCGTCGCCGGTCCTTCCTGAAGCGCAACCCCGTGCATACGACGACGAAAGGACCCCTGCCCGAAGCCTCACGATGCGAAAGCGGCGAAAATGTACGTAGGCATCGGTCGCTCTGCACGTCTCTCGATGCATCGCCAGATGCATTCCCAGCGCATGCCGTCACAGGGCCCGTCTCTCACTCGACCTCGGCATCCGCATCACCGGCAGACAAGGGGTTGCTCAGCTTTAGATGGGCACACGTATGTACGACGGCTGTGGATCTTGCCGCAGCAGCGCTGAGCTCACGCCTTCTCACACCGGCCGCCTATCTCCACCAGCAGCGGGCCTCGCCGCCGCCCGTCGCTGCCAAATACCGAACACGAAGGGGGGGCCCGCAAGAAGACAGGGCGGCGTAACAATTAGTCTCTCCTTTCTGGCTACCAGGGCCGGCCTTGCGCTGTCACCACGGTCGTCGGGGCAGTGTGTGGCGAGGAAGGAACGTCAAGGAAGAGGGAAGAGGGAGGAGCATCAAAGAAAGCGCCCCAAGCCGGGGTGTGCAGGATCGGGAAGTTGCTTTTGGGACCCGCCTTCGGTTTCGCGCACGCGGGCGAATCGAATGCGTGGCGTGGGGAGCTGCTTGGCGGCCTGGCTGATCGCGGGCAGGGGGGGCACGGGTATCGTGATGGTGGGGGAGAAAGAAGGTCAGGGCTGAGATGAGGGAAGGGTTTAGGGCGGGGCTGGGGAGGGGGTCCTTGCTGTGGGCCTGGGCTCGGTGCAGAAGGCCGGTGCAGAAGGCCGGTGCGAGGGGCAGGCAGGTCTGGGACGGCATCTCGTCGAGTTTACTGCTTGGGGGCAAAGTTCGGGGGTGGTGAGGAGTGAGAGGAGTGTGCTCATGCATGGGGTGTGGGTTTTCGCAGCTCTTTCGCGACGGGCGGGTATGCATGGGCGTCTCGAACGAGGAGTGTTGCCGAGGGCGGATGGCGATGCGAATCGTGGTGGAGGTCCGTCTCGCGAATCTGCGCATACGCCCAACGTCGTACGATTCAGAGCATTTTCAGGAATGTTGAGATGGGATGGGGAGTGCATGACACCCCGGTCCCAGTCCAGTCCAGCAGTCGACGATCAGGAAATAGACGGAATACGGAGTACAGTAGACTGTAGACATGATCTACCCTTGCCGTGTCCCGTACCGGTAGTCGCGCCTGCCTCTGTAGCGTGCAAGACGTCGCTTCCACTTTGAGCGACCTGCATATCAACGAAAGCGACGGCTCCACGCCGAACAAAGATGCCCGACGAGCCCATGCTGCCTGCCCTACCTCTCTGCCTCGATCACTAGCCTTGATCCTGATTTTAAATCTGAATTTGACAGAGGCTTGCAGCGAGATTTGTCGGTGCCCCCCCGCGCTTCCCCGATTGCTGTCCCTCGCCGATCCCATCTCGCCGCATGTGGCCTGCAAAAGCGAGACCTCACATCCATCCTCACCTTTTCCCCTCAATCTCCGGGCCCACAGCAGCACGCACCGCAGCACCCATGCAATGTCACCCGAGCCTGTCGTCGCCTCGCTTCTTCTTCCCACTCGATCCTGCCCCCGTCGCGTATCTCGCCTTACCCTCGTAACCCCCCCGAATACGTAGTATCCGCAGATCTCCGAGCGAGCGCGGCCAAGCCCATCTGCGATGCGCATACGTTTCACCCTCTTCTGGGATGCTGACTCGCTGCCTCTGCTGCTACCTGTGCCTGCTTATGGAAACGACAGGGCGCTGTGTCTGGACGCATCGAGCTGCTCGCCGGCGGGCCTGCGGGCGCCGGCTGCCACTCGATACGCGGGTCCTGACGAGCACTGTCATGGGTAGCAGATCGTCCGTAAGCAGCACAGATAGGCAGCTGAGGCTGTAGGTGGCATGTGTTTGAACAGGCCCCATCACACATCGCATCGCAGCCATCTTGTCGACCATGCCGATCAAACATCATCGACTCCCACGTGGCTGCTGAGAGGGCCCCATGTCGCCTTCTTCAACGCATAGCGAACGCGCGTCGCGTGGCCACTACGGTTCCAATCTCACAAAGACACAGGCAGCGTCGAGCTAACGGGAGAAGTTCTATATTGGGAGAAGGAACGTCCCTCGACAGGCCCATGAACACTGCAGACACCTCGCCTGGTCCGCCCACACACAAATACCTCATGCTCGTGTGCCACTGACCCAACGCAGCCCTCAGACAAAGACAGAGTGAATCGAGGGGACACGAAAGAAAGGAGAGACCAAGCCAGACGCAAAATGTGTGCCCCTCCCGTGATATTCCTGCAATCCAGAAAACACTTTCGTCCCATCTTCGCCGTTGAAATCCCACCGATGCGAGCGGCTGTCTGTGTGACGTCGCTTTTTGGGAAACGTGCCCGTGTCCAACAGCAGAGCCGACGCAGACATGGCACGGAAACAATACAAGAGGGAGAAAAGAAGATGGAGAATCCATCATCGCACTTCGTAACAGTGTCTGTATCCTGGACGAGGGGTATACCGAGTCGCGTCCTAGATCCGACCACAAGGAAATGTTGGACTGCAAGACCTTTCGCCGTAACCCTATGACCGACTATCTGCAACGTCGGCCATTGCAGCTTTTTGCGCCGAGGTCCATTCTAAGGCCCGGTGTACCTGTCAAACCTGCGGTGAAGAGTCAGCCAAGACAAGCCAACAGACGCAGAAAGCGAGAAGTGTGAGGACGGAGCGAAGGGAGGGAGCGACAGTGTGCAAACGTGAGGTCGAGGAGCGCGCGAGCCGGGATGCAGCGAGTTCCGAGGCGTGCAGCGTGCATGCAATCAGCGCTTGGCTGCCGGGCTAAAGCCGAGATCAATCTTGCATACAGCTTGGGGATTGGCTCGCGCCACAACGCCCAAATATATGCACCCAAGCCTCACCCTGCAGCTGCGTGGGATTGGGCGCATCGAAGCGGGGTGGGGGTCGGGGAATCGAGGCCAAATGCCTGCGCCAAGTCCCACACCGCGCTGCTTCGATATCGACGACGCCTGCGAGCCCATTCCATTACACACGTAACGGCCTTTGCAACGGCGGCAGACCGTCGTACCATGCTTAGCCGAGGCAGATGGTACACATTCCTCTTTAGTAGTGCGCTTGTGCTCCGAGGAAATTGAATGGGAAGAAAACAGCACTCACCTCCAGATACGTGCACGCATGTCACCGCTGCCGGTGGCGAAGACGCCGCCTGTTGGGCTGGGGGCGACGGAAATTACTGTCGAGTATGTCAGTTTGCGTTGCATTTAACACTCACACTGACCATAGCAGCAGCAACATCGAGAAGACTTACCGGAGTTTTTGTGACCCTGCAACATGAGTTGAGCGATACCCGTGTGAGGATCCCAGAATTGAACGCCGCGGTCTTTGGATCCAGACAAAACCCAATCGCCGTGAGGCGTGAGGGCAACGCTAAGAACAAAGTCCTAGAATCGTGAGTCAGTCGAAACTTTTCCTTCATCATGCTCAGCGCCCAACATACCTTGTGGCCTTCGAAGGTGCGAATGCACTTGCCACTGGGAGCAGCTCCGGGCATCATACGAGGCGCCGTGGTCAGCTCCCACATCTTGATCGTCTTATCCAAACTACCACTGACAAGTCTGTCGCCAGAAGGAGCGAATGCGACTGAGTAGACACTGTCCTTGTGGCCGAGCTCGCCTTCGAGACGAACGACGAGTTGGCCAGTGTTGGCATCCCACACACGGACGCTCTTGTCAAGCGAACCGGCCGCAACAAAGCGGTTGTCAGGCGAAATGGCAACAGTGGTGACGCCATCCTCAATCGACAGGTGGAGAACCTGCGTGTTGCTGTCCAGATCCCACAAGCGAACGGTTCTATCTCCGCTTCCAGACGCAATGGTCCTCCCGTTGCGGGCAAAGTCGAGTGAGTAGATGTCTTGCTCGTGTCCGGTGAACTGGTTCTTGATGGTGCGGCTCTGGATGTCCCAAACCCTGATGACCTTGTCTTCGGCTCCCGTGGCCAGATAGGCACCGTTGGGGCTGAAGCAGACACTGCGAATGTACAAGTCCCCGTCCTCGGGCAACGTGCCGTCTTGGAGATGGGCAACTGGGGCGCCAGACTCGACGTCGAAGATTTGGGCGGAGCGATTGCACCCAGTGGCCACATATCGGCCGTCCAAGCTGAAGCGTACGCAGCACACGACGCTCTGATGCGGCAAGTTGTGGATCAAGTCGACATCCAGCACGCGCCTGGTGCGAGGGTTGAAGACGGCAAACCAATCATTTCCTTCTTTCTTGAACTCTGCTGGCAACGACTCCGCCTCGAGATCGGCCAGAGTGTTGCTCTGACTGAGGGGGACTTGATTAGCAGCGAGAAGCGCATTCGGGTGCTGATTGGGAGGTGGGGTAGGGCGAGGTACTTGAGGAGATCCGGGGTACGGAGCAGCAGTGTTTTGCTGAGGAGTGGCAGGTCCTGGGGGGCCTCGAGGACCTCTTCCCTTGCCGCCGCCCGGTGAAGCAGTCGGCTGCGGAACGCCACCGCCATATCCTGCGTCAGGTCAGCATTCACTCGACCATTTCTCTAACGTTTTTGATTCAAGTCTCACCATTCACAGATGGCCCTGGTTGTCCATAACCACCAAAATGTTGCGGCGGTCCTGGTGCGCCAGGTGTCAGCCCAGGTGGACCCTGAGGAATATGTGCCGGAAGCCCTTGGGGCTGCTGTGGTTCTTGCGTTGGAGGAGCAAGCCCTGGGCCACCTTGGCTAGCGCTGCCAGCCATTATGCCACCGAACAAGTTGCTGGGACCGTGGCCGATGGAAGGAGGCGGGGGCTGAGAGGGGCCGTGATGTTGGGAGGATTGGCTGGGACCGCCACGTGCCTCAAGTTCGCGCTGCAGACGTTGAATCTCGTCCTCGTATCTGCGAAACATGATTAGCTCCAGCACATACAGGACAACGGTGTCTGTGCGACTGATGATGAAGCTGTGCCACGCCGCATTCTGCTTGAGCTTGCACATTGTGTCCCTCAATTGCACGGCGTACTCACTTGGCCTTGATCTGAACATGTTGCTGCTCGAGGGCATAGACTTTGCCGCGAATCATCTCGATCTCTTGGATGTGCCGATTGACTGCGAGTGGGTGTTAGCACTACCACGGATATTTACGAGCAACTGGCGTTTGAAGGGCGCGCCGCCAAACCTGGACGATACCGACGCTTCACACTATAACCCGTGGCGCGCACAGACGCATGTCGTCGCGAAGGAGAAGGGGTGTATCGCGGCGCCGGTGGATGCCATGATGGTGAATACTCACTTTGACCCTCATAATCGACGGTGCGCTGAGACTCGCTCTCGAACTCGGCGCGGATGGAGTCGAGCAGCTCATTGAGACGCTGTCCAGGCTGCCCTTGAGGCACCATGCCACGCTGGTAGGGATGCATGTTGGGTGCAGGCCCGGGCCGATGTCTGTCGAGGCGTGCTGTGTGGAGGGTGGGAGACGAGGATGCAGCGAGAAGGAGAGAGAGTCGGGTGGGGTGCTGGCTGCGACGGGGTGACGGGGCGACGAGGCGGTCGGAGGTGGTTGCGGGCACCAAACGACGGCGAGGGACGCACGAGGCTGAAGGGGTCGCACAGACGGGTCAGGACAGCGGGCGGCAAGCAGCAAGCAGGAGGGGCTCCAGAGAGGGTCGCGCCGGGGGTGGGCGCGACGGGTTGAGATGGGAGGCGCTGTGGTGGAGATGCAGCGGGAAGAGGTCGAGAGGTGAGGATGGATTAGGGTTTGAGGGGGAAGGGCAGTTGGAAAAGATGGGCGCGCGCAGTGAAGACGGAGGACCGAGCGAGGATCCACCTGCACCACCTGCACCTTGCTGCCGCGGGCTAAACTGGCTTCGGTTGGCGGGCCACCGTGGGCCACCGACCTCAAACAGCCTTTGACGAGCACTGCAGCCGTGGGTGCGACGACTTCCCAACGCTCTGCTTTCTGCTCGTCGCCCTCTGCCGGTAGCCCTCTGCCGGTAGGCCTCTCGCCGTGTGTACTCTTGCTGCTGCCCACGCTGCCCGCGCTGCCCACGTCGGATGAGACTGGACTGGGACACCACCACGCCGTGCTGACCAGGCCGAGAATGGGAGGCTGCATAAAATCGGCAGGCTGGCTATCCCTGCACGTGTCCCTGCCCTGCCCTCGGCCCAGCCTGATAAACGTCGACCGCGCCCCCCTTCGAATCGCCGTTCCCTCGCAATGTTTAACACGACCGGCTCGTTCTGTGCCACCGACCACGCAGCGCCATCCCTGGCACCGCGGCAGCCGCAGCCAAAGCCACAGACGGCGTGAGGGAACACTTGGGCGAATATTACTGTGTACTCGGTACGGAGCATGCCTCCTGCTGTTCCCCCCCAGCGCGCCTCTCTCGTCTGTCGCCTGTCGCCTGTCGCCTCGCCGCGGCCCCCTCCGTGGTTATCGCGCGTGGCTTCGGCTCGGGATGCCGGGTGCTCCGGGGGGTTCGGGTGGTCCGAGCACTGCCAATGCCTGCCCTGTCCCCCGCGCCCCGAACCGATACCGATCAATCGCGACAGTCTCATGATCCCTCGCGCCCAATCAACCACTGCCACCGCACCAAACCCCACGACTGCACTGACCAGTCTCTCAACCACTTTCTGCCTGACCTCACATGTCTGTCCCAGGCACCTGCTAGCTACTGAATGCCCACACATGGTCTGTCGCTGTGCATTTCACCGCTCTAGACATTCGCTATTGAAGTTGCTAGTCACCACCAAAGAGCTTCAATACACTCTGTAAGACTGCTTGTGACCTTCAATTCATGTCACATCATGATCAACCCTTTCCCACCTATAAATTGCCCCTCTGTCTGCTTTCTGCTATCTAGCATCCACCATTACAATTCCCGTTGCCTGCATCAGCCTTTTCCAGCGCCCCATCTCCACGCCGCCTGTCATGGACGAGAACCCCACTATTGCTTTGCCACACACACCTGCCCACGACGGGCCAGCCCAGTCGCACCAAATGCGCCGTCCAGGAAGCCTGCGCCGCACACTTGCTCGCGAATCCTTCCATGCACCAACCTCTATAACTCAGAGGAAGAAATCTGATGCTTCTCTGAGGGCAAGTTTTCTTACATGGCCGAGCACCTGATACTGACCGCCTGAAGGCTCTCTGGGTCGGCATAGCAGTTACACAGCTGGAAGGCCACCGGGTGGCCATTGGGCTTGCTTCTCACGATGGGACCTACTCTATAGATATCTCAAAACATACCCTCGTCATTGACATCCCCACCGCCGAAGACCGAGGAGATAAGCTCGCTAGGTTCTTAGTGGACAAGTTCGACCATTATCGGCAAGAGCATCTCTTCAAGTTCGTTGGTGCGGGAATGACTCAAAAGGTTGTGGCCCTAGCTCCCGCCCTTCCCTCATTACTCTGGCGGGAGCTTGATATCGTCCCGGTCGTTTTCCCCAACGATTCTGCTCGGAGTTCATATCCCCCGAGGGTCCGTCGTAACTCAGGTTTAGTGGACGAAGAAGCCGACTCAATGGCCAGGAAATGTGTAGAGTGAGTCTCGCATTTCCCTAGCCATTCTTCTTGTTACTGACACGAGAAGGAAATTTGGACCCACGCTCCAGCCACGACTGCAAGTGGGCATTCATCACATGGTCGAAGTAGATCTCGGAGGCCAAGCAGAGATCACTCGCTTTGGTGACTACGCACTAACAGTTGGCGAACGAACGTGGGAAGCCACTGCAAAGTGCATCCGCTCGCTCAAGGAACGGAATATCCGGATCGCTTTCTTCAACAGCACTCCTCAGGGGGGAGGTGTTGCTCTGATGAGGCATGCGCTTGTCCGCTTCTTTCGTCTGGCGGAGGTCGATGTGCGATGGTAATTATCTAGTCATTCGAGCAAGCCAGAAAACTGCTCACACTAGAAAGGTACGTGCCACGCCCAAAGCCCGACGCGTTTCGAATTACAAAGAACAACCACAACATTCTCCAGGGAGTTGCGGAGAAAGATCTTCGACTCGCGCAGGATCAGGCAAAATCGCTTGACGAGTGGGCCGAGTCGAATGCCAATACCTTCTGGGTGTCTCCGGATCAGCCCCTTGCATCCCCCGAGGAAGGCGGCGCTCACGTGGTCATTGTTGATGATCCACAGATGCCTAGTCTTGTCAAGATTGCCAAGGAAATAGCCCCAAACAGGCCAGTCATCTTCCGAAGTCACATCCAAGTACGCGCAGACCTCGCAGATCAAGAAGGTACACCCACTTCAGAGGTCTGGAACTGGATCTGGGAAAATGTCAAGGACGCGGATTTGTTCATTAGCCACCCTGTACGTGGATTTGTACCAAGTAATGTTACCTTTCCCAAGGTTGGGTATATGCCAGCGACGACTGACTGGTTGGATGGCTTGAACAAAAACATGAGCAACTGGGACAGTCAATACTACATGGACGTGTTTGATGTCGAATGCTTCAAACAGCGTATGAACAAGCTTGCCTACCCGGACCGGGAGTACATTGTACAGATTGCGCGCTTCGACCCAGCAAAGGGCATTCCGGTTGTTCTGGCTTCCTACGCCAAGTTCCGTAGGAGTTATCTTAAAGGTCACGAAAGGAAAGCCATTCCTCAGGTGGTCATCGCGGGACACGGAGCGATCGACGATCCCGATGCCACTCTCATTTACGACCAGACCATTGCAGATATCGCCGAGAATTACGAAGACATCAAGGAAGACATCATCGTGATGCGCCTCGGCCCGACTGACCAAGTTCTCAACGTTCTCATGTCGTGTGCGTACGTTGCACTTCAGCTATCAACCCGGGAAGGCTTCGAGGTGAAAGTCTCAGAAGCTCTGCACAAGGGGACTCCTATCATTGCAACGAAAGCTGGAGGAATTCCACTCCAGGTGGAACATGGCAAGAGCGGTTACCTCGTTGAGCCAGGCAACCACGAAGAAGTCGCCATGTATCTCCACAAGCTGTTTACTGACACCGAAGCGTACGAGAAAATGTCACGCTATGCAGAGGACAATGTCAGCGACGAAGTCAGCACGGTCGGAAATGCATTGTGCTGGCTCTATCTCGCCGACGAACTGTCCAATAACAAGACGCTTCTCCCGGACAGCAAGTGGATAAATGATATGGCGAGGGAAGAGGCTAAACAGCTGTATGAGGATAAAGAGGCTCGTTTGCCGCGGTTGAAGAAATTGGAGCTCAACACTTCGCAGGAGCCGGAACATTAGGAAGCATCAAGACAGTGGTATTTTGGTTACTTGGACAAGAATCCTTAGGTACATGGAAGAGCTCCTTAGATAACTAGTGAAGCTCGGTTCAGTCTAACGAGGTCAATGATCCTGTAGCTTAATTAGATGCATGCTCCGCAAGGTACCCTTCCCTAGTCGTATGACACTTGTACAAGATGGTTTCAATGTTAGCGCTAAAGGTCCGCCTGGGTGCTCAACTAGATATGCATAAGCGATCACTCGTACAAAAACCTTATTGACCCAAAAGCCCATCGCTCGTCCAGCCCTCCGCTGCATGCTGGTGGTTGTAGAGCCGCTGTCAGGCTCTTCGCATGAAGGAGATGGACAAGGGCAACGAGTTGTGACGTGCGTAATCTGCCCAGCGACTTTCAACTGGACCGGTGTTTAAGATGGCCATCCCCTGACTCTGGGGCGAGAGCGGTGGTTTCACGTACGCGATGGCGGCCGAGTGAGGATGCGAGGAACGTCCTGTCTCGGTTGACATTCCACCCCGGCGGCTACAGTGTAAGGCTAGTCCGTAATTGGCAAGGTCTGCGCTAGGACCTCCATTGCACCCACGCGAAACTCTCTTGAACATGACGTCTTCAGTTGAGACCTTGAGAGTAGTTTCTGGAAGCTGTAAGTTATCTGGAGCACAATCTTCTCGTCATTCGCAGCTTGCAACTCCTGAATAAGTAGATTAGGGACCGTGTTGAAGCGGAGGACCGTTCTTGCCGTTCCAAAAATACGCGCCCTTGGCATCACCTCGCATCATTGACGACCCGCTCCGCATCCCCACACTCATCACATCTCCCACGAGCTCGTGGCTTACCCTCTGTCCAATCGCGCTCCAGGCGCATTCCTTTAGTCTAGGATCACTATCGTCGCCATCCGCTCCCCGTCAAATGATAACGCACGTTTCTAAGCGCCAGCCCTTTCACACCACGTCAACACCAAAACGGAAAGAAACAACACTAAAGCACGCCGTCACCATGCGACCTGTCCGCACAGGGCGTTATCGCTCACTTTTGGTAGGTGGGATAGGGGCTAAGGCCAGCCATCGAACCTTGTGGCTGATGATCAGCTGTTCGGGGTAAAGTGCCAGGAACGAGTGACCTACCATATCTATGGCGGGAGCCTCGCCACCTAGCTTCTGTAGAATTTCCGGGCTCCTTCACTCTTTGACGTTTCTTTAGATTTTTTGTCCTTTTGTTTGTCTATTCTCCATCTGCTGTGCAGTTGTCCATATTAATTCAATTCCTTGTATATACTATTGCAGTAACCCATTCATTGCTTCTACTTACGTCTTTTCCTCTCCAAATGGCGACTTCAACCACGATGGTGGTCAAAGACCCCTTCCCGAGAGCGCCCACTCCAACTCCAAGGGTACCTTCAGCATTCCGGCTCATCACGAAAAGGACATCGTATCAATCCCTCCGAAGCCCAGATTTGCTGAGTCCGATGAGCCCCGTCGCCCCACGACCATTCCCCGCAGTCGAACCTCCGCAAGAATCCCCTGGTTGGGAACACATAAACGTAATATCTCCAAGTACAGCATCGCACCATAGTATGTACTCCGATTCCGACGACGCATTCCGATCTCCTCGCCTCGCGCTATTGACGAATAATCTTCTCGGAAGTCATATGCAACAAGAGACCGAGGGCATCCGCACACTAATATCGCCTTCTGCGCCCGTGCAACAACCTGGCGACGAACTGCTGTACGACGTCGGAACGGAAGCAGCGCCGGATGAGCGCTACTTTCATGCCGACTTCCAAGCCGCTCTTGCTGCCACCAAGCAAGAGATGAAAGACATTTCACTAGCCATGTGGGGTTGCCCAGCGTCCCACCGCATTGGCTCAGATCTTCACCACCTCAAACAATGGGCACAGAACTTGAGCGAATTCGAGCCGACGAGGACAAGAACAGTTGGCCTTGTAGGAGACCCCGGAGTTGGTAAGTGCACTGCGCATTAGTGCTGGACCGCGGCTAACGCATGGACAGGGAAGAGCAGTGTCATCAATTCTTTGCTTGATCAATCCGACCTTGCTCACTCAAGTGTCGACAGTGGTCATTCAACCCCAGTCATCACCGAATACAGATATCGACCAGCACACCATGACGAGCCATTCGGCATGGAAGTCGACTACATGACCACCGAGGAAATCAGAGAGCTCATCGAAGAGCTGCTTCGCAGCTTCCGCGCTTGTTACATACCTGCCTTCCATGACATCGACAATCTCGAAGAGCGCCAGGAAATTAGGACTCGATCAGACAAAGCCTGGCACACTCTGAATTCAATGTTCCGGAGCCAGCCAATCTTCACAAAGGATTTTGTTCTCCAGCATACATATGATACGGAAATGCCATTGGTCCACATCTTCGAGAAGTGGGCAGCGAAATTCTTGACCAATCGACCTGGCGGCTTCGACGCGCGAACCTGGTCGTCCACGGCATTCAACATCGACGAGTGTCGCGACAAGATAGATGCATTTACTTCGGATCCAATCGATGAGGATACTGCAGCACTCTGGCCCTTTGTTCGTGTCGTTCGAGTTTATTTGCGAGCTGCGGTCCTCCAGTCCGGCTTGGTCTTAGTCGACTGTCCATCACTGAGAGATTTAAATTTCGCTCGTGAGAAGGCAACTGAGCGCTACCTGCGGAACTGTCATCAAATATTTGCCGTCACTACCATGAAGGATGCTCTGATCGACAAGGGTGTCCTGGACATTGTCAAGCGTAACGGTCGGCATCGCCCACTTCGCATCATCTGCACCAAATCTGAGGACATCAATGTCCGAGAGGTTGAGCGAAGCCAGCCAGACATATCACTGCAGGTACGGACATGGCGACAGCAGATTGAGGGTCTACAGAAGCAAGTCAAACGTTGCGAAGCTCAGCGCCGGCACGGCGTAAGCGGTGCACTTGAAGAGGAGACCCGCAGCCGAGACATGTTGGAAGATATTGAATACGGCCTCAAGAGATTTCTGGTAGAACGCCGTAACTGTTCAGTTGCCACGCAGCTCATAGAGAAGTTTGCTGCCGATGTGCAACATGGCGACCTCAAAATCTTTTGCGTCAGCAACAAAGACTATTTCGACCATCGGTACGACGAGCAAATACGAGCAGAAACTAGGCTCGACTTGAGCGGAATTCTCCATCTCCGCAAATATTGTCATTCAATACCTGCCGATGCGCAGTTTGAGGCGGCGGCAGCGTTCATCAACCATGATGTACCGGCTTTTCTGGGTTCCTTGAAGCAATGGGCGGTTGCAGGACTTGGCGACATGAATGCCGAGAAAGCCGAAGCGTTGAAGCACCTCATGCAGAGGTTAGAAGAGACGGCGATCAAGGTACGCTCATAAGGTTACCACACTTCTTCAACTGCTCACTAGACATAGAAATTTATCTTACCGACCGCGCAAATCCACCAAACAAGATCAAGCCTGAACCAGGACTTTGTGACTGGCATTATCAGTCCAATCAGTAGGTTCTGTTGGCCTCGTGCGTCCGTGTTTAAACTGACATAGGCTGTAGAAGAGCATCGCTCCGCGTGGAGGAAAGCCGCACTAGAGAAGAGTAAAGAATGGTCAAAGGTACCCAACCTATAAACTTATGCCTTGTCTGTTACTAACATTCCTCAAGTGGGACGGCAAAGACTACGCTGCATTTTGTCGCCACTACGGCAACCATTCCAGCAAAGATACCGGGCAACAGAGTTGGAACGACGATCTCTTGGCTCCCATGCGCGACCAATTGGAAGGCAACTGGGACTTCTTCCATGAGAACGTCGAGGAGCGCAAACGTGGACTAA
This sequence comes from Polyplosphaeria fusca, assembly GCA_010093805.1. Lineage (NCBI taxonomy): Eukaryota > Fungi > Ascomycota > Dothideomycetes > Pleosporales > Tetraplosphaeriaceae > Polyplosphaeria > Polyplosphaeria fusca. The sequence goes on along the minus strand of ML996160.1, from coordinate 44,558 downwards.
AACTGTCTATTGTGACAGACTTTGATGAAATATGTCAACCACTGAAAGGTGCGCTCCAATGCTTCATCAGGTTTTCAAACGTTGTATACTAATCTCAAGCAGAACGATCTACGTCGCCCGCGAGCCCCATTCAAACACTGCTGTCAACCATACCGCATCGCATTTCGACAATCCAGCACATCATCGAAACAAATTTTTCAGACCTGCTGGAAGGGACCCAGCAACTCGAGACGGACGCCCTCTATGGTCACGTATCCTCGTATATTAGCAATCTCATGTCCCCCGCCTACCATGCGGCCGCCATCCTCCCCTCAAAATCACCCGTCAGCCCAACAACACCCATCTCAGCCTCTGCTTCCTCGCCAGCATCCTCGCGTGCATCATCACGATCTTCCTCGCCGTCGACATCGCCAGCGTCAAGTCCAACCGACAACCCCAGCCCCGAGCTTCTCGACAAGCAGCGCAAGGAGCTCATTACCGCGCACGTCGTGTCGTCGCGGCTGTACTCCAAGCTTGGGACTTTGATCGAGCGATCGCACCGGGGCTTCACCTCGATCGTCTTCAGCAACATCCACGCCGCCATATCGCGAGAAATCGATGCTCTGATTCGCGACATGCACCTCGTCGTTCCGCCAAAGGATGTCCTCGTCAACAAGCTCGGTGCGGGAGGCACGGGTCACACACCTAATTACAGCTACAATGGCGGCAGTCCCCAGGAATCCCTCGAGAATGTTATTCCTGTGCGAGGGCCGTCGCGGGATGGTGGGGGGACCGAGGAGGTGGAGATGGTTAGAGGCAAGAGCGAGGCCGAGCAGTATGCTGACTTCGCAGGGAGGTTGAAGGCGAGGATCGTGCTGGCTGAGAGAGTGGTTTTGGGAAGCAGGGAGGTCGTGGAGGGTGTGAGGGGCATGAGCTTTGGGGAGGGAGGAGAGGGGACATGAGAGTCAGATGCAGTCCAAAGATATTGGGACAGGGGGATGCAGATAGTGAGAGGGCAATGGAACTAGATTAATCACGACTTGGTGCTCATTCGATGCTTGGAGCACAACTCTTGCATCCAGAGCACTTAGGGCGGACTATCAGCGCATCCTCTCAAGCTCTACTCTTCGAAACCGTCTCTCGTGTATGCATATGACCCATCAAGGAGAAAACGACACCGTGGACATAATTGAAAGGGGAATCTCATCGTTCATTCGTCCACTGGCCGATTGCTTGGCGCAATCGCTGCTCGAATCCTCGGTCTTTCCACTTGGCTTTCCTAGGGGACGTGCGGATCCTCCGTACCCGTACGCAGCAAAAAAAAAAAAAAACGAACATAGCCTTCGCATTCCCATAATGGCCATGCCATCCCAGCCCAAGGTATCCTGTAAAACCATGTCATGCGCCTAGCCATTGAACCATCACCGCCATGCATGAAAAAAGATCGTAGAACTGATTCGAGAGAATCGATCTGATAGAATCTTCGTGATATGTATCTCGCTTAAGAGAAAAGCAGAAAAGCGAGAAAACACATGAAGATGGCCAAGGCCAAAGCCCCTCCGCATCGACGCAGAATGGCTTGATTGTCATGTGGCCTAGTCGATAGGGAAGTAAAAGGTGCTCCAGTGTAGCATTCGATGTACCACTTTGCCAGATCTGTCGCGAAACTTCCGGAGCACACCGCTTTCCACGTCAGGCCGTTGCGTAGGCAGAAGACTTCTAAGAGAAGCTTCTTCTTGTTTGCTGCAAACCACCTTGGTATTAGCGATGGTAACAAAGATAACTTTTGTGACACGTTTGTCAAGTGCTCAGGGCGAATCGCCATACCCATAGTTGGTCTGAGACCCAGGATTCTGATAGCTGGGACGGGATGGAGGGGCAGGTTGTCGGTAGACTCCGTAAGGAGAGTGACTTGACTGATTCTGGGAAGCGGGACGGAAGTCTAGTCGGATGCTTGGTGGCACGACACTGTGTGACTGAGGGTGTGAAGGGGGGCGCATTGGAACAGAGGCATTTCCGGCCGGGGGCAAGGGATAGCGACGGGATTGGTCTGGCAGGCTGCTTGGGGTAGAGTACGCTACCTTTTTTGCAGGCCTTGGAGGCTCATCTTCGTCGCTTAAAGTCAAATCTATCACCTCTGATGCGCGCTTGCTGCCGGTACGAGGTGCAGTAGATGAGTCGCGAGACGCGGAAGGTGCTGGCGGAGTCCGGGTCATGGAGAGAGGCGTGTGAACGGCCTCGCTTTTGATGGCTGAGACGCGATAATCGGGAATTTCGACGATGTCATCGTCGCTTTCCTCATCTCTACTCTGCGAGTATCCATTTCGTTGCGGTGTTCGGTTGTCCGATTTTTGTGACGTGGTCCACTCGCCATTCGGCTGTATCGTGACCTGATCAGTCGATTTTGGAACGCTGTCCAATATGTCTTGGACGTATCTAACAAAGTCAGCCAGCATGCACGTCACAGGTCTTTTCTACTCACTGATCAACCGCGAGACCCTCGAATGAGACCGTTTTGTTGCAGATTGGACACTGCCACGTCGGTGCTTGCTCTTGAAGCTGCAAGAAGGATTCAGCGTCAAAGCACTGGTTGTGGCTGCAGATGGTTGATCTACACGGGACGGTGATGCGAAGAGTCGAAATGGGATCTTTGAGGGATAGATTGATCGAGTCCACAACAATGTCTGGGTCGTTAGCCTTCTTCAGCATTTCATTGACCACGGTCTGTTTCGTGATGACACTCCTACGAGTTATCGTACGAGTAAGTTCGTCCACGGAAAGCTTTTTGACCAAGAAGAGGTGCAGGCTGAACTTCTTCTGGGTGAGGGCATAGGTAATCTGAATAGTATTCCTATACTGCGCAGTCTTGCGGACTAGGTCTGTGAGGTCGGCCGGCCGCGTTGAGCCCGGTTTGTTCTTCAAGCCTTTGAAATTCGCTCGGACCTCGTCGCCGTTCACCTTGACCTCGATCTGGCTAGGAAACGAGATGTCGTGGCGCGCATAGGGTCCAAGGCCATCTTCTGCTGAAGAGAAGAGGAAGAGGCGCAGCGTTGGATCGTTTTTCATGCGCAAACATAGGTCGCTCGTGAGCTGAAGTGCACGAGAGACATTTTGCCGGTGGGAAGGGGACACTGGACGGTCAACGGGTCGTAGACGTGGCGAGCGAGTATACCTACCATCTAGAGTTATATTTTGCAGAAGATGTTCTCGCACCTCGAAGAAGGGAGAGTCCTTGAAGATGAGGCGCACCTCTGCACAAAGTCAGCTCGTTTTCCTTGGGTGCTCACTAGTGCAATCACGTACGTGGTCCCACCGACTGCTGCGCATATGGGGGGTAATTGTTCTGGTTGGTGTACCCATTTGCTTGGTATGAATTCATGGGGGCCGTGGGCGACGAGTAGGCGGGATATCCAGGCGTCGTGGGCTGAGAGTCGGGGGGAGGAGCCTCGCCGTGGTTGTATATGCGGTGTCGCAGCCGCTGGAGCGCTTCGGCATCAGAACGGCTCAGGGCGCTTTCGATTACTTGAGAAAGAGGAGAAATCAGCACAGCGTCAGGTCAAGGGACAAGAGACGGTGCAAACATACTGTTCTGCACCCTGCCCTGCAGAGCAATCTTGTTTCCCGACTGGATTGCGCCCTCCTCTTTGCAAATCTTCTTGAGGTCATTATTGACGAGCGTCTTTGAGCGGGCCGTGAGCTGGTCGGCAAGCTGCTGGAGGGAGGTGAGGCTCGAGGCCATGTCGGCGACGGGTGGGTTGGTGTACGAGGAGCGGGCGTTGTCACCGGAGGGTGTGGTCGGGGCTAGACATGAGGAATTGGGGAAGCAAAGAGAGCTACGGGCCGAGTGAAAGAGGAAAAGGGTAAAAGAGTCGACGAAGAGCAGAGGCGCCCAAGGCTCTCACTAACACAGTCTCTCTGTCAACGGCTCTCGACGGTCCCGCCTGCGTCGGTAGCGGCTTCCAGTTGCCTGAGTGGCACAGAAGCGCCCCGCCGACCCGAAGCCGCTCACGGGGACAGAGTTGTGTGGAACAACCGGCCGGAGGGCAGGGGATGCAGAGGACGGCGAGGACGGCGAGGGCGGCAGGCTTATCGCAGCGCGTCGTCGTCGACCTGAGGCTGCGCGCTCCTCCTCCACGCAAACGAGGTTCTAGGCAAAGTCATCGCCGACGCGTGCACGGGCCGCCACACAAAATAGCGCCGCTTGCCACTTTTCACCTTCACCTTCACCTTCATCCCATCTTCTTCACCATTTACCCGTCACCCTCATTCACATATCCACCGGAATGGCCAAGAGCGCGCGTGCCTCGACCAACAAGGTCAATAAATCGAAACTACGTAAAAAAGTCTTCGGCCCCATCGAGCATGCCCGTCTGCTTCGCTCCTCTGAAAAGCTCATGGACATTGCCCTCAACCATCCCAAGCCCGATCGGCCCAAGAAGAATGACATGGAAGTGGAATCTACAGAAGGTGGGCTTCCCTCGCAACCTGCCACATCCCCACACAGCACTAACAGCCTCACAGAGAGCAAAGAGGACGAATACCCAAAAGGTAAACTCCTCTTCCCAGCCGCCATCCCGGCGTCGCTGCACTCAACCTCCAACCCCACGCACCCCAAAGCTATCGCCGACGACCAACGCGAATGCTGTGCTTTCTTCCATTGTCTGGGGCTCTCCGACCACATGGGCCTATTTGCAGACAAAAATGGTTTGAAGTTTGCTTTGGACGTACCGATCGATTGGTCAAGTAACCAGAAGCTGACGGTCAGCAAATAGACATGGATGTCGACGGCGATGCCTCTGCTTCTGCTCCCTTGAAACGCAAGAGGACCGACACGAAGCACAAGAGCAAGCACTCGCGACGCCGCAAGCCGAGAAACCAGATCAGCTTCCCACAGTTCCGCGGCAAGGGGGCCCTCAAGCCGCATGGTGAACACCGGGTCAAGAAGCAACGGTGATCGTTACGCGATATCCATAATTTCCTTCTTCATTGTTTGGTGGTGTTCAGGCATAGTGGCATTATCTAGGCGTCAGGCGAGGCGGATGGGCACGAACACGGCACTCATTGTTGCCTAGGGCTATGTTATTTCACGATTTACGAGATACCACGTCGAACGGACGACTTGTTACACGTTCGATAGATCAATCTTAATTGCGCAAACTCTCCTGATCTTATATCATTGCAGACTGTGCATCCCCAACAAGACAAACTGACGATTGAATTAGTAACGTCCACCCAGTCTTCCATCTGCTCTGGTGAGAGTGGCGCCCTGTGGTGTGGAAAGCATTGGCCATGTCAACAAACTTCAGGCAACAACTCTCTCATGTGACAGGGAGGCTGACATAATCAACATGAAATGAACCATTGTCCACAGATACAGTCAAAGCGTGCTTCCCAACGTCTACCGAGACGATGCAAATATCCCCTCCACTCGCTTCTCTAACCCTGGTACGCTCGTTCCTTCATGTTCTCCCAACTTCCCACTCCCCCCCACCCAAAACATATCATCTCAAAAGTTGCAGTCGAGGGTCGCTGCCATTCTATTCGCGTACTCTGCCTCATTACCAAACGATTCTATGTGTAGCAAGATATCCGTCGAAAAGTGCTGTCTGTATGCCAAAGCAAAGACCACTCACCCGCACTTTTCAAACGATTAAGGGAAGAAAAGACCGAACACGACTGTGGGACATTGAGATGAGCACGTGTTAATTACTCAGGTGAAGAATCTTCAAAACCATAGGACACATGTGGAGAGTGATATTAGTGCTAGACGAAGGCGAACCAGAAGGAAAACATGCAATGAGAGGTTGAGTCATTCAGGAGGCCACTACCAACGTTCTCCCGAACTCGAAACTCACCCAAAACCCGTTCTCGATCGAGTTTTGTAGCAAATTTTGTTTCTTCGACAATTTGTTTTTCACCCAGCCTAATACCTAACGTCTGCCCCAAAAGTTGAACTTCCGAACACAGGATGGATGCCTTGGGCCTCTGTGCGCGACTCGATCTCAATTCCACTCAATACTGCCAATCATCCGACGGTATTCCGCAGCAAACTGGCTCGAACAAGTGCCGTAGATCGAGGGTGCTCTCGATGCGCTGGACATTCCGTACTGCGTCGTCGGTCTTTCTTCGTCTTCGACCTCAGTCGCACCGTCCAAGGTATCAATGCGAGGCTCCCGAATTCTCGCCTGCTCGGGCATAATGGGGTCTTCGCGCGAATATGGTGGAGCTGCAGAAGCCTCTGATTTCATCGACTGAAGCTCAATGTCATCGGCCTCGTTCGTATTGGCCGTTTTGGCGGAACTGTCTTGCTGGTTCGAGCGGTTCATGAAAGTCATAAAGATTACCACAAGCATCGAGGAGGCGAGCGATGGAACGACAATCCAGAGCGCTAGTACGAGGACATCGTGGTCTGGTGCGTGGGCGAGTAGGATCTCCTCAATGCGGACCAGTGTCTCGTTGCTGGGTCTCAGACCGCCGGCGGAGGCATTCTTAGCTTTGTATTCGATCTCGCCGTGCTCAATACCGGCGACTTGGATAGTACGGTACGATATCCAGCCATTGCACAAGAACACTCTGTCTTTCTTGTAGAGCTCATTGGTGATATCGAAGTATCCACTCGTGTGAATCGCGTTTCGAAGGACATCGTCGTAGGTCTCAGTCCAGGCCGTGCGTATTGAAAAGAAAAAGTTAGGGTCCTTGGAAGTGACGAAATGGATATAGGTGTACACATCCCTGTGGGGCATGTGGCAGGACGGAGCCCGGCTTGTAGCCCAGGCTTTGGTAGGAACAAAAAATAGGAGATGAAGGGTGAGAAATAAAAGGGACGAGTCTACCAAGCGCATGTTCGAAGGAGTTGGAAAGAGAGAACGATGGTATTCAATGCCTTGTTTTCGTGATGCTTGGATTCACAGTGCGCAATAGCAATGAGTGCGTAATAGCAATGAGTGCGCTGTGTTTGGCGTAAAATCTCAACTTCCACATCTCGTTGAGTTGCAACAGCTCCTAGAAATTACATTGGAAAGTTGTATGGATGCACTTGCCACTTAGGTTGGTGCAGTGGAAGTAGAGCTGAACAATTGGATCGAAGGGAGAAGGCACGGCTGAGACAGTACGCTTGCCCGATGATGCACAAAAGCCGCATGGAACAGGAGTGGTAGTCCATCAGAATTCTAGCATACTTCAAAGCCACTGTCTGATCTCTCAGTTGATCTCCTAGTTCCGATAGAGGTAATCGAATGCAGGAATCGATTTGGCCATGGGAGTGCAACATTCTCCATCGCAAAGCTCGTTTTTAAAACCCCCTCGTGGATCGGGACGGAGCAGAGCACTATCGTTGCTTCAGCGATCATGCGGGGCAAGCTTCCCAATTGCCTTGCAAGCGAAAATTCGAAATTACGTCATCGGTAGACCCGAGCAGCCCATATGGCCTATGAGAGGCATTGGGAAATCTAGATCCCTTGATCCCCTGCTTAGCCCTCAAAGCTGAGTTGCTGCATACCCTAACTTAGAGCACGAAGTGGCATTTGTAGATGAGAATTCGTTCTTGGTGGATGCGCGACAAGTGAGACAGCATCAAAAATATCTTTCACGTTGCAACTAACGTAATATATAAAGTCATACATGTTGTTGGCGAAAGAGTGTCTCAATTGATCAGCTATACAACATATGAACATGAAGCGAACCGAAACATATATGATAGCTTTTCGCGTCTCTTCACCTTCCAGTCACCTCGCCACAAACGTAGCTTGGCACCCGGGCCTCCACCACCAACTTCTATCTACAAGTCTACCCCTCGACATCCTCATAGTGCGCTTAGAAAGCAGGCTTAGCGTTCTTGACCAACATCTCGAAGTAGGCCTGGTTCCAGGTACCGGCCTCGGGAGCGGGCTTGAAGGCATCGTCCTTGCCACAGTACGAGTCGTAACGGGTGGCGCCAGTGTCCGAAGTACCATCGGACTCGCCGCCAGGCTTGACCCAGACGAAGGCATCCGTGTTGGTGTCGCCAGTGGTGGACGAGGGGCGGACACCGAAGCCGGCGCCGTTGACGTTGCACCAGTCACCCCACTCCTTGCGGAGGCCAGTGACGGCGTTGCGACCAGTGTCGACGATGGCCTGCGAGGGCATACCGGCGCTCTTGAGAGCGGGCGAGAAGAGGGCGACGTACTGCTTCTCGTTCTGGGCCTTGTTCCACTGGGCGTCGGTGGCCTTGGAGAACTCTCCTGGGCTGAGGTCCCAGGCGTTCCAGCCGGCAACGTTGGTGGCGTAGCCACGGACCTGCTTGGGCGAGCCAGCTTTCTTGTAGACGTCGGCGAGTTCCTTGGCACCGGGCTCTGAGAAATTGGATTAGCAAGACCATCGATTTGACATTGCAATGTGGGACTTACTGAGGTTGTCGTTCCAGCCAAGCCAGCCACCATGGCCAGCATCAACGTACATGGCGATGTTGGGAAGGTTAAGGCTCTTGAAAGCATATGCGACACCCTCACGGTATCCAGAAGCAGAGTCCTTGCAGGCTTGCTTGTCGGAATTGGTGACCAAGTTGGGAAGAGAATCGGGCTCGATGACAAGGGCAATGGCAGTGTTGGGGTACTTCTTGAAGATGGCAACAATGGCTAGACGAGCTTTCAGTACAGATTTTCACAGAGGTTTGAATTTACTCACGGTCAATGTACTCGGACTTGTAGGTGGCAATATCACCAACAGCAAGTTCGCCGTTGGAAGCCTTGGCTGCGCAATCACGTCCTGGAAGATCGTAGATGACGTACATGCCAATGGTACCGCAAGGAACGTCCTTCAAGTTGTCTTCAAGAACTGAGATACGGGCACGGGTGTCCCTAGTCCATGTTAGTGACTGATGCTCGAGATAGGTCTCGAATCACAAACATCCACAAGAAGGTGCCGACCGAGGCAACCTTGGAAGCCGCAGCTTGCAGGGAGGTGTCGGTCATGGCCGCTGCAGCGGTCTCAACCTCCTTGGAGAACTCCTTGTTGGCATAGAACGACCTTCCGGAGAAGGGATTTCCATTGAGGGTGACAGCAGTTGAGCAGGTCGCAGCAGCTGCGCGTTCCACGACAGGAGCAGCGGTAACAGGGCCTTGTTCGATAGGGCTGGGAGCAGCGAAGACGCCCGTGATGGCGGATGCCACCACGGCTGAGAAGAGACCCTTCATGATGACCAGGTGGTGAAGGACACTTGGGGATGAGGATGCCGACAATTCGAGGCGACAGAGCCTCTTATATCGACATTGACTCGTGGCCAGACTTTACGGAGCCTGCATCACGCTTTGCTGGATATGGCTCATCAGCTCATCCGGAAGCAGGCCCGTAAACTGCGGCAAGGAATGTGCTCAGGGGCCTGTGCTCTTTGGCGCCGGTATGATGAGGCTTAGATGATAATCCATAACGGATGATGGATGGCTACTATAGCATGGCCCACGTCGAAACATCCTGGCGGGGTCGAAATTTGGGTACAGACCGATCCAGAAGTGGCGCGCATCGGAACATTTCGAATATCTTCTGGCGCCTGCAGCTCTTGCTACGCAAACGAGATTTGCATTGGCCGAAAGAGGGTGGCGGCATCGAATGTTTTTGCCAAGGGTCAGTGGGTGATGATCACAGGTGCCAGGGCCGACTATTGCTTTCGCAAAGTGCTTGATGCTGCCAATAAACAGCCAAGTATCGCGTTTGGCTGGGAGAATAATCCCAAAGGATAAATAAATGACAGTCAACTTGAGACACCCTGCGGCCTCGGAGCTAGTGTTCCCTCGGGGCGGCTACCCCGCGATCTCCATTGTGCAACCGAAGCCCCGGTCACCCCAGATCTTGTGCAGCGAATCCAAGTCTTGGTGGGGCTTCCCTGTGCGAGACGCCCACGAGACCATGGCAGTGATGGCACGACCCTTTGTCCAGAAGCCTTGTGCAGATCCCGATTGATCAGTCCTGGGGTGGTTTACTTTTCGAATTGATGCCCAAAGGAGCATACGCAATGCGGAAGTGATGACAACTACATGTCGAATCGAAGGCGAGGACTGGACACGACTGTGGCCACCTTGCGACCAACCTCTTCAGGAATGTGTGGATCAGAGGAATAGTCATATAGTCAACCAAGGCGCAGGGAGAGGCTTCGATAGAGACAATGAGGAGTAGACGTGATGGCGACTACCGTGCAATATCGGCATACAAGGAATTAATGAAAGAGTGGCATGCCTTTGGTGAACTGGTACCGGGCAGGCGCTGTCTTGGCAGCCTTGTCCACGCGTGCATAATGTTTTCTGGAAGCCGAGTCGAACACATGATAGTGTAGGTATATTAATCGGCAGGGTATGAAGGCCCACGATGCGCATTTAACCTAACGCGCCCCACACTTTCAGCGTTGTGGTGTGCTGCTCCCTGGCCACCGCTGCCTGTCCAAGGTCTGCCGCCCGTAGGGTGGGCTGAGTTGTAGATCCTGAGCCATTTTTTGGTGGAGAGCCAACGCTTCTGGAAGGTCGTGGCGTTCTTGTGGTGTTTCGCACCCAGAATCTTGCGATAAGGCACGGGAAGAGCTGAGTGGATAGGGATCCGCGCGAGTACGACAAATAAAGAACGGAGTCTCTAAATTGACCCCAATAGCTCTCTCCGATTTCCCCAGTCTTCCCCAATCTGAACCTTGGCCTAGGATGGCGGGGTCATCTCCACATACTCTCCACAGTCGCTGGTCAGACAATGAACGTGGATAGGTGCGTGAGCTCCCGCTTGCCAGTTGCAATAAAAAATGTGGTATTCGCAGTGAGAAGCCGGCGCCCGTAATCAAGCAAGGAGTTGCCGTGACAGGTGCCGCAGCGATTGTCTGGAACTATGTAGACTATCCGAACGAGTTCTCCTCACTGAGAGCGAAGGACAGACTTTTCCTTGCCAATTGGAGGACGGAATCAAGGGCCCAAGGCAGACCCGACCGAAGATGCTCCCCAGTCTCCGCGTGGAGGGGTCGTGATCTGAGTGGTCGTGTGGGACGCGAGTTTGAAATTGAGGAGTGTCTTTAATTTAAAGTTTTCCCGTGACCTGTTAGTCACGGTCACATCCGAGAGAGGAAAGGCGACTTCTCATGATTTGCTGTCCCTCTCATTGGAGGATGCGATGGAGCGCAGCACGACGAGCGCTGCGTACTTCCACCGAGAGTATTGCATCATCCGCGATGCTGTGCGGTAGGAAACGAATGAATATCTTGTGTGTCGCTTCCCGAGGTACCTTTTGTACCTTGCACATTAGTGGGCCCGAGGCTGCAATAAGAGCAAGGTGGTTTTCCACGCTATCCAACGAACTAACAATTTACGACATAGTCCCGGGTTCAATCTGCGTGGTGTAATATACACGACGGTGTCACGGCAGATCGTCGCGTTTTATCCAAAGGATCGTCTGCTAGACTAGGCTTAGTGGATTTAGCCAGATCGTTAGAGAAGGCGAACAAGAGCCATATAGTATTGCAAATCACGTTCAGATGGCAACAACGTGCTCTACCGGAACCGAACGCTTCCATTTTCTTGAACGTATCGCGGCCGGATGGGAGGTGTGCGTGACGTTTTGAAGCGCCTACAGCTCAAGCCTTGCTGGGCACTATGAAACATCAGCGCCAGCGGCTTCGCATCAGTCCGAATCACCTTCAACAGAGAGTAACGCCATCAACACAGCCGCGATTTGCTACTACAAGACACATGGCAAACGAGATATCAAAATGATAGCGGGGAATCTAACGCCATTTTCTACACCATCCCAAACTCTTGTGGAAATGCGACGAGTCATCCTAGGAAATCATACATTGCTCGGTCCTGGGCCTTTCCCTTGATCGAGTAGAAGATGTGGTTTCAAGAACCCATCATCGATCTGTTTAAAGGCATTCGCTGGATCTTGAGAGATTTCAGTGATGAGCTGTTTTACAGCGCCGGTGGCGGTTGCAACCCTCGAAGATTCGCCACCGCTGCCTGCCGAGGCCTTACTTGTTGTTCCTGATGTCGGATATGGCGTCGGTTCTGGAGGCAGACTCAAAGGCGAGGGCGCTCTGTTTGGCGATCTCCTTGCGCTTGGCGGAAGATCGAGATCGGCGTCATCTTCTTCGTTGCTTCCGCTGTCACCTGGACTAAGCAGACCTTGATCGGCCCCATCTGGGCGTCTCAGCCGACTGGAGTTCCTTCTAGAAGCCAACGCGTTCGGTCTCGACGGGGGACTGTGCCTGTTGGCAGTTCCACTGGAATATGAGCCATTCTCATCTCCGTAATTCCCCAGAGCAACCCCGTTCGAGCTGGGCCGTGGTGTGTGACCAAAACCTTGTCCCTTGTTTCGGGAATAAGTGCCACTGCCGACAACCTCGATATCAAACTCGTCATCCGAATCTATCTCATCTACTACACCAGTCCTGATGCCTAATATCTCCAACATGCGTGCTGTAGTGCCACCAAAGATGATGACAGTCAGAACGACCACAACGAGCACTGTCGCTCGAAGAGTGTCGCCGTTAGTACCGGTAAGTCCCGCTGCAAGGGCAACGCCTACAGCTCCGCGGAGACCGGCCCAGAAGATCATCGCCTGATGCGAGTAAGGAATCTCATCTCCGACATCGATATTATGACGTCGTTGCCGATAGCGTATAACAAAATTTATGAGGCGAGATAGGGGGAATACGGCGCACCACCGAGCAGCGCATATCCCAATGACGGTGATCAGAATGAAGAGGGGATTATACTCGAGCTTGGAGTCGGTGAATAGAGATAGTCCAAGGTAGATGAAGATGAAGTTCTCCGACAACTGGGCAGTGACCTGGAAGACGAATTTGGTGGTTAATTGTGTTCGTCGGGACATGTTGTGGTATGCGTAGTGTTTCATGCAGATTCCGCAAAACAAAAGCGACACGATGCCTGCGGGGTATTAGCCAGAACCGAAAAGTCAGAGGATGCACTTACCAGACATGTGTATGGCGTTGGAGAAGAAGTAGGTTGCGTATGCGATGAGAATGATGAGACAGCTCTCGGTTTTGGGAAAACGCCTCACGTAGGTGAATTTGAGCATCAGGGATGCGATGATGCCAACCATGAGACCGATGAACAGACTTCCAAAAAAGACGCCAAAGAAGATGCCGAAAGCCTCAAACAAGCTGAGGATGCTGAGATGTTCGGCACCTTCTTTGTACTTCTGTGCTGTTTCAAACAGTACAATGGCAATTGCATCATTCAAGATAGACTCGCCAAAGATGACGGTATAGAGCTTCGGTTCAACCTTGTATGTGTTGAATATTGCAAGAATGGTGACGGGGTCGGTGGCCGACAGAGTTGCGCCGACGGACATGGCCTCGACGAAATTTATCCTGAAACCATCGAAAGGAATCCTCGTCCACAGGAACAGTATGACGCCGAGAACGACGGCGGATATGAAGGTGCCGGCGAATGCAAAGGTGAGGATTGTGCCGATGTGGCGGAAGAAGTTGCCTTGGTGCAGTTCGTAGCCCGAGGACAGGATGATGGGTGGGAGGAGGAGGTTGAAGAAGAATTGATAGTCGAAGCTAACAATTCCAAGCATGGTCTCAAGGGCGGTCAATCGCAGCATCAGACCGACGACCATTCCTATGTGCAGTCAGTCCCGGCTCGAGGAAGGCGAGATCGGCGGGGTCCGCGCTCAGGGACCGGACGCCAACATACCAGCGAAGATGGAGAGCACCGTTTCGTGCACGGCTTGTATTTTGCGCGTCTGCAGTATATAGCTCGTGAAGAGGGCAATTATAAGCAACATGATAAGGATAGAGAGAGCCCATGATGTGGTTATTTCCTTCTGCGCCGGCTCGGACTCTGAATGCATGTGTCAGGGTGTATATTCGCAAGGCGTGTGGGGTGGACTAACCATCGGCGTCTGCATCGCCGGCTTCGCGCTCTGTGAAAGACAAAGTGTCAGGATGGTTTGCGCAACGCGAGGGGACTATTCAGGACACATACTCAGAATCTCGGCCACGGCCCAACCCACAGCTGAAGCCATTTCAGGCTCTCAAGACAAGGCTATCATGGGCAAGGGGCGGGAGATATGTGCGTAAAGATAGCCGGCTGTCCAAGGCCGTGGATGCAGTATCGGAGAGGACCAAGGTCAGGGTGAAGGTGGCCTGGAGAGCTCCGTGGTGCGGTGTGGCGTGTCACCAAGCAGCGCAGGCACACGTGGCTGGGACGCGGCTAGGACTCGGCTGGGCTGTGGGCGAGACGCTGATGGTGGATGAGCGTAACAGGTCGAGTATTGTCAGAGACGACCGGCGTTCCTTTCTCGTCGGTCGCAGTTGCTTCGGTCTGCTGCAACGTCCTGCCTGCTTGGCGCCACAGCCACCAATCCCGCTCTGGGCAAGGCGCACCTGCACCAGTCCTATGGGCGCTAATGCGAGCACCTGCGCCGCACCATCCATATACATAATTAGCCATTTGTACCTACGTCACCCATCCATGCCTCGATTCAAACGACCGTGTCTTGTCCAGAAATCTCCAGCACGCGTCTCTAGATTTCTTCTTTGCGCACAGAGCTGTCGTATCGTCGCCTGTCCGCCATAAAACACCACCAATCGCCCTCTCAGCTTCGTGACGCTTGTTTCCTGCAGTGGTACGCGGGCGCCGGAATGGCACGTTGGCCGTTGGGCCACCACTTCAACCTCAACTCTCAACACCCAACACTCCTCACCTCAGAAATTACCCCTCCCGCATCCTTTCAGCCCTCGTCTAGTAGCTCTGGCTCACCGACTTACCCTGGCTCCACTCGTGCCGCCTGCCGCCTGCCGTCTCAACGTCATCCATCGCAACAGTGCCGCTACGGGGTGCACGAGACTAGTGCACACCCCACCAAATCACCATGACTCTCGAATCTGACCCTTCTCCCTCGTCGCCTCCCTCGAGACTGCCACCTACCATGGATGGCCCCGCCGCGTCGCACCCAAAGGTCGTGTCGTTTCGACGCAGCTCGGAACCCGGCCGTGGCTCCGTCGATGCTCTGAACGAGCAGTCGCCGCTGTTGCTGCCACGAAATTCTGTGAACGAGGCTGGACATCCCTTACTCCAAGTGGTTTCTCCTATCGGGAGCGATGACTGGCAAGGGGATGCCGACGCAGAGACAAAGAGCACTTGGTACCTGTTCTTGTTGACTCTGGGCGGTCTCGGTCTGCAGATAGGCTGGTCTGTCGAGACGTCCAACGGATCGGTGAGCGCGTCACCACAAATATTCAAGTGCAGAGCTGATCCCATAGCCCTATCTTCTTTCCTTGGGACTCAGTAAATCCATGCTGGCCCTCGTCTGGATCGCAGGGCCTCTCTCCGGCACCCTCGTACAACCCTACGTCGGCATGAAAAGTGACAACTGTCGGCTGCGATGGGGGAAGCGAAGGCCATTCATACTCGGCGGCGCAGCAGCAACCATTCTGTCCCTGATGATCCTGGCATGGGCGCGAGAACTTGTAGAAGGCTTCTTGGGCATTTTCGGCGCCGACAAAGAATCGCAAGGTGTCAAAATGTGCGTTATACTCTTCGCCGTCTTGTTCGTTTACGTCCTGGATTTCGCTATCAACGTCAGTAAGTGCCTGAGCTGCGCCATAGTCTAAACCGTCTGCCTTTACTTACATCCAACAGTCCAAGCTGGCATTCGTGCATTTTTGGTCGACTGCGCGCCGACCCACCAGCAAGAATCAGCAAACGCTTGGATGATCCGTACTTCAGGCATCGGTAACATCCTAGGCTATCTTGCTGGCAACGCAAATCTTCCCAAGTACCTACCCTGGCTCGGCAACAGCCAATTCAAGGTTCTCTGTGCCTTGGCATCCATGATCATGGCGCTTACTGTAGCCATCAGCTGCGTTAGCATTAAAGAGAGAGATCCAAAATGGGATGACGACCCACCTCAGCAGGATGGACTGTTATCCTTCTTTAAATCGCTCTTCCGATCGGTGCGCATGCTTCCCGATCAGATCAAGAGAGTTTGCGAGGTACAGTTCTTTGCCTGGATTGGCTGGTTCCCTTTCCTCTTCTACATAACTACCTACATCGGCGAAATCTATGTCGAGCCGTTCTTTGCCGCCAACCCGAACATGACCGATGCCGAGATCGACGAGAAGTGGGAGGAAGCCACTCGAATTGGGACGAGAGCGTTGCTAGTCTTCGCCATAACAACTTTCGCGGCATCTATATTCCTCCCTTTCATCATTCCACCGTCTTTCGAGGCTCCCGAGCTGCAAGCTGCTACGCCTATGACGCCAGCAACACCCATGACTCCGCACTCCGCTGCAGGCTCTGGTTATTTTTCGCTTAAGCACGAATCCAAGCGCCCTTCTAAGACCCGTCTGAAGCGCCTCGAAGACAAGCTGCAAGTGCTGCAGATCTCCAGCCTGACGCTGCGCCGGTCCTGGCTTCTTTCACACCTCATGTTCGCTTTCCTCATGGCCATGACCTTCTTCGTTAGAAGCACGACTACTGCCACAATTCTCGTAGGCCTTATTGGCGTTCCGTGGGCACTCACTGGCTGGGCACCCTTCGCCCTCATCTCTTCAGAAATCTCAAAACGCGATGCGATGCGCCGTGGACTGATACGTCCCTCCACTCGCGATGCTGCCTTGGTCGCTGCTGGTGAAGACGAAGCAAGCAGTCAAGGTGCCGATCAAGCGGGCGTCGTTTTAGGGATACACAATGTGGCGATAGCAGCACCACAAGTCATCGCTACCCTAGTGAGCAGTGCCATCTTTAGGCTCCTACAGAAGCCACGTGGAAGCACCGGGGATGACTCAGTGGCTTGGGTACTCAGGTTTGGGGGGTGCTGCGCACTCGTCGCTGCATACTTGACGAGGCGGGTCAAGGAAGAGAAGGAAGATGCGGATCTGAGAGGTCGGAGAGCATCCTAAACTCTGAACGAGGTGTCTTTCTTTCCAATACATATTATTTCACTGTACGCGTACTTGGACATGCATACGTACATACGGATCTGGGTCATGGTTGCAAGGGTCGTTTTCTCACAGGGTTAGCGTTCTGAGCGTTCTTGCATGGGCACTTGGATAAGGGTCTGGTGTTTGGGCACGGGGCATAGTACACTGATACGAATAAGACTTGGTTGCTGACCTAACATCACCCCATCGCTATCTCCATTTGATCCTATTCTGGATGAAACTACCATGGAAAAAGATCGCAGATTGCTGCATTTCAACATCAATTCCAGTCTCTTGAGGACCGAGCAGTCTGAGATTTGACAATAAATTATAAGGGCGCCATGATTGGTTAGCTGGCAGGTGACGCGCTGTGAAGTGGAACATTCGACGTTAATTGGTGGACGCACGGACGTTAGCAATTATCACGTCAGTTCGATTATGGATCAGCGGCTCTGGTGCAAGCACACTAGCATTAGCGAAACCGCACAGTCGACGATCATTATATTGATCAATCTTTTTTTATTGAATATATATTTACTAAGTCACATTTATTCTCATCAAACAAGCGACACTGCAAGTGTCATCACTCCGCTTGGTGTAGTTGGTTTATCACGTTCGGCTGTAATATCTCATGTAACCGAAAGGTCCCTAGTTCGATTCTGGGAGCGGAGAAATCAGCTTGATTCCTTTTTTTTTTTCCTTTTCTTTCCCTCTTCCTCCAAAGTTTGCCGCTTCATTGGCTTTCTTTTTGCTTAGGAATTTTACCAACCGTGTAGCTATCTTCCTCATGATGAAAACTCTCGTCGCAAACCTTGCGATACTTAAAACAACTAATGAACTCGAGCCACTTATAAATCATACAGACAGCAAGAAGCAGCAAGACGTTTTTCAGATGCGTACCGAATAGGCTCCTAAATTATTAGTTACCAGTAATTGAATCTTTCTTCACTGGGCCAGAACTAGATCCTAGATGAAGTTCTGACCATAGAGATGCTGAAAAACTAAGCTCAAACATTTATCTCGCGGCATCCACAATCAAAGTTGGCAAGTGACTAACTCTATGGTTGAAGCCACTTGAAGGAGAAGCAGTGTCATGCTCAGGTACCATAGGGTGTCACCTGCCACACGGATACCCGGGTCGCAAGAAGTTAGATAGACATTCTCATCAGACTTGCTGCTCCTTGTTCCACTTTACACAATCCTTGAATTCCACTCCGGTCCCGCCGAAAATATCTAGCGCACTTCCAATTGTCAAATCTACTCGACCCTTGCTTAACGATTTCACCAACTCTAGATCGTCAATGTTGCGGCCACCACCCGCGTAGGTAACGGGGATGCTGCACCATTCTGCAAGCTTGGAGACGAGCTCGTGATCGATACCGCGTTGGAGACCTTCGACATCGGCGGCATGAATGAGAAACTCGGAGCAGTGGGGTTCGAGGAGTTTGATTGAGTCTATGCGATTTGCATTAGCGTCGCATTGTCTACCTTTTCGAAAGTTGGCCTTTGTAGATACATACCTGGGTTGAGCTCGAAATCCGTAATCGTCTGCCACTTGTTGGTCGCTACGAACCAACTTCCATCCTTTCTCCTGCAGCTAAGATCGATGACCAGCTTTGATTTGTCGTTGTCGAGAGCGGAGAGGACGGCTTGTAACCGCTCCATGGAGAATGTAGAATTTGGGAAGAGATACGATGTTATAATCACCTACTGTAGGGTCAATTAGCACCCGCATCAACATCCAAAACCCTGGGATACCGATCTGGTTAGGACTCACTTTCTCAGCGCCATTGTCTATCCACTCCGCCGCATTCTTCTCCGTGATCCCACCTCCCACCTGCATGCCATTGGGCCAAGCAGCCAAAGCCTCTTTTGCAGCTGCATCATTACCAGGGCCTAGCATGATTACATGTGCTCCAGCCAACTCATTGTCCCTGTATAGCTTGGTATAATATGCGGAGGGGTGCTCGGAGGTGAAGTTCGTTTTGAGAGAGGACTCGGAGCTTGTGGAGAGCGTGCCGCCGACAATTTGCTTCACTGAGCCAGCATGCAAGTCTATGCAGGGGCGGAATCGTGTCATCTTGACATCTTGTAGAACAGAGAGAGCACTGGTTGAGATGGCGGGTTGCTGAATGGTCCGGTCCCCCGCGACCATTGCTTGGCGAAAACTTGGCCCAAAGGAAATCTTGAATTTCAACTCCAACCAACGACAGCAGTCCAACAACCACATTGCCGCATTGCAATCCGCAGACATGGCGCCCACACTCGGAAAACGCAAGCGCATAACGCGCGAAGAGCTCGAAACGTCAGACCGCTCCGCCTCACCGTCCTCACAATCATCGAGCTCCGACAACGAAGACGTCCAAGATATCTTCCGCCGTGCCTTCGAGGCAAAGTTCAAACCCCTGGGAGTTGAGCCCAAAATGCAAAAGCTAGAGCAGCCAGAGGAAGCATCAGCAGAGGAAGAAGAATCTGACGACGAGTCCAACTGGTCCGGCCTCGCCTCATCCTCGCCCTCCACCCCCATCCAGACCATCTCCCCACCCTCAACCCGCCCCAAAACCACCCACCTCTCCAAATCCGAAAAGCGCGCCTTCATGTCCTCCAAGCCCCCTTCCAACACCTCCCGATCCCGCGCGCCGAACCCCACCACCACCACCGCCGCCGATCCCACCGACGAAGCCACACACCTCAAAAACGACCTCGCCCTACAGCGCCTCCTACGAGACTCGCACCTCCTCTCCCGCACCCCCAGCTCCGGCTCCACCCTGACGGGCGCCTTGCGCCACAAGTCGACGGACCTGCACCTGCAGACGCTGGGCGCGCGCACGTCGATACACACGCAGAAGCACATGCCCATGAGCCACCGCAAGGGCATCGTAGCCAAGGCAGCGCAGCGCGAGGAGCGGCGGCGAGCCGAGGCGCGCGAGAATGGAGTTATACTTGAGCGGGTGGGCAAGGTTGGGAAGAAGAGGGAGGGGAAGAGAGAGGGGGGAGTTGGGGGGCCTGGGGTGGGGAGGATGAAGGGGGGAACGCTGGAGTTGAGTCGGAGGGATGTGAGGGATATTACTGGGGGTGGTGGGAGGGGTGGACGCGGGAAGGGGGGCAGGAGGGGAAAGAGGTAGGGGTGCATTGATTGGTCCAAGGGCTGACGAGATTATAGATAGATACCCCCATTCAATACATAGAGCGAATACTCTTCATACTCATCTCTCCACATCCTAAAGTTCATTTCGATCATTCACAAGAAGTGGTCGCAATTGTACCTAAAGCTAGATTGATTGGTCTAACGAAGTACCTATACCCTCTCCTCCCCCCTCGATCTCAACCTTGTTTATGGACCACACACTCTACAGCTTGCACACCCAGCCTACCAACTATTACAGTCACGGCCACCGTCTGCTACGTCGTAATGGTACACGTCATGCATTGCTATTTGTTCCCCATCCCACACAATGCATCTTCCCTTCTCATCTCACGTCCGAAACCCGATCCCTGAGGGTTCATCCATCGCATTCCACAAACAGGTACTATAAAGCAAGTCAGGTGAAACCATCCCTTCGCCAAATCCAGTTTGACCCCCGGTAGTGCAGTGCAAATATACATTTCCGAACAAGTAGAAAGGAAAACAAGCCTCAAAAGAAAGCGAACCATGTCCGCATACGCGAATTATGACCTGTTTACGTTCCATTTTCAAACTCGTCACCCCAGCAGGGATTTCCAGTAGGCGGCTGAACTCCGAAAGCAATAAACTCCGATACACAATGTCTATGGGGTATTCGCTCAACCTGCGTCAATCAGCAAAGCAAGCTTGGCGAGAGAAATGTAAAACTAACATTATCCCTGAGTGGCCCGAGGTGTACCAACTGCACTCGTGACGACTGTGCTGACTCCGTTCGCGCTGCTAGCGTCGTCCCAGTCTTGCAACTCAGGATGCTGCTCAGTGCCTTGCTTGAGCTTGTCTACACACGTCTGCTCGATGAGATTTGCGTCCTGGTATAGCAGGCTCGTGTCTTCATTGTACGTGCGGCAGTTGTTGCAGAGGGTGCGTATGTCCTGGTAGAATTGCTTGAGGCTTTGATACTCCTTCTTGTTGATCTTCTTCTTGATCTGGTTCATGCAGACCGGAATACGGATGATTTGGTAGTAGTCGGGATAATCGTACTTGTCAGGAAGCTCGATGAACGGATCGATGATGCCACGATTGGGGATGTCATCTTGCGTGGATTCCTCCTCAAGATCGTTGAGAGCTTCGTAGACCTCGTTCACAATCTTTTGAAGCGCTGCGCGGTCTTCGGGACTGAGCGTGTCCTGAGCTTTGCTTGGTGTTGGTCTGCCACGTTTGCGAGGCGCAAGGTCTCCATCGAGGGAAGCTTCATCAGCCTTGCGCTTCTCGACTTTCGGTTTTCGACCGCGCTTCTTTGGCACCGGCTCTTCAGAGCTCTCCCGCGACGGCGCCGGGGAGTCTGCAGCATCTCCCGACTTTTTCATCTTATTGATCGCACGCTTAGCATTCTTATTCTCCTTGCGAGCGATGGCTGCTTCGATGGTATCGTCGTCGTTGTCAACAGCTTCGAGCCATTGTTCCTCAGTAAGGCCATCATCGTACTTGACGCGAGTCCGCTCACGAGCGCCGCGACCAACTGGCGTGTCGTCAATCGCCTCAACAACGGGATTTTCCTCGCTCACGTAGATTTCTGGTAGTTCACTGTCACTCAGCAAACGTGGAAACTTCTTGCCAGGGCCGTAAGTATCGTTCTTCAAGCGCTCTTCGTCCATTTGCTGGAAGAGGACAAGCTCCGATTCATTGCGCATCATGATCAGGTTCAAATCATCGTCATCCATTTCTTCGTTCTCGAGATTCTCTGCGGCTTCTGCAGACTCCAACATGATTCGCAGCATGGCTTCTCGCTCCTCGTTGGTCGACTTGTTGTCGAATTTACCGGCTTGGATGACCTTGCCGTCCATGTCCAGTTTGTAATTTGCGCGTTCGAGAATCTTCTCTTCGACGGAATTGGAGGTAATGAGACGAAGGATGCGCACTTCGTTCTTCTGTCCGATGCGGTGAGCGCGATCCTGAGCCTGCAGATCCTGATGAGGATTCCAATCGGAGTCGTAGATGATGACCGTATCCGCAGTTTGCAGGTTCAGGCCCAAGCCACCTGCACGAGTTGAAAGAAGGAAACAAAAGTAAGGCGAGTTGGGAGCGTTGAATAGCCCGAGCAGTTCAGATCGGTCATCGGCCTTGGTGGCTCCGTCGAGACGAAGATACATTATACCGCGGAGGCGCAGGTAATCCTCCATGATGTTCATGATCTGTGTCATCTGGAAGAACATGAGAACACGATGTCCGGTGGCTTTGAACTTGGGAAGGATTCTGTCGAGCAGTTCAAATTTGCCAGCTGTCCGCCAAAGAAGGTCGTTGGTGCCTCGGGCGGGATTCATCTGGTCCTCGACTTCTTCGAAGACGAATGGGTGGTTGCAGAGCTTGCGCAGCTGCATAAGCATGTTGCTCAGACCACGCATACCAGTCTTGCCACCCTTTCCATCGCTCACCACCAGCCTGTTGTGAGTTACCAGCTGTTTGTAGAGCTTGGCCTGCAGCGAAGAGAAGTTGCATTTGATGACACGCTCAGTCTTGTCGGGCAAGTCTTTCTCGACGTCCTTCTTCAGACGTCGTAGGAGGAAGGGCCGAAGAACCTTGTGAAGACGACGAATAACGAGCAGCTGTTCTTCTTCGGTGAGCTCCATCTTGTCCTGACCTCCGGTATTGGCGAAAGGAGTGTTGAACCATTCATCGAATGACTTTACGGACTTGAAGATGGTCGGTAGCACGAAGTTGAGCATCGCCCACAGCTCGGTCAGGTTGTTCTGCAGGGGGGTGCCGGTCAAGATGAGACGATAGCGAGTCGTGTAGTACTGCGTGATTGTACTACTGAGCTTCGAGTTGGCGTTTTTCATACGGTGGCCTTCGTCTACAATCATATGGACCCACTTTATCTTGCTGAGGATAGGTCGGTCTTTGATGATGAACTCGTAGGTTGTGAGAAGAACCTGAAACTGACCCCAGCGGATCTGCTGTTGATGTTGCTTTCGAGCGTTAGGGGGGCCTTTATAGACAATCTTCTGAACGCTCGGCGCCCATTTTTCGAATTCGTTGTTCCAGTTGGTCAGCGTGCTGAGGGGAACGATGACAAGGTAGGGCCCGGGTTGGTGCTTCTTTTCAATGAGGTAGGTGACCAAGCTGATTGTCTGAATCGTCTTGCCGAGACCCATCTCGTCTGCCAAGATGCCGTTCAAATTGTTGTTGTACAGTGAAATCATCCACTGCAATCCCTTGAGTTGATACTCCTTCAGCGTACCGCCCACCAAATTGGATGACTGGATAGTGACTTCTTCCTTGACACGATGAGCAATCTCATAGTAGTCAGTCTTGTTCTTGCCACGCTTCGGCTTATCTCCCGACTCGTCGTCGTCGTCGTCCTCTTCGTTGCTTGACTCGTCGCTCGATTCCTCGTCTTGGGCGTTGCCCATCCGGTACCGATCCGCCTGTGACCGCTGTTGCGCTTTGACAGAGGAAGAGAGCTGTTTCAAGAAGCCATCGGTCTGCTTGAGCAAGTGAGAAATGCGCGTGTCCTTTGCTTGGCCCAAGAGTTTGAGATATGTCTCTTCGTCGTCGGCTTTCAGCGCCTGAAGACGTTGCTTGGCAGTACGTTCCACCCGCTTTTGCTCTTCCTTCTCGATGGTCTGATGGGCCGTAACCATTGTACGACCAAGTTTCTGCAGTCTTTGGCGTTGTGCCGTGCCAGCCTCGGTGAGTTCGCCACGGTGCTTGCGGATGGCTTCGATGAAATCGTGATGCTTCTTCTTCTCCTTGGTCTCCCGAGCGTCGCGTTGCTGCTTCTCTAGCTTCTCCGTAATGCGAGCCTCACGCAGTGACTGTTTCTTCAGTCGCCGGTAGGCTGCCCGGTTCGCAGTCATGGCGAGGTTGTCGGCGTGAATCATCTCGCGGCTAATGACCTTGCGGAGAATGCGTTGCTTGGGAAGGAGTCTAAGCATCTTTTGCTCAATGGCAAGAGCGCGTTTGACCTTGCCATCATCCTCTGGAGTGTCAACCCTGCTGGTATTCCATGAGCCGATATTGGCGGGAAGGTTTTCCAGTTCCCTTTGTCGAGCTGTCACACGGTTGTACAGAATTGTCTGTCGCTCGTCGATGAGCTCTTGTCGCTTCAACCGGGTTTGTTCAATATCAACCCCATTGGCCATGATGAAAGGTATGTGCGGCCGATTGCCGCGGAGAGCATGTTCGAGGTAGTTGAGTTTCTTGTGTAGATAGTCATCGTAATTCGGTAGGGAGAGTCCGGCTTCGGCGTCCCGTGAAGCACCATCGGCATCAGTGGACGTTTTGGATGCATCATCCGAGAGCTTGGATGCTGCAGGTACAGCATTGGTCGCGCTCTGAGGTGCCTTGGGTTGCTGTGTGGCTATGAAGCGTTGCATCATGTTCGGCGGAAGCGGCTGCCCCTTGGACAGGAGCTTGAATGCAGCAATCTGTTGCCGCAGAAGAATCATCTGCTCGGGGGAAAAGGTAGGGGCGCCAGTACTGGAGGCTGAGGAAGGCGGTTGGCCATCTCCTGGAGCAGGCGTTTGGCCACTGGTTGTAACCGCCTGCGCTCCAGATGCCGAAGCACTCGAGGCGGGCGTGGCTGGCGGTGCTTTGGCATCAGCCGGCATGGCGGCTTTTGTCCCATTCGGCATGGACGCGGCGACACCGTTCTGTTGTGCACCTTCGGTCTGATTCTGCTGCCGTTGCTGCATCTGCTGCGCCGCGAGGGCCTTCTGCCGCTCGTATGTCGTCTTCTTTTGCACCATGGTGAGGATGTTGCGCGCCTTGAGAAACTCTGGGTCCGACTCGGACACGCCCTGTTGCTTCATCTGATTGTAGCGCTGGGGACGGGTTAGCTGGGCAGGCTCGCGGGCCGCTACGGTGCAGGAACGCGTACCAGATAGACCTGCTGCACCATTTCTTTGGTGAGGTTGGGGGGCAACGCGCCTGGGCCCGAAAGGCCTGGCGCCGACTGCACTGATGCCATTGTCGGTAGCGTGGAGGTCACGTCTGGTTGTGGATGTGGTTGATGTTGTCGTGTCGCACTCCCAAATAGAGCAAGGCCAGGGCAGGTTGGCGGGCGCGCGAAACCCAGGAAATGACAGTCGCGGTCGGTGACGGGTCGCGCTCACGGGGCCGCTATATCATTATCGCGCGGTGAGGGCGCGGGCGGAGGCGGTTTGCGATGTGAGGCTGATGGAGCGGGACCGGGGATGCGCTCGTCGTCGTGTCGCGGAAGGAGGGAGGGTCAGCCGGGGGCCACTGCAAAATGGCGGCGGCGAGGTGCGAGGGCGGCCGACGCGTGCCCAACGTGGTGGATGTGGCTCCACACGCGGGGGGGACGTGTCGGGGAGGGAATAGAGGATGCGGGGAGTGGTGCAGGCGAATTTTGGTGATGGGGGGGGGGACCGGTAGACGTGCTGCGAGCGGACGCTGAGGCAGAGGCAGAGAGCAGGAGTTCTCCGCCCCAAAACCGCTAGCCGCGCCAAGCCTTCGCCTCACGTGACAGTCGCCCGCCAATGAGCGCCGCTGCCCGCCCTTCACGCTCTGGACCAGCCTCCCGCGCCCCATCTGAAACGCATTTGACGCCTGAGCCATCGGGTCCGACGCGCGCCTGGTCGGGACGAAGCGTCGAGCCAAGGCAGCGGGCCCTCGCGGCCCTCCACCCAATATAAAGCGGGGGTCGACTTCTCCGCCGCCCACTCCCATCTACCCAGTACTTGGCTTTTACCTCTCGTCCCGTGTCTCGTTTGCACTACCTTTTCGCGAGCCCTTCCATCTGGTCACGGCAGCAACGCTCAGGCAGGCACTTTAGAATGCTTTCACATGATCAATTTCTGCTCTCAACTTATATACACTAACGACATGCTCGAGGCTAGAATGCCATTCCAGCTGCGAGCAAGACACACCCCGCCTCGAATTCCCGTCTCCATCTCTCTACGTGAGCGTGGGCGCGGTCCAGTCAATGTACTTGGCCGGGTCAGCAGTGACGCTGCTCTTCTCAATGTTCGCCGTGCTGCCGGTCCCGTTGAGCAAGAACTTGTTGATAAAGGCCGTCAGCTCCGAGCTCTGGCTGGACGGGAACTGGCAATGGCTGTGGCCACCGACGAGGGAGAATCCCATGTTGTCCGGGTTGCCAGCCGCCTTGTAGATCATGCGTGCAACCTTCATGCACGCTGTCGTTGACACCGGACCCAGCCAGTCAATGTCGTTCTCGATCGACAGCAGACCGCGGGGAGAGACAAGAGCGGCGAGTTCGTGGTGATCGGTCGCGAGCGTGTTGCATTTCGAAGAGAAGGTGGTGAAGGTGCTGGAGAACCACACATTCTCGGTGACGATCTGGCTGCACGTCTGGATGTTCTTGCCCGCTGCCTTCTCGAGGTCAGAGATACGCCAGCACGCCGCGCCACCAGAGCCAGACTCCTGCGGAAGGGTGAGGGCAATGCGGTTCACAAGTGCGCCCGCAACCAGGGCACCCTTTCCATTTCTGGAGCAGCCCGTCACGCCAACGCGCTTGGGGTCAATACCCGTGTCGACCAGCTCAAGCGCATCCAAGACTCGGTCAACACCCCACGCCCATGCTGTCGTGGCGCCGGCGCTGTGCGAAGAGCCATAGAGGTCGAAGAATTTGCCCTGTCCCCGGCTGGTACGGCTGGACTGGGCGCCGAGTTGGTCGTTGTTCAGTGTGATGGTAGCAACCGTGGCGGGAACCGGAATGCTTGCTCCACCATAAGCAATGATCGCAGGGAACGGACCAGTCCCGCTAGGCTTCTTGATTGTGACCGCAAAAGACACTGACTTGCCTCCTTCCGAAGCAGTAATAGACAGGGAGCTACCGGACAATGTAGCTGTCACCGACGATGGTTTGGGAGGGAAAGTTCCGAGCTCTTGGGCCTGCAGAGCTGCGGAAATCTCCTTTTGACGGCACTCCCAATCCGCCTTGGTCGCGACCTTGGTTCCGCTGAAGAAGGTAAATGGGTCGGGCAGCTTCGCGCTATTGGGGTTTGGGAACGTCGTCGGAACGGTGCAACTGCTCTGGCGCTCCACAAGCGGCGCTGCAATGATCGTGGTGGCCAGGAAGGGAAGGACGATTGAATACTTCATGATGGGCAGACTGGGTACTCGACTCAAGTTCTCGAACAGCCACGATGAACGCGATATCGACGTTTATATAGAGCTCGATCTGACCCCAGGAAAATTGATCTAGTCCCGAGACCCGACGGTGCAATTACCACGCTATATGAAGCGAGGGTGTGGAAGAAGGAGCCTCGCGGCGTGACTGTCAGTAATTAAGACAAGACATCTTGGCGAATAGCAAGCTCGAGAATTTGCACTTTCGCCTTGCCTAACGACGCCTGCTACCACTCAGTCAGGGCCTGTGTCGGATCGTCATTTTACCCAGTGTTCGCGAACCTTTCTTACAATTGGTGCTATCGGAAAGCTTCACAAGAAGGTGTCCTCGTTTCGCTGGCTGCATATCGTTTCTTGAGGGAAGATCAAACGTTGGAGCTCTCGGTAGCTATCGCAAGGGCTGTGGGAGGCAACCTGGTGCAAACGCATTTGGGGGTCTTCATCCCCAAGGCATTGCAACATCTGATTGATGGAAAAACAATTCGACGGTCCCTCAACTTGCGTTTCCGGTACTCAATCCAGGTCAGTGCTGTTCCTTTGCGCCGCTCTCACATCGTCTTCCACTTTAGAGCCCCTGTCGACGCACGTCGAAGAATAACTCTAAATTGATGTGCTGATCTCCTGAACCAATGGAGTGGCGAAGTGGCGACCCATAGTGCTTCGATTATTCTGTGGGGCTTCGACGAGAATGTCCAAATGGCGGGCCGTGGGTGATTGGCATTCGGAAACTCTTAGTACGCAGGCAGCGGCAGTGAGTGGCCAGAAAGCCAATTTGGATGGTATACCTGGCTTTGCTAAGATGTGGGGTACAGCTTCGTTGTTGTGCCCCCTGCGTCGACTGCCGTTTTTAGGCTGTTCGTCTGAGCCACGCAACTCACGGGGATCACGAACATTCGCTCGGCATGCTTACTTGCTCACGAGATAAGGATCATCCACGCGCGTTACAATCTCGGGGAAGAACAAGGGTGGCTGGGCGTACGGAAGACATACTGATGTAATTATGATGCCGAAAAGGCATGCTACTTGAAGCTATTCTCTAATTGAGAGCATTCGAGCCAGAAGGGGCAAAACCTCGGGCTCCATTAGCTGCTTCCATTGTGAGACCATGGTACCTTTGTGAAGCTTCAAGCCTTGTCACGATTACAGGGTTAAAGTCTTGAGAAACCTTTGTTGCGGGCGAAAACAGTTCCAAATAACAAGTGGACTGGATTTGGATCCTCCTCTCTTTGGCAGCCTGAACATTTTTAGAGGCGGATTCAAAGTCAGGCTATACGCAGTATCGCGCTAGCTTTCCTAGGTGAGAAGCACCCCCCTTCGAAAACGTAAAGTAGTGGTACATGTTGAGGTATCCTGACGGTGTTTGGACAACACATGGTCTTCCGAGTTACAACTGTTTAGAGACTTGCAAGAGCAATCAGAGCTCATTATGCCCCCAATCATCCTCACCATCTTCATATCCTTGATCAGCGCTGCCATATAACTTACTTGTAATCGGATACGCGACACTACTCAACTTCTCCTTTTGTTCTTCAAAGTCTTCAGCTGCTGCCGAAGCACCATATTCCTCGTTCCAGACCTGAGCCTCCTTCACAGCGTCAAGTATCTGCTCCCTCTCATCGTTGTCAATCTTGGAACCGAGGCCGTCCTCGTCATGAACTTGGTTCTTGAGGCTGAACGCATAGGTCTCGAGGCCGTTGCGCGCTTCGATGCGCTCTCGATTGGCTTTGTCTGTGCGCATGATGGGTCAGTCATGCTGAGTCAAAGGAAGGGTGCGCGTGCTAGGCTCTTCAACATACCTTCTTCGGCGTATATCTCGGCTTCCTCAACCATGCGCTGAATCTCTTCCTTCGAATGACGGCCCTGTTCATTTGCAATCGTGACAGACTGAGACTTCCCGGTTCCTATGTCAATGGCAGAAACCGTGAGTATGCCATTTCCGTCTAATGCGAAGATAACCTCAATCTAGAGCACTTAGTAAGCCTGGAATACAATCTGGAAGATGTGTATTCACCTGTGGCACGCCACGAGGGGCAGCGGGAATATCTCGAAGCTCGAACCGGCCTAGAAGATTGTTGTCTTTGGTCATGCTTCGTTCCCCTTCGAACACTTGAATGAGTACCACCGGTTGGTTATCGGCTGCTGTGCTGAAAACCTGCGACTTTCGCGTTGGAACCAGCGTCGAACGCTTGATTAGAGGGCTCACTAGATGCTCTTCATTAGCCAATTCCTTCATGAAACTATTACGTTCATTTGGAACAATACATACTCACGCCCCCAGTCGTTTCGATGCCCAGGGTCAATGGGTTGACGTCCATGAGAACAATTTTGGAAGTTCTTGGTTGACCTGACAAAACGCCGGCTTGAACCGCGGCGCCAAATGCAACCGCTTCGTCTGGATTGACACCTTTCCGAGCTTCTTTGTTGAAGTACTCTTCAAGCATTGCTTGGACCTGCTTGATATCAACATGTGCTCCACAATGACGGGAAAGTGGCAACGTTGCCTCACCTTCGGGATGCGGGTTGAACCACCAACAAGAACAATATCATCAATTTCCGTCTTCTTGAGCTTAGCGTCCTTTAACGTCCGCTCGACTGGTTTCAGCGTTCGCTTGAAAAGTGCGTCGTTTAGCTCTTCAAAGCGGGCGCGTGTCAATATTTCAGAAAAATCCTTGCCCTCGTGAAAGCTCTCTATTTCGACTTGGGTGGACTTTTGTGACGATAATACTCGTTTTGCCCGCTCAGCCTCGCGTTTGAGCTTGCTCATTGCCTTGACGTCCTGGGACGGTAAGTAACGTAGCGGAGTATGCAGAATAATGACTCACAGTTCGAACATTAACATCGTGTTTCTGGTTCCAAATCTTGACAAAGTGGTCAACGACTTGCTGATCGAAATCCTCTCCACCCAAGTGGGTATCACCAGATGTTGAGAGAACTTCGAAGGCGCCCTCTTCAATGCTAAGAATTGACACATCTACACGTCGTCAATAAAACTGAAAGGGATCTTTGGAAGCATCGAAGGCATGGCCCTCATCTGCCACAGGAAGTGAGAGTGGGGCTGCGTACCAAAGGTCCCGCCTCCAAGATCATATACCAACACCTTTCGTTCTTGATTATCTGTGAGATCAAGGCCGTATGCAAGTGCCGCGGCGGTAGGTTCGTTGACGACACGGAGGACGTTGAGACCGGCAATGGTGCCGGCATCCTTGGTGGCGGCCTATCGAAACATCAGCAACCTTCGATTCTCCGTGGAGAAACGTACCCTTTGAGCGTCGTTGAAGTAAGCTGGTACAGTGACCACAGCATTCCTGACCTTCTCGCCCAGGTAATCTTCGGCAATGGTTTTCATCTTGGACAAGACCATGGCCGATATCTCTTCCGGGGAATATTCCTTGCCTTCCACGTCAATCTTTGGAAGTCCACTACGATCGATAACTTTGAAAGGAAACGTCTTTATGTCCTTTTGCACTTCTCTTTCGGTTATTCGCCGACCTATCAACCGCTTGACGTCGAAGATGGTCCGTTGAGGGTTCGAAGCGAATTGATTTTTGGCTGCGTCTCCAATCAATCTCTCGTGGTCGGTGAAAGCTACCCACGAAGGGGTGATACGGTTGCCTTGGTCCTGAGGTGACGCCACAAGGTCAGCATAATCATCAAAGTGAGGCAAAAAGGTACTGCCACCGGTCACCCCAGCTCTCTTGAAATGTTACTGAAGTACTGTTTCATGAATGCACTGAGTTTGAACAGGAGCAATCACTTTGTAGCTTGGCCTTAGCTCACATTGATAATGATGTCCACCTGACTGTTCTTCATGACCCCAACGCACGAGTAGGTGGTGCCCAAGTCAATGCCAATAACAGGACCAGTAACCTCCTGCTCATGTTCTTCTGCGCGTGTGCCGACGATTAAAATACCAAACAGAGCAAGGATTATGAAGAGAGAAATAGTCCACGTGGAAGGGCGTCTGTCACATCTCCGATTGCGTCTCGCCATTATGAAATGTGTGTATTCGAACAGTGCGTTCGACGATGGTCTTTTTGCTTGATGTATATGAAGAAAAGCCTATGGAGGTTTTAAGGAGTCTTTTGAGGAGGAAGATGAGAACGATCTGAGGAAGTCAGGGAGGATGATTGGTCAAAAGTACCTGTAGTGGCGGCATTTGAAGTACTTTGTTGTCACTCGGGTCTTCAACATTGCAAGCTGGCCTTTTTGCAAAAGCATAGCTGGCCTCTTGTTGAATCATCGATGGAAACGCCCTGTGGGCCTAGCGTATACCTAATGGAGTAAGATGAAGGCAAGAGTCACTCTTGCTAGGCAGCCAAGGGATGCCTGATCGTGTCGGACTTTTCGATGGGAAATGCAGCGAGTTCCAAGGCACATTTCCAGATTACGAGAATGTTCTTTGTAGACCAAGGCACTCCATTGCACGTGCTAGCCAGTCTTCGTCAAGGTGGAGCTGTCAGGAGTGGAGGCTCGTGAAAGTGGTCAGAAACTGGCATGACACTGGCCCACGGCTTTTGCAAGGCAGCGAGACGATTTTGGACAGGTCGAGCCATGAAATTATGCGTAGGGACTCGGACGTGGACGAACTGATTCGAACTTGGGTACGTTGATGAGTTGGCATTGGCAAAAGGCAGTCTCTGACTGTTGGAACCATTGCACTACTCTACAAGGGGCTAGCCGCGGGGTGCGCACAGATCACGTGCGTGCGCCGTTGCCTTGCGATGGCCAACTTTGGAATCTTCTCGTGGTTGCACTTGCCATCCGACAGCGATAGAACCTGACACGTCGCTCGTCGAATTTCGAAGAAGACTCTCCCTTTCTCTGAACAGACAGCCCTTGTAACTTCGCCTCGTATTCTCGCACCTCGTTGTCACAGAAGATTCTCGTCCGAAATCCCATTCGCTCAATCTCAGCAGCGCAGTCGATCCCCACGCATACGCTATGGGTTCCGTCGTCCTTCCACATTTACGCACCGGCTGGCACGTCGATCAAGCCATCCTCAGCGAAGAAGACCGCCTGGTCGTGATTCGCTTTGGGCGAGACAGCGACGCCGACTGCATGCGCCAAGACGAGGTCCTCTACAAGATCGCCGACAAGGTCAAGAACTTCGCCGCCATCTACGTGTGCGATCTCGACGAGGTGCCCGACTTTAAGTCCATGTATGAGCTCTACGATGCGTGCACCGTCATGTTCTTCTTCCGTAACAAGCACATGTAAGTATGCCTCGGAGACGGGAGAAATAGCACCGATCAGCTAATGTTTCGCAGGATGATCGATCTTGGCACGGGAAACAACAACAAGCTCAACTTTGTGTTGGAGGACAAGCAGGAGCTTATCGACATCATCGAGACGATTTACCGTGGGGCGAAGAAGGGCCGGGGTTTGGTGGTCTCGCCGAAGGACTACTCCACGAGATATCGGTACTAGTGGCAAATGGACTGAGAACGATATCTTCATGCCCACCCTAGAAGCAGCCAGAGGTAGGCTAACATGGTTATGCGGCTGATAAATTGGAGAGGGAGCCTCCATTGTTCCGTCGAGCATCCATCCAAAAGAACGTCAACCGCGGTAAGGTGTTGTTATTCTCTATTTCGGCCCGTGTGCTAAAAGTTTAAGATGGGTTTCCAGATTGTAGCACGCAAGACATGTAAATCAAAGACAAATGATCTACGTCGGAAATGGTGCAGGCAGTACGGTCCGATTCCTACTAGTGGATATCAAGCTCAACTGACTTTTTCGTCCAAGTTCCCTCTGCGAACACGCGTATAATGTGCATTTTCAAACTAAGTTGCAGGTCATGACGGATCCGGATATTCGCCAATATCACTCTCGCTGAGGTACTCTCCTCCCGTGCTGCTTCGACCATCGCCAAGCTTTCTCAAACGTGCCCAGGTAGATGAACCACGCCGAAAGACAAAAGATACTTAATGGGATTGCAATAGACCAGAATAGCCACTGGTCGTCGTTTAGGTTTCTGATATCGTTGGTGTTCATGCCGAGAATGCCTGCCAGCGTAGTCAGAGGCAGAAAAAACACCGTCACAGTAGCTTAGAGCATGTTAGTAAACGACGTCATCTATAGTACCAGTTATGCACTCACTAAAAGCAAATGTAGCCTTCTGTTGCATGTCATTGTCGATGGAAAGAGAGAGAAAGTGCCAATTCTCCAGATCATTCAGTCGCCTCGACATCTCAGCGAAGTTTTGCAACATTTCTTCTGTTTGGTGGAGGACGTATTCCGTGACAGATGCTTCGCGACTGGGCTCCATTCGGATTGCTTTTGAGGCTGTTGTGCTCGAAGCGAAGGACCGACTCTCCGCTTCATTTATGCTATCTTCAAGGGCGACAAGAACGCGCTGCTGATCTTCCAACTGAGCTATGATGGTCTCAAATGCCGACTTGAGCGATGTGAATGTTGCCTCGTATTTTCGATATAGGGGTTTGGCGTACACCTTTTGTTTCAGATCTTTGAAGAACGACCAATATGCGGAAGTCAAGCGGTGCCGTTCTGGAGTCAGGGGACCTTGACTGTCATGGAGAAGCTGGCCAAGCAGCAACAGGGTGAGACCCAGGGGAGTGACGGCCTCTCGGTCCCGGAGATTAACTGGTTGGAGTCTCTCGATCATTTTCAGGCGTCCAAGCATGAGCCTCTCTTTACACCGCCGAAGGTGGTTACTGTATTTGAGAGCGTGCGTTGGAGAGAAGGAAATGATGAACATCTGGATTAGCATCCTAGAGAGAGTCAGAACCCGACTGTCTTTACCCTCGCAGATTACATACCACGCCTGTAAAAATTCATGGGGTATCGTGGTCATATACTAGAAGCAAGGTGACTTGGTCAGTGTGATTCATCAATCTAAAGGTATTGGGATCGATAGCATTCTCTCTAAAACGACTGCGCTGGAATCGGACGAATATCGAGAGGTGATTTGACTGAACAAGAGATTCAAGGATGTGAAGGGTGCAATGCGTAGCCGCGACAATCTTACAGTCGATATATTTTTCTCCGCGAATAATTCTCTGCGAATTTCAGTTGCAACGCGAGCCAGGTTGATGATGTCTTTCACCACATCCTCGAATTGGTCCTGGGCTATTTTGGTCATCTTGGCTTGAATGATACGATCAACGCCACCCCAATACTACTCGTGGTCAGTGGGGACAGGCTGGGCTAGAGAGTCTAGGGTGTACCTTTTTCACCACGACGTGTTTGTGATATCGAAGCGGAAGAAAGAACTCGAAGATGTCTCGAGCTGCTCTTGCGAACCTGCGCTTACGATGGAAATCATCGCTATCGGTGCCACTCAATCCACTCAATGTAGAAACCGAGGATTCTACATCGTACGTAGTTTTGACCGGACAACCTTCGTAGCTAGCACATTCCGATTTGCGAGAGTTCCCGCATGACAGGTAGTTATCAAGCTCGGAAAGATCCTGCTGCAATTGCAGCTCATCAACCCTGTACAAGATCGCTGATGGATCTTTGGGTTGGGCACTGCCCGAAGTCAAAGGTTTTGGCGACTCGACGGCAATGGTAGCGAGGAGGGTGAAGACATGAAATTCATCGACAGAAAATTTTTGTCTCGGAGTCACGGGGAGATCTGTTCCATCCAATGAACCCGGCTGCTCCGTGTTGCCACTTGTAACTGGTGAAGGCTGCGCAAGTAGAGATGTTGGCTGCTCGTCCGAGACTTCGACAGCAGCTGGCGAACCGGGGGGCATCGAGGTGTCGGAATCGTCTTCTGAAGAAGACGTGTCTGTATCCACTGTAGCATCGCCTCTACTTAATTCCAATCGAATTGTCGACTTTTTGGCGATGGTCACAATGCTTGACCAGTCATTAGGATCCAACACGATGTCTTTGTACTTAACCTGCCAGCCATCTACAAGGCTAAACCCCAGGCCAACAAAATTCGCAACGAACGCTGCCCAGGTCTCGCACTGTTCCACTGGCAGAAGCCATAACCTGAGCCCACCGTCCCACACTTGCATTGTCGGTGCTCGATCTCCGCTTAACCCGGTAGATGTATCAGTAGGAGGCAAAAAGTCAAGTTTCATCAGAGTTTCAGGGAGTTCAGTAACAGGCATGCGAGTACATGTGACTAGAAACTCTGGAAAGTGTCAGGTGTGTCCATTTTGGGCGCGAGGGCGACGATACCGTCTCCAACCATTACACACCAGAGCTGAGCAACTTGAAAGAAGTCACCATGCGCAATGCTTCCTTTCTTAATAAAAGAAGGGTACTTGTCATGATTAGAAGCGGGGATGAATTTGGCATTTTGTGACGATGTCGGAGTAAGGAAAAAGTATGGAACGGCGAGCCACCTGCATCAATCAATATCGGCGGACGAGAGACATGACAGGAACAACGAACCGTACTAGCTCTCTTCTAGTCCCCTTCGTCCTTGGGCCTTGGTATACGGTAGTTTCTATCGTCTCTTCAAAGTATTCCGGCTCAACATAGGTGCCGGTCATACCAGGTGGCAGGCGCAGCGAGCGATCCGACTTCTCCCTAGCCGTTCTCAAGATGGATCCGACGCTGTCCCGCTCCGAATCATCGAGATATGGACATCGGGTCACGTATTCCAGAAACGCACCGAATCGCATTTCCGGATTCTCGACATGGACCCATTTGAACAGAGGCTTCACCGTCTCTGGTTGGCCAGAGCGTCTACCGGGAATGATAACAAGCTGGGCCTTCAGCTTGCTGTTTCTGAAGAGATCTCCCTCGTAATGTGACTTTAATACTCTGTACACTGTAGTCTGCTGGCTCCCTCCGGACGATTTGAGACTTCTAGTCGGTGATGCCTCGCTACGAATGGAAGAACTCTTAGCATTTGTATCTCCAACAGCAAGTTGAGTGTCCAAACGTAAGATGTCCTTCTTTTTTAGGGTAAGAAGAAAGCTGTTGTAGCTCGCGTCGGTTTCGTTACCACTCGAGTCGGAGTCGTCAAAGTCGATTGTCGTTCGTCGGCTCGCCCTTGCGGGTGCTGTTGCCGTCCTCGAAGCGATCGGGCTCAGCGAAAACGGCTTAGGCTTCGCAGATAATCGAGGTCTCGCAGCTGTGAATGGCAATGCGGTCTCTATAGGGAGCTGAACTGGTACTGTTGGTGTAGATGGAAGCGCCGTTATGCGGGCGGGAGCACTCCTCCGCGTGACCGTGGTGCGGT
Source organism: Polyplosphaeria fusca (assembly GCA_010093805.1). NCBI lineage: Eukaryota > Fungi > Ascomycota > Dothideomycetes > Pleosporales > Tetraplosphaeriaceae > Polyplosphaeria > Polyplosphaeria fusca. The sequence goes on along the minus strand of ML996160.1, from coordinate 8,279 downwards.
TTCCTCTCCTGTCGACATAGCGGCGAGGGTTATGAGAGATTGTGGGTAGCATGCCCGCCTATTGAACAGTTCAATCTGTCACCACAGCTTATTTACACAGCGTTATATGCGGAACATAGAAAAGGGGAGGGGAGGCTCAAGGTCGTCCGATGTCAGATGAACTCTCCGATCGGCGCTTGCCGACCTAAAGCAACTTAGCGGAATCCAGTTGGGGCCGTGCACGACCTCCATCGGCACACTCACATCCACCACTCCGGCGTCCTCACCCGTGTCCGTGTTCATAGTGCCCCTTATTCATCCACGGAAGGCACCTTTTCGTGAATTAGGCCGTTGGATTGTGCTGAACGGCGTTGTGCTCACCAAGGTAGACACCCCGCAACCCCACCTATTATTCCCCGCGTTAACTCCGTCGTCAGCCTGCAGACTAAAATTTTTCGTAAATCAATCAATTTTGTTGGCGGCTTGATCTGATATAATTTCGAAAGACTTCGAAAGGACGCTATACGAAAGAAGCGTTCCGGTTGGGTACTTTAAAAGCATCTTGTTTTCCGATCGGCAGCCACATCGCCCTATCCGCCCATTAGTCACTCGATTCCATGTGATATATCTGCCCTGGGAACTCACAAATTCGCACGAGGCAATCTTCGTCATAACACTATTGCACCATGTCTTCGGGGTTGCAGGCGCAGGCCGCGATTCAATTGTACGAAGGCCGCTCGGCTGATTACGACAATACATGGCACGTATCCTTCGCAGAACGGTTCGCATCCCACGTCAATTTTTCCCAAGGGCAGCACGTATTGGATTTGGCATGCGGTACCGGCCTTCTTACCTACATTGAAGCCGATGCCGTGGGACCGACTGGCCGTGTTGTTGGAGTCGATGTCACCCCTGGAATGCTCCAGCGCGCCATGGCGAAGAAGCAAAGGGAGAGTGCCAGGTTCGCCCACGTGGAGTTCCATGAAGGCGACATTCTCAGTCTGAATACGATAGAACCGCTCCAGGGGCAGAAGTTCGATGTCATAACCGTCGCTTCTGCCCTGGTCCTTTTCCCTGACCCGGTCGCAGCGATACGGCACTGGGCTGGCTACCTGAACCCGGGGGGTATCGTCGCGATGGACTCGACACACCCAAAAAATCTTGTGGCGGGCATAGTCTTGGAACGGACGGCAAAAAGGCTCGGAATGGAAATGCCATATCACAGAGAGTGGTCCAAGTCTGAGCAGTCTCTACGAGACGTCATGACGGCGGCTGGGCTCGACGTGGTGCAAGTCGTTACTATCGAAAATCAGTCTGGATACGGCAAACGCGAATATGACGTTTCAGACGGTATCATGCAATTCATATCCAATGTCATTACTGGTATGGCTCAAACCATATTCGCGGATTCCGAGGTTCGAAGAAAAGCCAAGGACATTTTTGAGGAAGAATGGGAGAAACTTGCGGAGCATGGGAAGATCGAGGAAGTGGACTCTGTCTTTCTTGGAATTGCCCAAGAAGGTGAGTTTGTAGCATCATCTTTCTTAGCAGATTGGCTGACATTGTGCTGTATAGCGTCACAGATACTAAGCGAAGATGTGGTTTTCTCAGGTGGGTGTCGTTGTGGTGGGGTTCGATATCGCAGTTCGGCTCAGCCTTCACCCATAACATTCTGCCATTGCCGCGCCTGCCAGCAGGTGTCTGGCTCGGGGTCTTTACCTTTCATCGAGATCCCAACAGAGTCGCTCAGGATGACGAGCACAATCACGCTTAAATCTCTCTGGCTCTCAGAAAAAGCAGAAAGGACGTTCTGCGGGAGCTGTGGAGCGCCGATCACGATGAAGTATATCTCCGACGGCAAGGTAACGGAATGTTATGTGACTATGGGATCGGTGGACACAGAAAAGTTCAAAGGCGAATTCCCCAAGATCGAACAGCACATATATGTCAAAGAAAAGGCTTTGTGGGAGGTGCTGCCTGACGATGGTGCTCCGAGATACGAGGTAACACGAGAGGACGATATGCGAGCCCAGTCTGCTTGAACTGGGCTGTGCGGGACGGTCAGGCCTCCACAGCAAGCGTAAATTGTGATAAGCTAAGAATACGACGCCGAAGACTTGCTGTCTGTATGACACGAAGCGATTGTGGTGTTTGAGCGACGAGTGCAGTAGGCATGATCAGCGGCTCAGCTGATCACACATGGCCAGGCAGAAGACTGTGCGATGTGGAGAGGTTGCGACGGACGGTAGCGTATGCACGTGTTCATGAGGGTTCGCGCGTTGTTGTTGGTTTCGATCTTCTCAAACTTGCTCACCTGACATACGTAGTGCAATGCCAAAGTAGGACCGAGGCTCTCGATTTATGCAGGGTTTGGCGCGATAAACTTAGTTTTCTCGTCGCCAACGCATAGTATGAGTATTCTGCAGGGCAGGTATTGCGCGTGCTGCCGGGGGGTTGGTTTGAGCGTTTCAACTTGGCGGGCGCCCAGCCCCAGCCCAGCCACACCGACCACCAGCCACCGAATTCTCCACCGCACAAAACCGGCCTCTCAACAAGACAGTAACTTATAGACCATCTCTCTCAAATCCCGCGCTCGTTCTTCATCTGCACCTTTTGTTGCACAGCGCCGTGACAGCTGTGGTCATTTCTTTTCCGTCGCCCCACCGCGCCGCGCCTATCGATACACGGCAGGAGCCAGGGCCCCCCAGGCATCTTGGACTTGTATCGACAGGGAAACGCGTTTCACTCCGTCATTCGTCCTCTCACATTCCTGCCGACCAAATTTGAAGGGCGAGAGGCCACACAGAACGCAATCCTGCCGTTCCCTGCATGCCGGCAGCCACACCCACCCGAACCATGCCTCATTACGCTGCGACCCCCGGGCCAACGCCGCTGCAGCACCTCACTCCCCCCTCCACCTCACATGCGACCCATCTGTCTCTGCGAAGAGACTCTCGAGCAGTCCCGCACCCGTTGAAGCAAAACCCCATCGCCTCGTACGCCAACGACCAGGACCTCGGGGCGTTTGACGATATCAACCTCTCGGACCCGATTCGAGCGCCGCCTTCCGCATTAACAGCTGCAACTGCCTACGACCCGCATGCGACCCACTCCCCATTCGAACAACACAGTTCGCCGGTCCCGAACCACCAGCGGTCGCTGACAGACACCTTCTTCAACAACTGCCAACCGTTATTGCATAAGGCCACATCAACCATACAACAGCATACTTCCCGCCCATCTTTGCAATCCCCGACCAAAGCCATAGCGAGCTTCATACCCTCGAGAGCCGCACTAGAGACTACAGCCACAGCCTCGACGCCAAAAATCAGAGCAGGCGCACAGGCCATCAGCAACTGGTTCAACGGCTCGTCGGCCCCGGTGCAGCTGGGTCTCGGGCCTCGCGATTTCTCAGACGACGAGTACGACTCGGAAGAAGACGAGGTCGACGGCAGCATGATGGCTGGAATCTTCAATCGGGCACCGGCCCTCACCCGGGCCTCGACAGAATCCAGCCCTAAGCCATCTGCCACGACTTCACAAACGCCCACTGCGAGCAGCAAATTCGCCTGGCTGTTGTCGACACAGAAGAATGCCATCAATCCCACTTCCACTCCCTCGCCGTCCTATCACGATCCCGACGACGAGCTACTGAATCTCAACATCACTGAATCGCTCTTCCCCCACGGCGCTGTCGACCCTCTTGCGCCCTCGTCTTTCCACGACCTCCTCTCAAACGCCGAATCCCTCCTCACGCGCTATCAGAAATCATACCGACAAATGTCTTCCGCCCTGGACGACGCTCGAGCAGAACAAAGTGCGCAAGACGACGAGCTGGACGAAGCAGAGACACGAGTCAGGCACTTGAAGATGCAATTAGAGACCATGGCTGCCCGGGCTAATGACCAGGACGAGCAGATGCGAAGACTCATGGAAGATCTCTTGTTCGAGAAGCGCGCACGCCAGGAGGAGGAGGCAGCGAGGACGAAGAGCTTGGCGCTTGTTCGTGAATCCAAGTCAGCACTTGGTAACGACGAGGCTCTGAGCCCAAAACGGAGGGCCCGAATCTCAAACTCGAATGTGTCGGTTGATTCGGGCTTTGAGTCGGAATGCGAAACGGATGCTGCGAGCGTCTTTTCGCGAACGAATGGCGCGATGAGCCCCACCGACACCGTGTCTTCCACATCGGACGCTGAAGGCAACGATACCACACCAAAGGGAAAGCGCCCTCAGCCAACACAACGCCGAAGCACATATGACAAAGTCCGAGATGGCACTGTCAATCTGGAAAAAGGTGGATGGGGTTGCCAGAACTGCGAGGGCGGCGCTCAAGCAGCAGTCTGGGGCCGCTTAGCCAAGGAGAGAGAGGAGAATGGCGCCCTGAGGAGACGTGTGCACACGCTCGAAGAGGCAGTCGAAGGCGCGTTGAATGTCGTCGACGGTCCCTGGGGAATGTGATATTATGAGGCCCAGAGCTTTTGAGATTCTCTTCAAAATCAGCCTGTGCGCCAGACGCTGCTGGTGCCCTTGCCGTAGACCATCTATTCTCTTGGTTCATAGTAGGGATTGGCTAGGCGTCTTCTAGAGCGTAGACCCAACATTCGAAGAATTCTGGCGCGGAATCATCTGTAAATAGATTATCAAACCGACCTAGTTGTATCACCAACTTTGAAGACTTGTTTAAGATGTTTGTGAGATCAGCCAAGTTTCAGTGCCTTGCTGCAATACTAGCAAGTTACATGTCGTGCAGTCCCACATATGGGGCCGCCCATCAAATAGAGTGCCTCCCATCCTTCTTGTGTGACCATGAATCCCCTATATTAGAAGCCCGTATTTCCCTGTTCTCTGACTGGCAGCATCCATCTGTCCCGATAAAAGTCTCTATCATTATCGACGTCAAAGAGCCAACGTCTTTGCATCGGCCGCTGCTCCTGGGGGCCGTCGCTCTTTCCTTCTTTTTCAAGAGTCAGTCAAAACAGGAACATCAAGAGAGGCACGTGAATGGGTGGAAAACACCAAAAGACAATTCAAATAATTAAAATAAAGCTTCTTTATTAGCTAGTAATATATAGTAGTTAGTTACACCACCACCCTAGCCGCAGGTCCCTCTCTCTTTACCACATGCCCAAACAAAAATGGAAGGCAAAAAAAGAACCAATTGATGCATCGGCCGGGAATCGAACCCGGGGCTAGCCGATGTTGCGGTCCGTTATAAGAAGCGGACTTGGCAACGGCTAATTTTACCACTAAACCACCGATGCAGTTGTTTGATGAAAGAATCTTGGGTCGTGTTTGTATATAATGTTACCGCAATCTATAATTTTTGAAGAAGCAGAGATTTGTGTACCGAGGCTCGCTTCTTGTAAACCCTTGACTAATGCAGCTTTGAAAATGTGGGGAAGGTGCCTTTTCCTGGATAGATATTAACTTAACGACAAAGTCAGTTCTGACTAATCAGTTTTTGGCAGCGGCTAATTGTACAACGAAACCACCGATGCGGTTTATTTGATAGCAGACATTCTCGCTCTAAAGATCTATAAAGTTACACATATTTTCAATAGAGTTTTTTAAAATGTTGTGCGTGTATGCCGGAAACGGCCCTCTATAACCCTAAATTACTTTTCGCGCCCCGCTTTTCAGAACCTAGTTGGGAGAAACCTCTGCGACTAAGGATATCCGTAGACTCGCGGTAAACTATAAGAAACTTCTTGTCGATGTCCGACACGATCCTGGCAAGCTTGACGCCCTGGAGTGTTTCGGCTTCGAAGAGCTCTACAGGAACATGAGTGCGGACAAAGATAGCAACGGAAGAACGTGGAGGCGGTCAAGAATACCTCCATGGCGTGCCCTACCAAATCGGACTGACCTCGGAGATTCGGGCTGCGAAAGGTGTCGAAAATGACTATACCCTGTGGGGTATCGAGAGTGACTCGTCGCTCAAGACGGCAGAGGAGAAAGGACAAAGATGTTGAGCAACCGAGTCCAGTCTGTGTCAAGCATAGCTAACACTTACTCTAGACAGAATTGAGACCGTGTCTCCCGTACCTGTTGGAGACTGGCAGCGCGAGCTGAGCAGTGTCTTCAACGCCGTCGAGTCCGCGTTCGAAATCGAGGATAAAGAAGAAGCTGCCACACATGCCTACGTCTCCACGAGTCGTACGGGATAGGAAGAACATCAGATGCAGACCATTGCCAAAAACATTGTTGCTTCCTCGAAACCGTTCCGGGGTCTACTTTCGCGGCCACGCGATGAGTATGCCTAGTGGAATGACGAGAAGTGAGAAGCCGCCGCGGTTACAGAGGCATAAATCGATACGTACAAATCGGACGATCTTGTCAAGGCAGTGTCCCCCGGTAGATATGTGGCTTGGAACTTCCGCCGACCGTACCAGAGCCTCAATTACAGGCACGCCGCACGCTGAGTATCCCTCACCCTGGGCTTGTTCTCCATGTTCATGAGACTGACTCCGGAGAAGATACCTGAAGACTCTATGAATTTAGAAAGATGCTAAAAAGGAGGAGCACAAACTTGGTCTCGCAAAGCTGTTCAGCGACGCTGTCAACAGCTAACAAGGTGAATAGTTTGGCGACGATGTAAATTGGCGAGGCCGTGGTCGTGGACTTGGACGTGAGCGTGGCGGTGGTGGTGCAGGTAAGGTAAGTCATCATGTTGTTCCTCTTGACTGTTGCTAATATACTACAGCTAGAGCCGGTCGGCTGCCAGGCACCACCAGTCAGGTCCCGACAAGTAGGGTCAGTTGGCTATGCGCCGGCGTAAGCTTGGTTACGTGCCAAGGAGGGGACCGTTGGAGTTTCGATAGGCCCCGGGTGGTTGGAGATGTGCCGCGGGCCTACGACAGGGCGTAGGTCTTATGTTATTATATCTTCCTAGTCGTTTGTAACTTGAATAGTTGAATTACAAGGTCTTTATTCTCCTACATACAAACTTGTTCGCGTGATATCCTGAGTTGACTGCCTACTTAGAAGTGTTAGACTAGAGGTCTGAGAAAGAGGATTGATTGATTGAAGGCGGCAGGGAGCCGAAGGTGTTTTATACCCTGGAGCACCCTACTAGCCACGTGACTATATACCTGCCAGGTTGCCAGGAGTCTTGCAAGAGGCTTCTGCGCTTAGTTGGGGATTCTTCGCCTGGAGAGACTCGTGGGTCATTTGGACGAGCCTCATCGTGAGCACATGGGTGGCCCGCCAAAGAGGGGGGTCTAAAGCAATGCAGAGAGCAACCATGCGGACGTGGTCTTCCTGCACAAGAAGTCGTGCACCTCCCCCTTTAACCTCCTCAACGGCTTCTCCAACACCCCTTATCCGTCCTGACTTCTTCTCGTTTCATCAGCATCACGATTTTTAGCTATCTGAAAGGCGTCTTCTCGATGTGCTGGGATGGTGACTTGGCGGGACAAGGAGGAAGGGGGACTTGGAGGTCGACGCCGACGTCGCGGCAGTGGTTGTGGGGGTCTTCCAGCTCGTACATCTCAGCAAGACGCTTCCCAACAGCCCAAGCGATCGAACACCTTATGTAGAACGATTTTGTCCGTAAAAACCTCCTTAAATGCTGAGGGTTGAGCTAAAATGACCGAGTTTAACGAAATTCGTACAGGCCACCTGGGTCGTTGCCAACCCCCTGGGCCTGTCTCCGAGCGCCTCACTGCGCTATTTATTCGTTAATAAGGACTGAAAGCGTGTACAAAGGGTAGGGAAGTAATCAACGCGTCGAATCCGCCACTTTGATTGGACTAACCCCACGTTGAGGCTCTCTCGTCTGGTACGCTCAGAGCCTTCAAGCTCACCCATAGACTTGGCACGTTCCACTATTCACTCCAGGGGGTCCCAGCTATCTCAACGCCTGGCAACGTGGCGACTATCAGCAAACTTCCTTCCACGAGCTGCCGTTGTCCGAAGTTCGAAGAATGGGATACGCCAGACGGGAAAGCCTCAACGAGAAGATTCGTGGAGGACTTCTGGTACCGAGTATCACCCAATCCGCTGCATGTGCCTCTCAGACGGAGGGTGCCCGACCCCGGCCGCGCCACGTAAGCAGCTGCCGGTTGGGGCCTTTCCCTGAGAATCTAGAGGATCGATAGTCAACGTCCAACCATTCACAGGCCCTATGAGATGTCTGCTGTCCCTTAATAGCAGAGCTTCAGTCCCCTCCCAGTGCCCGCCAAGCGCCACGAGGTGGGCTTATCTGGCGGGATCCGGTCAGGGCGGGGTTTGCTTGTTCACTCTTAGTAATTCATTTAAACTCTTAATAATTCATTTAAACTCTTAATAATTCATTTAAA